>BSBK01009148.1:402500-429518 GCA_027943335.1 Chamaecyparis obtusa
AGAAACTTGGTGAGAATATCAGCCATATGTTCTGTAGGGATAATGTACCTTGAATAGCATACTTATGTACTATATATCTTATATGGTTTGTATCACCCTAGGTGAATCCCAAGTTATGTAGGAGATAGCATAAAAGCATAAACTTCTCATGTTCATAGACTTCTGGATGCTTCCTTTTGTAACAACCTCCTCATCCAAGGTTGTTTTAGATGAACTGTTATACTCCCTCTGAATCTAATATCAACCTTCTGACTTCACTCTAGCAGGTCGAGTCTTTATTCTTTAGTTTGTATCAAACTCTTTTCTAGAATGCCCTTTTTAATCCAACTACTTATTCATCTATCATGACCTCTAGATATTTGCATTAAGGTCTTTGGGGAGATCCTCTAGTAGCTCCCTATGATCATTTGTTCAATGCAAGAGTGATTTCCTATATACAAATGTACTTGTCTGATTCCATAGTAACATAAGTGAATGTAATAAACTGTGGATTTATCCTAGACATTGCAACCTCCAACCATTCATGATAATTTGGCTCCCATCTGAAGATTTGAGTACTAACATCAACATTTAGCCTTCTCATCCAAGGTTTCCTTTGATGGTTTATCAAACTTCTTTTGAATGTGAAAGTGTCAAACTCCCTCTCAATCCATATGATCAAGTTTGTCACAAGTTGACTGAATCATTTTCTCCCTTTGAAACTCATCAACTTCTTAGCCTCTTTGAAGATGATAGACTCCCTCTAAATATGATATCAAACTTCTTTTCCTACAAGAACATCCTCGGAAAAGATCAAGGCAAATAGTACGTATAAAAGAGTAAGAGAGGTATTGACATAATAATCAAGGATATTTCTACATAATGATATAAGATCATTCCAATGTAAAAATAGAGATAAAGATCTAATTTAAATATTTACCTTAAATATATATACATATTCAATCTTTAATCTAAGATTTTCCATTTATTACTTTAAATAAATAAATAAATATTATTCATTCATTTATTTATTTATTTATAGTAAATTGAAATAGGAGTGCATCATAAAATGTGAGGGTAAAATATAATAACTTTGACTAATTATTTATGTGAACAATCATTCCATTCAAGTTGGGTTTGTGCCCCTCCAATTGACACTGTACTCTACCCCATGTAACTAAGTCATAGTCATCCAAAGAGCTGAGATATGAGTAAGGTGATGGAACTTAATTATACAAATATATGAATAACAGTGACTCTATATTAATTTAAGCATAATCCCCAGGAAATTTGTGTGCAGATTCTCATATGTGATCCTTGTCCCTAAATAGAGAAAACCCATCTTCTCTTGTGTATTTCCATCATAGATTTATTCTAAGTCTAACTATTCAGTGTGTTTGATTGGCAATTTCAAGAGTGCATCCATATATGAATAAATTCATAGCCATAATAAGCTTTCAGCACAAAAGAAATCATATGTACACATCTATGCTAAGGGGTGGAAGAAATATGACCTATTGCTGAGCGTGTATTTCCATCACAGATTTATTCTAAGTCTAACTATTCAGTGTGTTTGATTGGCAATTTCAAGAGTGCGTCCATATATGAATAAATTCATAGCCATAATAAGCTTTCAGCACAAAAGAAATCATATGTACATGTTTGTGCTAAGGGATGGAAGAAATATGACCTGTTGCTGAGCGTGTATTTCCATCATAGATTTATTCTAAGTCTAACTATTCAGTGTGTTTGATTGGAAATTTCAAGAGCACGTCCATATATGAATAAATTCATAGCCATAATAAGCTTTCAACACAAAAGAAATCATATGTACACGTTTGTGCTAAGGGGTCGAAGAAATATGACCTGTTGCTGAGCGTGTATTTCCATCATAGATTTATTCTAAGTCTAACTATTCAGTGTGTTTGATTGGCAATTTCAAGAGCGCGTCCATATCTGAATAAATTCATAGCCATAATAAGCTTTCAGCACAAAAGAAATCATATGTACACGTCTGTACTAAGGGGTGGAAGAAATATGACCTATTGTTGAGCATGATTAGAAGTGTTTTCTCCACTTGTAGGTGCTATGTAAGCCTTTCAAACAATCAAAATTCCAAAGAAGGTCAAAGAATAAGAAAGGGTCTTTGCTAGGGGTCTCCATGCTCCTTCCCCATTGGGGGTCATGAAATATGTTCACATTAGGGCTCTAGAATGTCAGGCCGGCTTGCATTCACTTTCGCTAACACCCACCAAAATGGCATAATCATTGCCGTTCAACCAGTCAGTGTTGAGAAGCTGTTGCATGGAACTATTTGCGCCATAGCTGAGCCCCTCTCTTTTGCATCTCTTAAAATGATCTTGCAGAATATGACCTCTCTGTCAACTCCATCATGGGTTCACCACCTTTGGCAAGGAATATACTCGAACATGGCACGATAATAGTAATCGGTTCCTTGCTGTTAGTGATTACACTTCCAAATCTGTCAGTGGATCGTTCGATCATTCTTCTCTGCAAATACAGTGCTCATGAACCCAACATATAGTTATGATACCCAAACCAACTCTATCATCATGCATCGAAAAGGAATATCTGACTGTGCTATAGGATCTGTTAACCCGAATACAAATATGATCCTCATTGCTACATGTGTCTTCCCGCAGCGCTTTCTAGAGAGATGTCTCTTGGCTTCATATGGCATAACCAGTCTTTGTAATCTCCTGTACTCAGATCGTAATCAATTCACAAACCCACAAAATGGTTTCTTGAAACTATTTCTGGTTTCGATACATTTAAACTTTTGAACTCCCTGCATTCACCATTCCACTTGGGATGAACTCGAACTGTTAGTGTCCCCAATCAGGACTGTCAGAACCCAATCATAAATAATAGTAAACTTCAATAAAGTCTGATATCATTGCATCCATCAAACAGAACAGAAGTCTTTGATCTCAGTTTTCAATTACAATCTGATTAAATAACTATAATATTCCATGAAAACCCGATGCAATAAGATATTAAACTTCTATCATAAAAGTCAATACCAATCAGACAGTCACCTTTGAAACTGATTTTACCAGTATAATAATCTGAATTTGATGATTCAACAAAATGGAGATCAATAACACAAATATCGATCCTCGTAAAGATGGACTGGCAACCAACATTAACTCACACATAGCATTATGATAAATACCCGTTCTCTACTATCGGCTGTCACTAGGCTTACCAACTTCAAATCTTGGAAATCGGTGTGAATACCTTAACTCTCGATAAATAGAACATATACTCAGATAATTCATTGCATAAACAACTCTTAACATACTGTGCAAGGATTCCGTAGCTCTCCAGCTTCACTCTGTGAAGAAATTGCCCATCTTTGGCCTTGCCTTGTGTGAGCATGGAAACCATGATGTTGGAGGTGTTTTCCAGATGCAACAGCCCACTCCTGTCAAATTTCAAGCTTCCTCCTAGGCTTTACATTTGCAACTTGGCTCTGATACCATATTAAAGTTTTAGGATCATTGCAAATGTAATAGCACTATCTCATTGTATGTGTTTTTCAAATGCAACAATCTCTTTCACTTATAATGAGAATGAGCCAAGAAGAGACATGTCCCTCTAAAAGGACATGTCTATTTATTATTATTGTAATTAATATAATTAATACACTTATGATTATATATTATATATATATAATATCTCTTTAGTATTATATTAATAATAATAATATTTATTTTCTAAATTTAACTATTTAATTATTATGAGAATAATTATAATCTAACTTTATATATACATATATATTAATGTATATAGTAATATCAATTATTATATACATTGATATGTGTGTGTGAGTGTGTGTGTATATATATATATCATTTCTCATAATAATCATGTAGTCAATATTATTTATCTGACCAATGCTACAAACATCAACAAATACAATTGCCAATCAATTATCTTCTATTAATGTCAATTTTGATGAAGAAATTAGGGCTCTTTTGATTGTGTTCTTTGTTTGAAAGATGGAATGGCTTGGTAATAACTGTTAGTAACTTTGTTTCTAGTTTAAATACCTTAAAATTTGGTGATGTTGTTGGTGTTATTATGAGTGAGGAAGTCCATAGGAAAGTCTTAGGTGGATCCACATTAGGTAGTGTTTTGAATGTAGAAAGTAGAGGAAAATCAAGGGAGAGAGGAAATAATTCTAGAAGTCATGGGAAATTGTGAGGAAAATCAAAGGGAAGAGGTCTCAATCCATATGAACAAATGTTTACTAGTACTATTGGAAACCAGGTCATATGAAGAAATATTGCTAGTCTCAAAAGCATAAAGGAGACAAACAAGAAGGCAATAAGGAGGAAAATGTGGTAAGTAATAAATCTAAAGAGGATGTTTTTCTTCTTTCCCTATTAAATGATGATGGTTTGTGGGTTTTAGATTTAGGGGCCTCATTTCATGCTACACCCCATAGAAGTTATTTTCTTGATTATGTCTAAGGGGATTTTGGGCTAGTTTATTTGGAAGATAATGAACCTTGACAGATTGTTGGAAAGGGAAAAATTAAGATTAAGTTGCAAAATGAGAATCATTGACTACTACAAGAGGTAAGGAATGTTCCAAGGTTGACTAGGAATTTAATTTTAGCAGGGCAACTAGGTGATGAAGGTTGCATAGTTACTTTTAATGAAAAAAATTAAAGGTTTCAAAAGGTTCCTTAGTAGTATCAAAAGGTGTGAAAGTAGGCACCTTATATATTTGTACAGGTCATAATATTCCTTCTACTTTAATTATTACAAAGAAAAGTCAATGTTTAGGAATAGTTATTGCGGTTGAGCAGGTAGAACCTGAAATAATCATTGTAGATTCTAAAACAACACTATGGCACAACAGACTTGTGTACACAAGTGAAAAAGGTGTGCAATTACTTCATTCAAAGAAAGTCTTACCAGGTCTAAAATGTGTCAATATGGATTTCTATGAAAGTTGTGTGTATGGAACACAAAAGATGGTTAGTTTTTTGAAGAGTGTGAAGAAAAGGAAAGATGAGAAATTAGAGCTTGTGCATATAGATGTATGGGGACCATCTCAGGTATCTTTCCTTGGAGGTTGTAATTCCCCGTTAGGGAACCTAGGAGAAATTAACCTAAACATGTAATTAAGTTTACAAAATAATTTTTTTTCTTAAGAGTTTACACAACAATAACGTTTAACAAATTGGAAGCAATACAATATAATTACAACTCAAACATAGATTACAAATATAAAGGGTTCCTTGACGTAGATTATGTAAATATTAATAAAACCAATTAATGTAACAACCATACAAAGTCTCCATGTAATATAAATAAGTACATCATTGCATACATGAAACCCATATACAATCAATACCATAAGGTATCCATAATGAAAGACATCCTTTGCACATGTCAGAGGGTATGTAAGAAAATAAGAGGTACAATATGATATCTCCAAATATAACTAATACAATGATACAAGAACATAATATAAGAAAGATAAGAATACATCTCCAACAATGATGAACAAGAAGGTACAACTTCTATAAGGATCATCCAACACTAGTACAAAAATATTGGAATCTCAAATGGTAAAAGAATCACTACCACCCCACCTCATGGAATCTAAATGGTCCACTCCCATCGTGTTGAGGAGATAAAAATAGAATCCACTCAGATAACAAACACCAAAATCAATCACAATACAAACTATGAAAGGGATCCTAAAATATTTCTATCTCAAAAGGTACAATAGAATAACGAAGGTAAAAATACTCAACCAGAGGCAACCAACACATGTAAGAAACCTTAAGATGCATATGGGAAAGTGTCATCACATGAGCCAACTATAGAGTTATCTTGGCAGTCTCTCAAGACCCTGACGCCCTAGTGACTCTATGTGGTATCGATAATCCTCTCATACAAATAAGGTACCAACAATGTTATATCGAAATCCATGTAGGTGGCAAGCATCATCTCACAAACCATCCTAGCTTGTACTAGCGCTCAAGACATGGGTCAGGAACACATACATCTTATTAATGTTTCTATCATAGTAGATTTTATTATGTTGTCACTTTATTAAGTCATTTTTAATAAGTTATCCGGGCAACCACTTGTGGACCCCATCACCTATTGCCAGCCACTCCCCACCTATACACTTAGTTAACCTACTTAGGTTCACAAACTAGATAACAATAATCCTTAAATTAGTTCCATAATATAACAAGAATACACTGGTTCTCACATAACCACAATAACATAACAACACTCTCAAAGTCTCCTTAAAAACATAAGCTACAATAAAACAAGGTTGGCAGTAGAGATCGAGACCATATTGCCCCATGTGAAATATGTAACCAAAACACAACCATACAAGACAACCTTTATACCACATGATAAAATTACAAGGTGACCACATATCATATAAAAGATTAATTTAAAATTAAGATTAAAATAACAATTTCAAAAAGTAACTTGTGCATTCCAAAAATACGCTAGAGCCTCTAGTATACATTTTCTAAAAGCTAGCGTAGTTCCCCAATTACAATCAATCAAAGTCTCAAAACATGCAAAAGTACCCAAAACCAATTTATAAATTCTAGTTGACTAAAGCAATTATCTTGTTGACTAAAGTCTATTTGACTACAAAAGCATTCATATAAATGTCTCATACATAACTATCTATTTAAAATAAAATATCACACATATATAATTTTTAAATAAGTATTTAACTAAAATATCCATGTATATCAAAACACCATGTATTTAATAATAAAATAATGTTATTAATTTTCCAAATATAAATATAAATAAAAACATTAATATTATAACCCTCATGTAAAAATAATTAATTAATATTTATTTATTTATTAATTTGTTTTTGTTAAATAAATAAATAACAATAATAATAATAATTTTATTTTTTTAAAATTTTAAATCCAAAAAATAAATAATAATAATAATTTAATTTAAAAAAAAATTTAAATCCAAAATTTAATAAATAATAATATTTTTAAAAATTTTTAAATCCAAAAATTAATAAATAATAATAATAATAATTTTTCTATATGATTTTAATTTCGAGTTTTATGAAAATTTCTAATCAACCCTAACTAAATCAATCTACAAATTTTCTTATTATTTTTTAACCAAAATTTTTAGGGTTTATAGTGAACATCTATAATAGATTTTTTTCTTAAATACAAATTAACTAATAATCAAAATATGATTTTCTAAGACCAAAGCATGTAGAATTTGGCTAAGAATAACTTAGGGTTTCAATAAGCATAATTTCTAAAATTTTAAATCATAAAACATTCTAGATATGGATTTCTCTAAAAAAAAATCTCACAAATTTTTAATAACCAAATCAAACCAAATAATGGGAAATCAAACAATAATAGAATCAACATTCAACAAGCATTCCAAACGCAATGTAGACAATCTTTTCGAAAAGAAATTAACATGGGTTCTTCAAACCTTACTTGAAAATCTACGAGAAGATCTGAAAAACAATGGCCAAATTGAAGACTCAAAGATTCCAAATTACTCCTAAGCTTTGAAAATAATCCTTCAAACAATCCAAACAATTTCTCTCCAAAATCTGGTCTCCTCCAAACTCGTGTTTGAATAATGGCTAAAAACATTCTTAATAATGAAATCTCCTAGATAGAACTCAACATGCAACTCCTAATCAGAAATTAGAATTCAACATGCAACTCCGAATCATAAATTAGAACTCAACTCCCTAACCTTGTTTTTATCAAATTATGGTGCATGATTAATTACAATTTTAATAATAAAATATTCACTTTTCAATTATCAACTCTTAACTCAACTTTAAACTTAAATTCCCAATTCAAATTTATTAAATTGAAGGTGCAATTTTAATTGCATATTAATAATTTATTAATTATTATTATTTTTTAATATATTAATAATTATAAAATTGATAATTAAATATCAATTCATTAATTATGCTTTTAATTTCATTTTTAGATTTAGTAATTAATTTAATCTTTTAGTTTCACAATTAGACTTTTTTAAAGTTAAGTCTTTTAATTAAATAATGCATTTAATTAATTCTCATTAATTAAATAGCCCCATATTAATATTTCTATATTTAATTAGATTTAATTATTTATTCACATAATCAAACCCATAAATCACTTAACCATAATAACATAAAATCACTCAAAAAGACAACATGAGAAATAATTGACTAAACCAAAAACACCAAATTATATTGAGGGAAAGGGTTCACGAATTCACGTCACCTTGACAAATTCGGCTAGGAAACTCAATCAGAAACTTGTCCCTTAATTCAGGATAATAAATGGCTTAGGTTGCGATTGGACATGTATGTTATCTCCCCTCTCTTACCATTTGAGATATTGTGATAGGGCATGCTCATCCTAACAATTTAAGGAAGTCGATGCTCGGTACTTGAAATCCTGCATAAAAGACGAGTGTGTACATACATATATAAATATATAAAAAATAATGGTGGAGATCGGTCGATTATGTGGATCTTACAAGAAAGTAACTACGACTCTGTCCATCAACCACATTAGGCACATTAAATAGAAATATAAAACATACACGCCAACCATAGACATGCAATTATGGGGTCAGTAAAATCATAAATGTAAATAACATCCTAACATATAGATTACCATCATGAAATAACCATAACATATACATCATCATAAGCATTTAAATTGACATGAGAATAACCATATTCATCTAATTGTAAACACATAATATAACACATTATCCAAAGTTTCATAATAAATCAAATTAATAATCGAGATATCACTGAAATAATCAATGCACACATAAAAGTGGCCTAAAAGAGTCTGGCCAATTAAATTGAAAAGTAAACTATGGGAGGGGTATTACATCCACCTCCCCTAAAATTAGGCTTACTCCTGGAAGCCTACAAACAAATAAGGATATGCACCCCTCAATCACGAAGCATATTACTAAGATAAAAGACAAAACAATATCTAAAAATAAGTCAGAAAATAAGGACATGATATATAGTCGTCAAGAGCAATATAATTCTGGTTTAAGAATAAACCAAAAATCGCATTGATCAATCATTCATTATTTAACAATTTAAAAATATTTAAATTTTTATTCATTCATCATTATAGAAAACATCTAGTAATCAATTACATAAAGAACACATTTGTATTTACATCAAATAATAAGTTAAGAGGTTCATGCAAAACTAGTTAATGCAACACTCATATAAAATCCAATTCAAACATACAAGTCTAAGTTCATACCTCTAGGTTCATAAACAATACTCTAAAATACAAAAGAGTTATATGTCTATGTTTTTGTTTCAAGTTTTGACAGTTTATACATCTAGTGGGCATACAAATTCCTAGAGTTCCCAGTGTATAAATTCAGGCTTTGATACCAAGTTTTATGCCCCGCTAGGGAACTTAGAAGAAATTAACCTAAACATGCAACTAAGTTTAAAAAATAATTATTTTTTTTAAGAGTTTACACAAGAACAATGTTTAACAATGCAGAATAAATACAACATAATTACTACTCAAACATAGATTACAAATCTCAAGGGTTCCTTGTTATAGATTATGTAAATATTAATTAAACCACTTAAAGTAATAACTATACAAAGTCTCCACATAATATAAATAAGTACATCATCATATACATGAAATCCAGATACAACCGATACCACAAGGTATCCATACTGAAATACATCCTCTGCAAATGTCGCAAGGTATGTAACAAAATCAGCACAAGGTACAATATGATATATCAAAAAATAACTGATACAATGATACAAGAACATAATATAAGAAAGATAAGAATACATCTCCAACAATGATAAACAAGAAGGTGCAAGTGCTACAAGGATCATCTTGCACTGGTACACAAACATTGGAATCTCAAATGGTAGAAGAATCACTACCACCCGACCTCATGGAACATAAATGGTCCACTCCCAACATTCTAAGGAGATAACAACAGACCCCACTCAAATAACAAACACTAAAATCATTCACAATACAAACTAAGAAAGGGATTCTGAAAGCTTTCTATCTCAAAAGATACAATAGAATAACAAAGGTAAAACATACTCAACCAGAGGCAACCAACACATGTAGGGAACCCTAAGATGCATATGGGGAAGTGTCATCACATGAGCCAACTCTAGAGTTATCCTAGTAGTCTCTCAAGACCCCAATGCTCTTGTGACTTTATGCGGTATCAGTAATCCTCTCATATAGACAAGGTACCAACAATGCTATATCCAAATCCACGCAGGCAACAAGCATCATCTCACAAACCATCCTAGCCTGTACTAGCGCTCAAGGCATGGGTAAGGAACACACACTAGTTCTCACATAACCACAATAACATAAAAAAAAATCTCAAAGTGTCCTTAAAATCATAAGCTTCAATAAAAACAAGTTTGGCAGTAGAGATCGAGACCATATTTCCCCATGTGAAATATGTAATTCAAACACAACCATACAAGACAACCTTCATACCACATGATAAAATTACAAGGTGACCACATATCATATAAAAGATTAATTTAAAATTAAGATTAAAATAATGATTACAAAAAGAAACTCATGCATTCCAAAAATACCTTAGTCTCTGTTATACATTTTCTAAAAGTCAACGTAGTTCCCCAGTTACAATCAATCAAAGTCTCAAAACATGCAAAAGTACCCAAAACCAATTTATAAATTCCAGTTGACTAAAGCAATCATCTTGTTGACTAAAGTCCATTTGACTACAAAAGCATTCATATAAATATCTCATAAATAACTATCTATTTAAAATAAAATCTCATGCATATATACTTTTTTAAATAAGTATTTAACTAAAATCTCCATGCATATCAAAACACCATGTATTTAATAATAAAATAATGTTATTAATTTTATAAATATAAATAAAAATAAAAATATTAATATTAAAACCCTCTTGTAAAAAATAATAATTAATATTTATTTATTAATTTATTTATTTTTTTCAAAATAAATAAATAACAATAATAATAATATTTTTTTTAATAATTTAAAAAAAAAAATTTAAATCTGAAAATTAATAAATAATAATAATATTGGTGACTCTGTTGTCCTGAGATGCTGCATCTTATGGGTCGAAAGCTGGGAGGCCCTGGAATCGTCTATGGTACAAAGGAGCCACAACATGAACTTTCTAGTTGGGCTCTTTCATGTCAAGAAGCAAGACAATCTGAAGTGGTTTGCGGATTATTTGAAAGAGGAAGATATTGAAGGTTTTGAAGATGCTATGGAGGGTGATGATGTTGTTCTGTTGATCATCGTTACTGACACCGAGAGAGAGGACAAAGAAGAACCTCCGGTGGGGCTTCCTCACTCAGATGTTGGACCATCCTCTCATGGTGGTCATCTCAAAATATAGGCAATAGAATCCAATAGGGATAAGTAGATGCTAAACAAATGTATGCAAAGATGGTAGTAAAACCATATAATTATAGTGTCTTTAGTTAGTTTATTATTAGTAGTATTAGACAATTTAAGTAAAATTACTACAGTTAGTTCTACTTACTAGTTACATAAAACTGTATAGTCTACTCATTTTGCTACCGATCACTAATGGTTTTTTGGGTTAAAACTAGGAGTTGTTAAATTTGCAGCAGATTTAATATTATAATAGCTACTTATATTACTCATGTTTTTAGCATAGTAGCAACTTATCTCCTTTATCAAGTATATTAGGCTCCTTCTCTTCTTTCACTTAAATATTTGTACTTAGAGTTGAATTTTCTACATCATCAATTGAACAGTGTACTGTTCACATGAAGATATTATCAAAAACTTTTAAATCATATGAAATGGTATGTTTTTTTTGTCTCTCTCGCTAAATTAGGCATAACGATAAGTTTTGGACAAATCATCATTTAAACATCGAACCACTATATTAATATATAAAGCAGAATAGGTAACTACTATATCTTTGTAATGCTCACATTTGTCAATTTATCATCTTAGCTTATATATATTGATATAGAAATAAATATGTACCAATATATATATTTCATCATGATAATCATATAATATTATATATAGAGGTGCTTTTAATACATAAGATATATATTCATTTAATTCAAGATTATTTCATATACTTCTATACAAGTACATAAATTATATATTTGCATATTGAGTCTTAGATATTTATACATTCAAGTATACATATATATATATATATATATATATATATATATATATATATATATATATATATATATATATATATATATATATATATATATATATATACAAAAATATATATATTTGTATATATATATACACACATTTGTATATATATATATATTTCTAAATATATTGTAAGGTTCACAATTGATACCATTAATTATATATTTGTGGTTCTTGGATACCTATATCTCCGAGGCTATTGTAACTTTCACGGTCAAATATTACATATATATCATCCCTACACTATTATGTTTTCTCCCATACTCTTTCCTAGCAATTTTAAAACTCTAACAAAACAATTAGATCATGATCAACGTATACTATTTTAGTCTCTACTTTCACCTCTCCAGAACCTTTGTAACCCCTTGTATCTCTTCTTGAAACGACATAGTATCCCAAGTGTTGGGTTTCTGAAGAGGTGGTATAGGGAAAGTCATTCTATGTAATACTTATAGAGGTCATTCCTTCCTCTCTCAGTAGGTCTTTCTACCAAATTCTATTTTACTCCTCTCAAAGATGACAAACCCCATTAAGTTGAAAGGCTCTAAGCCTCAAGTTGTGATGCAGGAGCATCCTGGGTGTAAGAGCAATCTTGCATCACCCAAAAATATTTTTGGTTTTATTTTCAATAAGGGCTATCTTGTGCAGAGCTTCTATTTATGGAAACTTGCTATTTTTAGTAAGTTGGTCATCTAATCTTGGAATGTTTTGATCTCTTCCCTGGAGGTTCATTTTGGTCATATCAGCCTGCCAGTAAAGTTTCATTGACAGGTCAAGTCTAGCTATGTAGATATTGAAGATTTTCAGTAGTGGCAATAGGGTATAGAAAATTTGAACTCAATTTTGAAGGCTTTTGAAGCCCCAGATGAAGTCAAAAATTTGGGTGACAAGTGCTTTCACAAGTCAAGCCTGTAAAGCACTTTGTGGCCTTTCCAGAATGGGGTTATAATAGTCAATCGGGTCAATTGGCGATGACTTATGGTCTTCGGAAGTTGGGTCACCTGAAATGGCAGAAAATAATTTTCCTTCAAAAATTTTGTTTGGGTTTCAAAATTTATTTGAGCCAAATTTGATGTAATAAATTGTAAAATAAAATAATTCTAAGTTTGGTCGACCTTGTTGGCTAAAATTCTGGAACCTTCCCAGGTGGTGGAAAATTGCCTATATAAGGAAGGCTATAGTGTTGTCTTAGGCAGTTTGAGGCAGTTCTTGATAGTAGATCTGGGTAATAATTCGAGGCTTTGTCCTACAGAATATTGTAAGGGAATGCCCATGTGGCTTTGCATATTGTAATTATGAAAGTTTGTAATTCCACATTTGTGGAGATAATAAGAAGCCCATTTTTTGTTCTTGCATATTGTTGTTATTTCTCTATTTCTGTTATGTGTTTGTGGTATTAAGGGGAGCACCCTTCATCAAGTGGTATCAGAGCAAGAGTTCCTGAGTGTGTAAACAAATCATCGATTGTGAGGAAGTTTGCACCAGGACCGTGGGTTAGGGTTTTTGTGTAAACAGATCACCGACTGTGAGGCAGTTTGCACCAGGACCATGGTTAGGGTTTCAGGGAGAATTATGAAAATGCCTCCATGAAGGGAATGTGGTGGAAGAGCTAGTGTTGTAACACCTAAGGTTAGAGCACTCAAGAGACAAGTGCAAGCATTGCAAGAAGAGATTCATAGAGGAATGAATCTTAATGTCAGAGACGAAAGCGAGGATGAAGTCAAGGGAGAAGGAAATTTTGATCAAGAAGAAGGTGAAATTTTGAACCAGGAGGAAGAAAGACTTTTTCAGGCCATTTTCAAGATTGGGAAAAGACCTAAGATTGAGGTTCCTGCATTTTTAGGAAATCTTAACCCAGAAGAATTGATCGACTGGATCAATGAATGTGAAGAATATTTTGAGTATGAAGATATTGAGGATCCTGATAGGGTCAAATTTGCGAAGGGCAGACTGAAAGGTCATGTGAAGATCTGGTGGCAAGAGATTCAATTGGAGTGAAATAGAAGAGGGAAAGATAAAATCACAAGATGGGATCAGATGGTGGATAAATTGAAGTGACAATTCATCGCTGTTGATTATGAGCTTGACCTACTGAAGAAAATGCAAAGTTTGAAGCAAGCGAGATGATCTATTCAGGAGTATATAGAGGAGTTCTATTAAATCCTCATCAGAACAGGCCATGCAGAAGTTGATAAGGAGAAATTTTCCCATTACCTTAATGGGTTGAGGCCAAGCATTCAGGAGGAGTTGAATCTAGGTTGAATGAATAGTATTGAAGAGGCATACCAGTTTTCCCTAAAAGTAGAGGAAAAGTTGAATAAGAAGTTTGAGAGCAGACAAAGCGGAAGAGGTCATGATGGAAGATCTGGTGGATGGTCATATGGAGATCAAAATGAAGATCTGAAAAAGTAGGATGAGGCTAGTAATAGTCAGAATCAAAGAGGAGATAATTTCATTCATTTCCATGATCAGAATAATAGAGATTAGAGAGGAAGAGGAAGAGGACAAGGATCTGGAAGAGGAGGCTTCTGTGGAACATGTTTTCACTGTGGAGAAGGTCATAGGGCATTTGAATTTCCTCAATGCCAAGGAAGGATAGATAGGAGGAATGAAGGCCAGGCCAGAGTTGCACATGTAGATGAAGATGCCAGATCATCACATTCTAAAGATGCTGAAAGAGGAGAAATGTTGATTAACAGAAGAATCTTGCTAAGCGATGAGAATGAACCTGAACAAAGGAGGAGTCTATTTTGCACTAGATGCAAGTGTGAGGGTAAATGTTGTGATGTGATTATTGATAGTGGAAGCACTGACAATTTGGTGTCAGAAGAGATGGTGACAAAGTTGAAGCTCAAGAGACAGAAACACCCACATCCATATCGGATTTCCTAGGTGCAAGATGACCACAAGGTCATGGTCAGTGAACAGTGCCTAGTAAAGTTCAAGATTGGAGGATACCATGATGAGGTACTATGTGATATCATATCTATGGATGCATGTCATATGTTGTTGGGTAGACCTTGGCAGTTTGACAAGTGTGTTGTACATGATGGTTGTGCAAATACCTATTCCCTGATAAAGGATGGAGTGCGACATAAGCTAAAACCATTGAAGGAAACAGAAGAAAAGGTATGTAGTAATGGAAGAATCATTTTTGTTGATAGAGGAAATTTCTTAGATGGTATGTGGAATGATCATATGTGTTTTACCTTAATTCCAAAGGCTGGGAAAGAGGAAGTAGAAGATATACCTGTAGAAGTTGCAGAATTATTGAATGAGTTTCAGGATATTGTATCTGATAATGTGCCTGATGGATTACCACTAGTAAGAAAGATAAGTCATCAGATGGACTTGATTCCAAAAGCCAGTTTACCAAATAAGGCAACACATAGAATGACACTAGCAGAAAGTGAAGAGTTGAAGATAGATTTGAAGTTTACTTCATCACATCATCCATAAATTGTATATGGAAGTAGTCCAAGAAATGCATCTAAGTTGAGGAAGATAGATAAAGGAGAAATAAGTAGTGTTGAAGCTAAGGATTTTGTAGAACATTTGAAGAACATCCATGAGGAGGTGAGGAAGAATATTACTAAGATGAATGTAAAGTATAAGGCTAAGGTAGATGAGAAAAGGAGGCATAAGAAATTTTAGGTTGGAGATGAAGTCATGGTTCATTTGCAGAAGGAGCGATTTCTAGTTGGTACATATAACAAGCTGAAAATGAAGAAGTTTGGGCCATGTAGGATACTGAAGAAGCATGATTTAGGAAATACATATGAGGTCGAGTTTCTTACTGAGCTATATATTTCACTAGTATTTAATGTTTCAGATCTGACAGAGTATCATGAAGGAGGTGTTGAAGATGAGGTTACAATAGCATAGTGGAGTATTCCAGCAACCATTTCAGATAAAAAGGAGATTGAAGACATGCTGGATAGTCGTGTTGGTAGAAGCACAAGGAACAGGACATATGAAGAATATCTGGTCAAGTGGAAAGGATGACTTGTTGAAGATTCATCATGGCTAACATAGGAGGAGGTTAACCATCTTGGTTTTCCTCTACACACCTGAGTCATGATAGGGTCACTTCTCAAATTATCTCAGGTGTCTGATGTAGGAGCATCCTAGGTGTAAGAGCAATCTTGCATCACCCAAAAATATTTCTGGTTTTGTTTTGAATAAGGGCTATCTTGTGCAGAGTTGCTATTTATGGAAACTTTCTATTTTTAGTAAGTTGGTCATCCAATCTCGGAATGTTCTAATTTCTTCCCTAGAGGTTCATTTTGGTCATATCAACCTACCAGTAAAGTTTCATTGACAGATCAAGTCTAGCTTTGTAGATATTGAAGATTTTTGGTAGTGGAAATAGGGTACAGAAACTTTGAACTCAGTTTTGAAGGATTTTGAGGCCCTGGATGAGGTCAAAAATTTGGGTGACAGGCACTTGCGTGAGTCAAGCCTATAGAGCGCTTCGTGGCCTTTTTGGAATGGGGTTATAATAGTCAATTGGGTCAACTGGCGATGACTTATGGTCTTCGAAAGTTGGGTCACCTGAAATGGTGGAAAATGATTTTCCTTCAAAATTTATGTTTGGGTTTCAAAAGTTATTTTGAGCCGACTTTGATGTAATAAATTGTAAAAAAAAATAATTCTAAGTTTGGTCGACCTTGTTGGCTAAAATTCTGGAACCTTCCCAAGCGGTGGAAAATTGCCTATATAAGGAAGGTTGTAGTGTTGTTTTAGGTAGTTCAGGGCAGTTTTGGGTAGTAGATCTGGGTAATAATTTGAGGCTTTGTCCTATAGAATATTGTAAGGGAATGCCCATGTGGCTTTGCATATTGTAATTCTGAAAGTTTGTAATTCCACATTTGTGGAGATAATAAGAAGCCCATTTTCTGTTCTTGCATATTGTTGTTATTTCTCTATTTTTGTTATGTGTTTGTGGTATTAAGGGGAGCACCCTTCATCAAGTTTCCTTCGATGACATTATTATTGTTAATAGACTTAAATATATCATGTAAGTACCCATGCTTTGACCCTTAGGGATTTATTTAGGATTTTGGGGGTGGAATTCCTTACTAATGATGATCATTACCGAGTTAACTCTGATATACCAACAATGTTCATAGCCTCAGCCATCCAGGTAGACCCAAGGAAATCTGATATTGGAAGGCTTTGTGCCCATATTTTCAAATGTAAATATCTAAGAGGTTTAGATTTAGTTATTCATAATATTTGGGGAACCTAAAAATAACAAGACCTAGATTCTATAATATTCCAATGATCAATGACAGACTGACCCCTGCATCCCCTATTCTGGACACTGATGATCTAGCAACACTATTTTCCAAAACTCCCATTATCAGAAGAAACCTAGACTTTCTATTTTTTTACTTCCATGTAAGGGCTCCTGAGGATGTAGACTGGTTCTACACATACTGGCACAAAGCTGATGTGAATAACACATATAGGGAGGGCTTCACTAATTCAGAAGATGAAGAAGTAACAATGGAAAAGGTAGACATTGCTGGTCCTAGTAGAAAGAGGAGGAAAAAAGAGGACTCCCCCAAAACCCCCAAAGCTATGGATGAAACAACTTAATTAGATCCTTGGATACCTAGCTAGTAAGATGAGGACTGACCAAGTGTAAGCTCTATGCACATTATTCTTTCACTCTTATATTTTGTTAAAAGTATTTAATGGTTACAAGTGTAAGCTCTATGCACATTATTCTTTCACTCTTATACTCTGTTAAAAGTATTTAATGGTTACAATCTTTAAGCGTTGATTGAATGGTTTTCCATTATCAGATAGATAGAAGTATTACTTTTAGAATAGACTCATTTTGTTTAAGGTTGATGGGTATCAAACATTTCTGGTAACCAGAAGAAGATTAATAAATAGGTTCTTAATAGCATGGAGCATAAAATTTAAACAGTAATATATATGAATAATTAAATTAATTCTCTGTTACATAGGTCGACATGTCTGTAGGTAGGGTAAATGGATTCTAGATTTTATATTCTAAACTATATATTTTGACCAAGGGAGTGATGTATATATAGATATAAATATATATTCATACATATCTATTATATAGAATTATATATTTTATATATATGCACATTAATATATATATATATATATATATATATATATATATATATATATATATATATATATATATATATATATATATATATATATATATATATATATATATATATATATATATATATATATATATATATATATATATATATATATACACACTTTATATACAAAATTCTACAAATTTATTTATACATATCCCCAACTTAAAAGATCCCTGTTTGGAATTATTACATTTGATTTGGCTTAGGACTTCTGTTTATGACTAAATGAAGGAATTAGATCTTGACCTTGGTAAGTGCAAGAGTTAATCTCTGATAATCTCTATTCTATTAAGGATCCAATTAGGGTGAGGAACATGAAGTGGTAAATAACAGGTGAACTGGTAAACAGTGCTATTAGACTTAGTTTTTCTGATTGGCTATATAAAAAGTGGGCATGATGCTTGAAGGTAAAGTCTTTTTGTATGAGATATTGAAATAGTTAGAAAATAAGAATGTAAAAGTAATTGTAATTGAGAATCCAGAGATTATTATGTAGTGCATATATATGTATAAGGGTAGCCAAGAAAATCTAGGTACAGGTTACCCCAAAGTTGCAGAAGAAGATTTTGTACAAGAGCAGTGATAAAGATCTAAAATTATTTTTTCTCGAATAGCAGATGTTTGTACTAAAATTAGAATATTGTATTACCGATAATCATCTAAAGAAATCTATTGTAGTAGGTGATTCTATAAAATGTAAATGAAGGTATATCTTCGTAATCTATGTATTTTGTACTTTTTCTGGACTTTGGTCCCAGGCCAGACTAGAGGTTTTTTTCTTCTTTCTTTCCTACTAGTGCCTGCAATGAACAAAGATTTTGTAATTTATTTAATATTAATAAAAGTCATGGCTTCAACCTTTACAGATAAAAAAAATAAATTATTTAGTTTTTTAATGTTTAAATCTAAAAATTAATAAATAATAATAATATTTTTTTCCATCTAATTTTAATTTCAAAGGTTTTATGAAAATTTTGAATCAACCCTAACTGAATCAATCTACAAATTTTCTTATTGTTTTTCAACCAAAATTCCTAGGGTTTACACAAAATATCTATAATGAAATTTTTCTTAAATCCAAATTAACTAATAGTCAAAGTATGATTTTGTAAAACCAAAGCATGTAGAATTTTGCTAAGAACAACAGAGGGTTTCAATAGACATAATTTCTAAATTTTAACATTCTAAATCTGGGTTTCTCTAAAAAAATTCTCACAAAGTTTTAATAACCAAATCAAACCAAATAATGGGAAATCAAGCAATAACAAAATCAAACATTCAACAAGCATTCCAAATGCAATGTAGACAATCTTTTCGAAAAGAAATTAACGTGGGTTCTTCAAACTTTACCTGAAAATTCACAAGAAGATTTGAAACAATAATGGCCAAATTGAAGACTCAAAGATTCCAAATTACTCCTAAGCTTTGAAAATAATCCTTCAAACAAACCAAACAATTTCTCTCCAAAATATGGTCTCCTCCAAACCCGTGTTTGAATAAAAGCTAAATTTTTTTCCTAATAATGAAACTCCCTAGACATAACTCAACATGCAACTCCTAATAAAAAATTAGAACTCAACATGCAACTCTCAATCATAGATTAGAACTCAACTCTCTAACCTTGTTTTTATCAAATTATGTTGCATGATTAATTACAATTTTAATAATAAAATATGCACTTTTCAATTATCAACTCTTAACTCAACTTTAAACTTAAACTCCTAATTCAAAGTTTATGCAACTCTCAATCATAAATTAGAACTCAACTCTCTAACCTTATTTTTATCAAATTATGTTACATGATTAACTACAATTTTAATAATAAAATATGCACTTTTCAATTATCAACTCTTAACTCAACTTTAAACTTAAACTCCTAATTCAAATTTATTAAACTGAATGTGCAACTTTAATTGCATATTAATAATTTATTAACAATTATTATTTTTAAACATATTAATAATTATGAAATTGATAATTAAGTATCAATTCATTAATTATGCTTTTAATTTCAGTTTTAAATTTAATAATTAATTTAATCTTTTATTTTCACAATTAGACTTTTTTAAAATTAAGTCTTTTAATTAAATAATGTATTTAATTAATTCTCATTAATTAAATACCCTCATATTAATATTTCTATATTTAATTAGATTTAATTATTTATTCACAAACTTAAACATATAAATCACTTAACCATAATAACATAAAATCACATTAAACCACTCAATAAGACAACATGAGAAATAGCTGACTAAATGAAAAACACCAAATTCATACTGAGGGAAAGGGTTCATGAATTCACATCACCTTGACAAATTTAGATAGGAAACTCAATCAAAAACTTGTCCCTTAATTCAATTCAATAAATGGCTTGGGTTGGGATTGGACTTGTATGTTATGTCCCCTCTCTTACCATTTGAGATATTGCGATAGGGCATGCTCATCCTAACAATTCAGGGAAGTCAATGTTCGATACCTAAAATCCTACATAAAAGACAAGCATGTACATACTTGTATAAATATATAACAGATAATGACAGGGGTTAGTCGATCATGTGGATCTTGCAAGCAAGTATGACTATGTCCCTCAATCACATCAGGTACATGAAATAGAAATATAAAACATACACACGAACCATACACATGTAAGTATGGGTCAGTAAAATCATAAATGTAAATAACATCCTAACATATAGATTATCATCATGAAATAAAAATAACACATACATCATCATAAGAATTTAAATTAACATGAGAATAACTATATTCATCTAATTATAAACACATGATATAACACATTATACAAAGGTTCATAATAAATCAAATTAATAATCCAGATATCATTGAAATAATCAATGCACACATAAAAGTGGCCTAAAAGAGTTTTGCCAATTAAACTGAAAAGTAAACTATGGGAGGTGTATTACAAAGGCTCTTTGTATTATGTTACATTCATTGATGACGCAACTAGGAAAGTGTGGATTTATTTCCTCAGGCAAAAATCAAATGTATTTGAAACTTTTAAAAAATGGAAAAGCTTGGTTGAGAATGAGACTCGTAAAAGACTAAAATGTCTCAGATCTAAAATGGTGGTGAGTATTGTAACAAAGAGTTTGAAGATTATTGTTCCTCTAATGGCATTCCTGTTAGAGTAGTCTTATGTTAGCTAATAATTAAATCATTTAATTATTAGTTTATCATACTCTAGGCTTAAGTTTCACTTAGGCGCTTTATAATTCTTTAGGGTTTTAGCCTTTAGGGTTTTGTGTTTCCTTTTATAAGGATTCACTTCTTTCATTTCAATAAGGAGATTGTATTGTAATTTCATTTTGTTAATAGAAGATTATTTTCTTGCAACATGGTTTTGCAGTCTCTGGCCTTTTGGCCACTATAGCTTCTGTCTTTTTGCTTCTTCTTTGTGACAGTCTTGCATGCAGGTGTTCTTGGGATGATTTGCGTTTGTCAAATCTAACATGGTATCAGAGCCATCTTGCTGCTCGCTGTTCGTGTTTTGTTGAAGGGTTTCAGAAGTTTTTTTTGTGGATCTGGGGGGGAGCCAAAATTTGGCTCACCTTGGGCAAAAACGGACACCACCATTGTGTCCGGAAGGCCCAAGAACCCCTAAATCCATATAAAACTTGTCCATTTTGGACACAGTGGCATTTGAGGCAAAAAAAATTTGCATACCAGGGTCGTACGGCTCTGGCACGCACTCCGAGGCGGGTACTGTTGGCAATTTTTTTTAAAAATATATATATATTTTGGCCGCCGAGCGGCCACCCAGGCACCGCCCGGCGGCCACCACTACGGCACCGGCACCGGCTTCATCCCCTGCGACCGCCACCACGCACCCCGCCGGAGAATGCCGCCGCCGAAGACCGCCGTCGCAGCACCCTCCGCCGGCTCCGCCGCCTCCCGGCTCCGCCGCCCCGCTGGCCTCCTCAGCCGGCCCCCGCTCCGCGGCCCGCCCAGCCGCCGCCCGCGCCCGCGCCCCGCGCCCATGCCGCCGCCGCCCTTCGCGGCCTCCGCTCCGTCGGCCCCCGCCGCCCGCGCCCGCGCCCTCCGCTCCGCCGGCCCGCCCACCGCCGGCACCAGCACCAGCCCCTGGTCGCCCACATGACCAGGGGTTTCCTGATTCAGCCCCCAGGCCCTCTGCTGACGTCAGCATGACGTCAGCAGACATGCTTTTTAATTTTTTTAAAAAAAATTTGCATGTTTTTTTAGGGCTCTGTTTTAAGGGTAATTGGGCTTTTTTTGCCATATCTTCTTCATCTGGAGGCGTATTTGGGAGTTTTTTATATCATCGGAAAGCTCTTTCTGAGAGGAACGCAATTATGGAGGTTTCTTCTCGAGTTTTTTCCCTCGTTTTTCGTACCATGCCTTCGAAGGCAGGACTACTTTTTTGCCTTCCTGGAGCACCTGATGCTTTTTTTGGCATAACTTGCTCATACGGAGGAGTTAGTGGGCGAATGAGATATCATCAGAAAGATGATTCCGAGACGGTCGTTTTATACGCAGAGCTTTTTTCCAGATTCTTCTTCCATTTTTCGCACCAGGCTGTTGAATTCAGAGGTTTTCTTTTTCAGGTGCCTGCCAGAGCACCTGTCACTGTTTTTGCTGTAACTTGAGCATACGATGGCATTTTTTGCCAAACGAGATATCGACGGAAAGCTGGTTCCAAGACCTTTCTGTTTTTTTCAGTTTGGTTGTTTGATTTTGCCGTTTTCAGGGGTTTTCTGCCAGTCAAAGTCACGGGTAATTTTTGCATTCCGGACACTATATCTCTCACATCCGGGCTCAGTTTTCAGCAAACTTGGTTTTTTCGGAAAGCTGGTTCAGTGTGCTATTTAGTGGCAGAGGTTATTTTTCTAGATTCTACTCCAGGTTTTCACTCCTCCGCGTTTGGCAGTTTATGCCCTCTGGTGGAGTGCTTGGTTCTACAGGTCCGGGGATCTCTTCTTCTGGTTTCTTAGTGCACTCTTCTTTCTGACTTCTGAGATTGCATGCTCTTTCTGTTGCATTCTTTTTTCTGTAAACGCACTGAGATAAAGTGCCTGCTTTTGCATTTTGGGATCTTCAACACTATGTGTTTGTTTGTATACGCACTCAGTTATAAAGTGCCATGGGGGGATTCTGATGCATTTGCCACTATAGGCGCATCCACTCTTGTCAAGTGAGTGTACCTTCCATGACATTAGCCCATGTAGACTGTGTCTATGACACCACCCTTTATCCTGTGTGTGTGCTTCTGTTGCACTGTTGGTGTTCCTGGTTCTTCTTCTGCAGCTGTTTCTGGTACTGCATTTCAGTGTTCCTGTCACCTCTCCCAGTTCAGCATTATGGGGGGGTTCACCTGTTGGTTCTATTGCTTCCTGGTTTGATTGATCAGCTCTTCAGACACTTGTCTTCTCTACCTGGTCATGCACTTCAGTGGGGGTTCCAGCAGTATCTTCTGACAGAGTTTTCAGACATGCTTCAGAGGAGTTTCTTGCTCTCTTCTTGTTCCTTTCTCTGGGACATCTTTTGCTTTATGTTTTGGGTACCTGATCAGGCCTAGTTGCCGGGACCCATCTTTCCTGCTTTCTGCAGTAGTTTAGCTTTTTTTGCTTCTCCCTAAGTTACACTTAAGGGGGGGTGTTAGAGTAGTCTTATGTTAGCTAATAATTAAATCATTTAATTATTAGTTTATCATACTCTAGGCTTAAGTTTCACTTAGGCGCTTTATAATTCTTTAGGGTTTTAGCCTTTAGGGTTTTGTGTTTCCTTTTATAAGGATTCACTTCTTTCATTTCAATAAGGAGATTGTATTGTAATTTCATTTTGTTAATAGAAGATTATTTTCTTGCAACATGGTTTTGCAGTCTCTGGCCTTTTGGCCGCCATAGCTTCTGTCTTTTTGCTTCTTCTTTGTGACAGTCTTGCATGCAGGTGTTCTTGGGATGATTTGCGTTTGTCAAATCTAACAATTCCTAATAGTATTTGACTATTGTAGGTTTGACATTGACTCTAGAAAGGGTTTCTACAGATATTGGATCAAGCATATGTCTCCCAATTCTCTCCTAACTCTAGACCACATCCACCAATGGTCTAAATTAGGGTTACACCCCTAAAACTACACATCTCACTCATTGTAAGTGGATACATATTAATACAGACAAGTCTATTGAACAATTTGATTCATGATATAGGTTTGTTATAGTAAGATGACACCTTGATGCAATATCCAACATTCACCTAATTTTGATAAAGCACTCGATTCAACCAAAAAACAATCTAAAATTGATGTATTGCCAAAAAATGACATAAAGATACATGTTCAAAGTTTGTAATGCACTTTTTAGACTTTCCCAATGCCTTGCAAATAATTTTCTATATAATTTTAAGCATGTAGCATGATTGTAAAAACATCCTTAATTTCATGAATCTTAATGTAATGTTGCCAAATACTAGTCAAAGGACTCCAAATAGTGGGAATTAACTTCCAAATAATAATAAGCATGTTAGGGTGAACCTGGAAGGAGGGTCCCATTTTAAAATTAAAAAATAAAGAGTTATGTAGAAGAAAAATGTATTTTTTAAAGTGTTGATGTTGCCTATCTCATCTAGGATGCCCATCCATCATGAGGACATCCAAGGTGTCCCCGACCATCCTTGGGATGTATGTTTTCCCCAAAAGAAATTTCTCAACATCCCTGGGTTTTAGGGGCATTTCTTGTGATTTTTCAAAAAAATAAGAATGGGGTGGGAATGTCCACTGGTCATCCCCAAGTCCCAAAAACACTTCTAGTATGAGGGTGGGGGGTTTTAGGCCAAGGATGTACATTGCTATGCACTAGTTAATAAAGACACAAATTCCATAATTGACAGTGTTGAAAAAATACCATGTTTTGAATATAATCATTTGTATTTAACATTATACACAAATAAACCACACAACAACACTACTCTTCCAACCTTTGAGACCAACTACTACTTTAACCCTTGTTAATATATAAATAAACACAAAACCAAATAAACTAGATTTAACCTTTCCCTAGATTATTTCGTGCACCTAAATTTTATGCAAAGAAAAGAAAGGCCTTAATCCTCTTCATAGTTGCTAACATGTCTAATAGCATGTTCCCATGGGTCTGCTTAGCTTATTTTGGCTAGCATCTATTGCTCAACATTTTTAGGAAATATTTGTGGAGTTGGTGGCCCTATGAATATTTATATTCTCTATGGGCATATTAAAATCTATATTTATAATATTAATACTAATTTGTGTACTTAGCAAATTTAGAAAAAAAATAGAAATAAATAATTGACAAAAAGAAGAAGAAAATATTGTGGAGCCACTTGGTATTTTTGACAATATGTAGTTTTTTTTATAGGTAATGGGCCATAGCCAAAGTTTTATTTATTAATTTTGAAAATATTACAATCCTGGTTCAGGTGATCATATTGATAGGAAAGAGCGATTGTAGCTCATGTCAACCTAAAGTCTATACAAAATAATATCAATCTGGTCCAAGACCAAGACCCCAAATGAAAAGTTTACAAATCCCAAAATGACAATAAGATATCATCCTATTCTCTACAAATATTGAGGTCCCTATCAAAGGCCCCTCATCTAAGAAGAATACCTGCAACCAATCCACTTTCCAAGATGTGACTCATATCTAAAACATAGTTTTATCCAGAGAGACCCCACTCTAGAGATTCTTTTCTAGTATAGGAGATGCTCATTAGCTTACACAACAACATACAACCACCAAGATATCTTGACAACATTTTTTAGCCTTAATATATAAACATAATACAAAATTAAAGTAAAACTATAAGCTATTTAAGTAACATTGTCATATATATATGTTATCCATTTGTTATAATTAACATATCCTTAAAGCATTATTAAGATCTAAACATCCCAAATAGAAATGAAAGATAAATATGAAAAGGACCCTAATGATAATATATGTAAATTAAGGAAAGTGGTTAGCTTTCTTTTCTATTACCCACCTCTTAGCTCTTATTGAATATGATCCATTATTCAACAAACCCTTTGATGTCCTATTTAGCCATGAACCAACCATTTCTCTCCTTTAACAAATATAAATAGTTGGAGACCTAAAAGAGCGTGTGTGTGTGTCTATCTATCTATGTGTGTGTATGTATATATATATGTATGTAGACACACACACACACACACATACATATACACATACATATATATGTGTATATGTGTGTGTGTGTGTATACATACATATATATATGTATATATAGATATACATATCTATACATACATACATACATATATATATATATATATATATATATATATATATATGTATGTATGTATGTATGTATGTATGTATGTATGTATGTATGTATATGTTTTCATACATACATACATACAACATACATACACATATACATACATACATACATACATATATACATATATATATATATATATATATATATATATATATATATATATATCAGTGTGTGTGTGTGTTTTCATACATACATACATACATACATACATACATACATATATATGTATATGTATATATACATATATACATATATATATATATATATATATGTATGTATGTA
>BSBK01009149.1:0-477500 GCA_027943335.1 Chamaecyparis obtusa
ATACATATACATGTACATACGTAATGTACATGTATATGTCCTATATATACGTATGTACATGTATATGTATATGTATACATATATATGTACATGTATATATATATACATGTACATATGTATATATAGACATATACATATACACATATACATATGTATACATATACATATACATGTACATATGTATACATATACATATACATGTACATACATATATATAGACATATACATATACACATATACATATGTATACATATATGTACATGTACATGTATATGTATATGTATATACATGTATATATATGTATATATACATGTATATATGTATATACATGTATATATATGTATATATACATGTATATATATGTATATATACATGTATATATGTATATATATGTATATGTATACATATACATATTTATACATAACGTATACATATTGTATATGTATGTATATGTATACATATACATATACATAATATGTATACATATACATATGTATACGTATACGTATACATATACGTATACATATGTATATGTATATGTACATATACATATACATATACATATGTATACGTATACGTATACATATACGTATACATATGTATATGTATATGTACATATACATATATACGTATATCTACATATATGTATATGTATGTATAATACGTATGTATACATATATATATACATATATACGTATACATACATATATGTATATGTATGTATAATACGTATGTACATATACATATGTATACACATATACATATATGTGTATACATATGTATATGTACATACGTATTATACATACATATACATATATGTATGTATACGTATATATGTATATGTATATGTATATGTATACATATACATATACATATACATATGTATACGTATACGTATACATATGTATATGTATGTATACGTATACGTATACATATGTATATGTATGTATATACATATACATATGTATATGTATATATGTATATGTATATGTATACATATACGTATACATATGTATACGTATATGTACATATATGTATACCGTATACATACATATATGTATACGTATACATATGTATGTATATATACATACATGGATGTGTATATATTATAAAATATATATTTATATACATATATGTATGTGTATAGACATACATATATGTATGTGTATATATATTTTATAATATATACACATCCATGTATGTATATACATATATATGTATATATATATATAGTTGCTTTGTTAAATTTCAATTATGGATATAAAGATAGAGCTTTTGGTTTGAAAAAGGGGCTCTGCAACTCGTACAAGCTCCAACGAAGGTTGGCTTCTCACCTTCCTTGGAGAACATGCCATGTTTGATGGTATTTGATTATGTTCTTAATGTCCTACTTTTCATTATGTGGCTTGTATTTATTTTATTGGGTCTTGTGTAGTTTTTCATGTCTGATTCATGAATTTATTTTCTCTTTTTTTATTGTTCTCTTTTATCTTCATTTTGTTGGCCCTTGTATGTCGATTAAACCCCTTGTGTGGCTTGTCTCGACCCTGACATAGTTTTGCTCGTGTGATTGTTAATGGGTTATATTCATGATGGCACTCCAAGCTGCAGGGAAGAGGACATGGATATCATTGATAATAGTAGGAATATGGAGAATACGATTAATAGTGCCCCTAGCTCTTCAATGGAGAATCAAGAGAAATTGTCCTAAAAGGTTGTGGTGTCAGAGCAATCTCTTCTGGTGTGCTCGCCCTCTACCTACTTCAATGGAAGGTTTTCTAGACAACCAATTTCAGAATCTGGAGGAGGTTTGGGAGGGTCCGCAACCAATGGAAATAGACATGGAGATAGAGGCCTTGACACATCTGGTGACCCTGGTGAGGGAGGAAATGGTAAGCCTACCTCCTGTGGTTTGAAAACTCTATCCCTTTCTCCTAATGAGGAAAAGGTGAAAGCTATTAGGTTTGAACAAACCCGTTTAAAAAGTATTGTTATTTTCTTTATTTTCATGGATAGAGATTCTCTGCCTTCGCATAAATTCTTTGATGATTAGATTGCTAATGTTTGGGGGAAGAAATTGAGAATTCATGTAAGGTTTTGTAGAATGATACAAAAAGGTTTATATGTGGTGTTTTTTAAATCTCATAATATGCAAGATAGGGTTTTGATGGAGAGTTTTTGGAATGTGGAACATTCTTTATTCAGAGCATTTTCATGGTCCCCTAAAGGGAATTTTGAGCAGGTCATTGCTCGTTCCTCCCCTAGTTGGGTTGAGATTACAAACTTGCAGCCAAAATTTTGGCCATTTATTTCTCATATTTTGAAACTGTTAGGCTATGTCCCGTAGGTTGAAGAATCAAGATCCATTCTTCCTCATTTAAATGCTAGGGTCCTTATAATACTCTCTCCAAAGATTGATTTTCCTATAAAAAAAATTAAGTATTGAAGGAGTAAATTTCTCGTGGGAATTATCCATGCAAGGTAATCTGGTGATATGATTTCACTGAAAATTAAATGGGGTGCACAAAGCGTGATTTTCCATCCCTTAAGAACCCCCATAATGATAATTTCAATGTGGCCTCTAAGGAATCCATGAAAGAAAACCATAATGGCAATAAAGAAATTGATATGACTTGGAAGAAGGATAACATTGTTTCTTCGACACGTACTGTTGGTATTGGTGAAGAGGTTGATAAAACAAACATTGATAAAGCATCACATGCCCATATGAACAGTGATTTCACTAGCTTGATCAATCTAGAGGAGGAATTTGAAGTGGTTCCTACTTCTGCCAATAATGATAAGTTTGTCACCCTAACCGGGTATCAAACAGAGCCTTCCATTGATAATCCTAGTTGTAGTAACAAGGGATAAAATGTACCCCCCACTAGAATTAATGCTCAACAATTCGCTTTAGCCACTATTCCTGAAAAAGTGGAGCATTTGATAAATGCTAGACAGGCCCCTTTGGATGAGAGTAACACCATACCTAGTGCTATGGTTGTCATGAAAGAATTGATAGTAGAGAAATATACTATTCCGACTGATGCAAAATTAGGGTGTACTAAAAATATTGCAAATAAATTTACTGAAGTTATTAGCAAAAATGTTAAAAAGAAAAGAAAGATCGTGGATAGACAATCCCTATCCAACAACAGTAAGAAAAAGGATAATTAGATCCCATGGTGCTTTAACAAATTATATAAGAATCAAAAACCTTCCTCCCAATAATTTTTATGATGATGCATATCCATAGCTAGAAAATCAGAGGATTGGAGATGCCATATAAGAAGTATGTGGTTAGAAAATGGTGTAATAATCTAAAAATGAAAGATATTGTTTGTTTACAAGAAATTAAGGTGGTAGATTTTCAAGCATACACCATTTCAAAATTCTAGTGGGATCGGGCTATTGGGTTCCACTCTAACCATGAGAGTAGTAAAGGTGGCACTACCATCCTTATTCGCCCACAGTGGACTAATAAGATAATTGCTAATGGGATCTCTCCTTGTCAAAGGACCCTCCGGGTCACATTCAAAGAGAATGATAGTGCATGTGGAATCTGCAACATATATGTTGCAAATGATTATAGAGATAGAGCATGCCTCTGGGATTGGTTGACCTTAGGTTTTCCTAATGCCCATTGGATGTTTATGGGTGATTTTAATATGATCGAACAAAGGGAAGATAAAAGTGTAGGCAACAAGCACTGTTGGAAAGGCAACAAATACTTTTTTTGGGCAAAGTTTAAAAGGAGATTCAATCTTGTTGATCCTATTAAAAAGAAGAAGGGTTCTTTTTCGGATATTTGGTTCATATGGGGTAACAATTAAAGTGGTCATCAGATAATGTATTGTAGACTAGATAGAATCTATGTCGAGGCCTCTTTTTTCTCCTTTGCATCTCAGGATGGATATGCACCTATCTATGTTTCCTCTGCCACCATTTTGGATCACTCTCTCATATTTACCATTATTTCTCTTGACTCTGACCCTTCCTCTCCTATTAAGCCTAAGAAGAATAATGGATTCAAGTTGAATGTTTTTATGTTAAATGATGAGGATTCTGGGAAGGCCATTAAGATGGTCTCTTGTCTTTGAAGTTTTTTAATATGAAGCTTAGTCCTAGAGATCAATGGGTATCCCTCACGGTCACATGGAGGAATTTGTTTCAAATTATTGGTAAGAAAAAAATCCATGGATAGAACAAGGGAAGAATCTTTCTTGCAAAACAAACTGAATTATATTGAGAAGGAGCTCCAAATTAAGAGAAATGACTGCATATTGGAAGAACAACTATCATGGGTTAAGAACTACTCAAGGAGATTACAACACTATAAGATTCAAGGTTAGAAAGTCAAAACCAAGATGAACTGGCTCAAAGAAGGTGACAAGGGGTCCAAATATTTATTTAACCCAATAAGAGCTAAGAACAAAAGAGAGTTTGTTGATGAGATTCAAATTAAGGATTGTCTCACTAATGATCCTGTCTCTATTAAGGAGGCATTCTATAATTTTTATAAGGGTATATTCTCTTCAAAACATGGAGATGGCATTCAAGAGGCTCTCAAATAATGCTTAAAGTTAATCCCTAAGAAGGTATCTGAGAGTGAGGCCCATGATCTTGAACAAAAAATCTCTTTGGAAGAAATTGAAGCAGTGACTAACTCACTTTCCAATGGTAAGTCTCGAGGACTTGATGGCCTACCTATTGAATTATATAAGCAACACATAGATTGGATTGGCCTAGAATTGATGGCCTTATATGAGGTTGTTTTTGAACAAGGGTCTATTGGTGAAGACATTAATAGAGGAGTTATCAAACTGCTTCCAAAGAGTGGTGATAAGACTTTGGTTAAGAATTGGAGGCCTATTACCTTATCGAACTTATCCTACAAGATAATTGCAAAAGTGCTAGCTAGGAGGGTTGCACTTATATCGGTTACCAAAACAAGATTTATAATTGAATTTATATTGGTTGTCCAAACATGATTTATCAAAGGTAGATATATTCTTGAAAATTTGATTACCATTTGGGAAGCTATGCATTGGGCCAAGGCTGATGGGCAGAATGTTGCAATGATTCTTCTAGACTTTGAAAAAGCATATGATAGAGTTGAATGGCCTTTTATTAGGGGGGTGTTGCAATCATTTGGTTTTCCTCCCTATTTTTGTAAATTTATTCATATTCTCGTTATAGATTCTTCTACTATCATTGAGGTCAATGGAGAAATCTATGAGCCTAGCCCCCTCAAGAGATCAATTAGGTAGAGGTACCCCATTGCCCCAACTCTATTTATTATTGTTGTTGATGCACTCTATTACATCTTGAGAGCCCCTAATTGTGGCTCTCCTATCAAAGGTTTATCTCTCCCTAATCATGAGGATCTAATCAATGCTTAATTTGTCGATGACACAACCATCTTCCTTGAGTTGAATGAGGAAAACTTTGATAATGTTGTGAGCATATTATAGTTCTTCTATTTGGCCTATGGAGCAAAAGTTGCTCCTCATAAATTTACTATTTTGGGATGGTCTTATATTACTCCTGATTGGGTGGATTCTAAAGGATGGCAATGGGTTGGGACAAACACTTTTGTCAAATATATGGGTATCCCTTTTTCTATTGAACCATCTACTAAAGATATGTGGCTTTGGCTTTACTCAAAGATTGAAAAGAAACACTTGAAGTGGAAAACACACTTGCTCTTTTTGGTTGGGAGAGTGCAAATTTTTTAGATTGTCATTTCCTCTCATCATATATACTTTTCTTCTGCATGGCTCTTTGCTAACTATTAGACCAATAAAATTGACAAAATCTTGAGAGACTATCTTTGGCGTGATGGCTTGGGGAATTGCAAAAGACATTGTGTTAGATGGGAATGGTGTTGTAGACAAGGAATATGGGTGGCTTGGGTATCAGAGACATCAGGTCTCATGGTATTCCTCTAGCCTCTAAATGGATTCCTAAATCCTTAAGTGGTAATGAATCATGGAAATTGTTGATTAGAAACAATATTGAAAGATATGTCATTAGGAAAGGTAAAAAGTGGAAGGATGTTCCATTATGTGATATTGCTATGGGAAATTTTAGTAAAATTTTTGGCTCAGAAGTGTTTTATTCTTTTTGGAAGGCATGGTTCCTACTAAGGTCTTTACTCTCATCCAAAGGGGCTATTGGTGGCCCTCCCTCCTATGTTGTTATAGATAGATCCATCTAGTGGGGGGTTTTTATGAATAATAAGCCCCTTGCTCTAACTCAAAGTTGTTCTACTAAAATTTGGAATGATAAAGGTATTAATTTAATTAGAGATCTTTTGTTTGATATTCGGTTAGGGTCATGGATTGAGATTAGTGCTAAATATGGGATTTCTCCCTCCTAGAAGAAGACTTATTCTTTGATTGTCAAATCTATTGGATTTTTTTTTTCCTGGTAAAATTTTGGATACTGATTCTTTTTTAAAGCAACTAAAATGGGTTGATGGCACTATATTTAAGGATGTTTCCACCATGCAGATTTACAATATGTTGAAAGATGACTGCTCTATTATCAATCTAGTTAACCAATGTTGGGGCCTAGATTGGTATTACTCCAAGTGGCACTTTATTTTTTATTTTTTTTGGCATTCCCCTATTAAACCTGGGAAATATTGTTTCTGTTGTCTCTTGATTCTTAATAAACTTGAAGTGCGGCATGTCCTTTCCTCTGTGGGTCTTGAACCTATTTCTTGTCGTGTATGTTCCATTAATGAATCTTTTGATCATCTATTCTTTGATTGTGAGTTTTCCCATAGAGTGTGGTCTATTTTCCTTGGTTCACCCATTATGTGGAATTATCATCTTGGCCTTTCCTGGAGTGAGATTCTTGTTGGTTTTGTGGATTCCTTTGATTTCAAAATGAATAGGTTTTGGTTCATTTTGACTTGTGAGATTTTGTGGTTCCTCTGAAGGACAAAAATGGAGAAGTTTTTCAAAATAAAAGGAGGCAACTTACTAGGTTTAACATTAAACTCATACATTATTATATTATGTCATATGTCTACATGGTGTTAGATATTTTTAAAGAAAGATTTGTGATCTTAATTAGAGAAGGTACTTTGCAGATCCATAAGAATGATATCCAGTCTGTCAAGTATTTCAATAAACACAAAGACATGTTGGATTCAAACGAACTAGATGCTTTGAACCAGTTTATCAAGGATCTCAAGATTGATGCGAAACATGACACTGACAAGGCTAGGGAACCAAAGATCCCTGATCCTTGGTCCTAGATGAATTCGACCAATGAAATAGCAAATGGATCCTCCTCAAGTGGTGTTTCTACAGGTGATCATGCAGGTTTCAAAGATATTGCCAGAGACCCATGGATCAGACAGTGTGAAGATCAAAGTGACTCTTTTTTGTAATCAAAATATTAATATTGTTAAATATGTAAGGTAACACGAATCAAACTAATCAAAGGTAATGCCTAATTTTGTAATGTATATGTAAAGTTGAATTAATGATGGTACTATAGGACATCTAATAGTTATTAAATCTCTAATAGGAACAATTTGAAAATGTACTAGAGCTATTGAATTATCTTAATATTAAAAAAAAAACATTTATGGTGAAAAAAACATTTATGGTGAAAAAATCTAGTCCATTTTTCACTAATTTTGTTAATGAGATTTTCACTAATTTTGTTAAAGAGATTTTCACTTATTCTAATAATGGGGTTTTTATTGATTCTATTAATAGGGTTTCTAGTAATTATGAGAATGTGGTTCAATCAATTATGTTAAAGGGAGTTTTCACTTGTTCTTTTAATGGGGTTTTCACTTATTTTGTTAATGGAGTTTTAAAGGATAATATTAATGGGGTTTAAATCCTTTGTTGCATGTATCATTTATTTGGACTATGTTGTAAAATTATTGTTTTAATATTCAAGGGGTTTATGTTTTAAGTTGTAGTGTCACGATAAGAAGGTATTATGGTTATGAACCAATGCTTGGATGTATAATGAAATGAGTTTATTATGGCAAAGGATCCCTATATTTTCCCTATTATTATAATAGTTGTAAAATACTTATGTGGTCAAGGGGTGGTAGATCTTGAGCACTAACATGTTTTTATAAGTTAAAAGTAGGTTGTATGTAGTTGGAGTAATTAAAATATTGGGAAAATCATAAAGTCTTATAAATAAGATGATTTTCCCTTAGTAACATTATGGGATATAAGGATAAGTAAAAATCCAAGATAGATGATGTCACCATCAACATTCTCAAGATAATAATATTCTTCCATTATATCAAATAAGGAGAACATCGACGTGGAGATGACATGAATACCATCTAAAGCATCTAAATCAAGGATCATCATGCATACTAGATAGAACAATGATTGTACAGGTGTATCAATGTTTTACCATTATAATAAGATTATGTTGAATGTCTTAGACAACTAAGAGGGTGTTGAATCAGTCGTAGATTAAAACTTTTATCAATTTCATAGATCTAGATACAATAAATTAATTCTTTAATCAATTTAGATGTAAACATGAATAAGCGCACACATGAACCATACACAATGAACATCAAATTTTTACATGGAAAACCCAAGATGGTAAAAACCATAGAGAAGATAATTCTCATGAATAAAAATATCGGTTAAGGTGACACAGGATAAGGTGATTTTACAAAAAGGTGGCTCACTATTAAAATGCTCATTGCAGGTGGGCTCACTTCCCTAAGAAGAAGAATGAAAAAAGAAATCCACTACTGAAGCACAAGTTCCAATAGAAACCCTTGGCTCACTACCTCTAGTATCTAAAAACAACAACAAATACGCTTTGCTCACAACCAGCCTCACGCTTACACATAACCTAATACAAAATTTGATGGATCTTTTTTTCAGACAACTTCCATACTATTATATTATAATCATCCTTTAATTTATATTGATCTTTAAAATATGAAATCACTAAGTCGATCATCAAAACATAATTTGAAATAGGTCCAAACTAAACATTCTTGCAATGGGGAGGAATGAAAAGTGGACCACACCACATAGATTGTCTTGACCAAAACACATGTTATCCAACTATTAAAATTACTGGAGCCTAAGAAGAAATAACATCATTAACAATTGTGCCTCTGGACCACATCAACGTGACCAAAAAATAGAATATCAAAAGTTAAAGAATTGAGTGATACAAAACCAGACAGTTAATATCATATCTAGAACAGCAAAGAATTTTAGACCACTATCAAACACAAACATCACTAAATACATTATCGAGAACGTATTTCTGAGAGCACCAAACTTTTGGAGCACTAGCTTCTGGACTATCAGATCATCGAAATAACATATGTAACATATCATAAATATTGAGCACAATTCAACCACCAAAGTTGTATGTTGTCATCAATGGAAACTATACTAACATATGAACAACTCTACAACAACAACAACTAACACATCAATAACTCTACAATAGCTATTACATCAATAACTCTGCAATGACAACAAGATGCCCCTATCAATTACAGTCTACCCCTTTGTCATTGATGAAAACATCCATCAATAATAGACACTATCTCACTCCATAGTTCTAATGCATACATTCTCTCTCCCTGATTGACATCAAGGACAAAGGCATGCAACAACATACTATGATCCCCCTGAGAGGAAGCTCCATACATTAGTCCAGACCAAGAATGTGCAGTAATTTTCCTAAACTAATATAGTGTCAAGATACTTAGTTTTAACTAGGAGGAGGTAATACCCCAACCTCTCCCAAAGATACTCAAAAGTATCTTTGCACAAAGCTTTTGTAAAGATATGTGCAATATGTTTCACTATGGATGCATACACAAGTTTTACCTCATTGTCTAACACCTTTTCCTTCAAGAAGTGATACTAGACCAGAATATGTTTCATTGTGGAGTGTTGTACTAGATTCTTAGAAATATTTATTGTGTTGGTGTTATCACAAATGATTGAGATTGTTTCATCAAATACTACACCAATATCCTTCAAGATCTGTTTCATCTAAAGTACCCATGTACAACATGATGCAATTACAATATATTCAGTTTCCACAAAGGAAAAAGAAAAATGCAACTAACCAGGAGCCAAGAAAAATGCTCCACCACCACTACTTTTTTGTCATCAACACTTCCGACCCAATCTGCATTAGTATTTAAGCTTTTAGAGTAAATTCTGATCTTTTGAGATACCACAATCCAAATTAACTTGTTTGTTTCAAATATCTAAAGATCCTTTCTACTACTACAACATGCGATTCTCTTGGATCTTGCTAGATTCTAGTTGTCAGACAAACATCATACATGATATCTAGTTTACTAGCAGTCAAATATAGCAGTCCTCTAATCATTGATATGTATTTGATTGCATCTACCTTAGGGTATTTACCTTCTTTGGTCAACTTACATCTAGTAGTCATAGGAGTACACATTGATTTGTAATTTTCCAATCCAAATCTTTTCAACAACTCTCTAGTATACTTTAACTGAGAGATAAAAATGCCTTTACTATTTTGATTAACTTGCAATTCAAGAAAGAAATTCAAATCACCAATCATGGACATCTCAAATTTATCTTGCATCTCAGTAGAAAATTTCTTGCACATGTCATTATTTTCTCCAAATATTAAGTCATCCACACAAACCACAACCACTAAGAACTTTTCAAATTCAAAATTAAAATAAATATTTTTGTCAAAAGACCCTTTCTAAAAAAATTGATCCATTAAAAACTTATGCAAACTGCCATACCAAGCTTTAGGAGCCTACTTAAAACCATACAAAGCCTTCTTTAGTTTGCAAATGATATTCAAATCATTTGACAACTTAAATCCTTTTGGTTATTAAATGTAAACTTCTTCCTTTAGTTCTCCATTCAAAAATGTTGACTTCACTCCATCTGATAGACTTTGAAATATTTAAATGCAACAGATGCCAAGAATATCCTAATAGCTTCCATTTGAGAAATAGGAGCAAAAGTTTCTTCAAAATCAACACCCTCAACCTAAGCATACCCTTTTCAAACCAATCTTGCCTTGTTTCTCACAACTCATCCATCCTCATCCATTTTATTCTGGAATACCTAATTAGTTCCAATAACATTTTTGTCTTATGGTCTGGGAACGCATTTCCAAATATCTATTTTTTCTCAATTTGATCCATTTCTTTTTCATTTCCTTCATCCAATTCTATTCATAGCAAGCTTCTTCAACTATCTTGGGTTCAGTCTCAAAAAGTATACATAGTAGAACTTGTTTTCATAACTGTTGCTTCTGGTAATGATTCATTTATTCTTATCTCTATTGATAAGTATTTCTAAGTGATTTCCTTGTACATACTTCAGAGTTTTTGATACAAATGTCAGAGCATCCTAGGTTTCTCTGTGCTTATCTTCTTCTATGTTCTTCTATTCTATATATTTGTCTATGGACTCATAAGATTCATATCATGCTTGTATAGTTTGGTTCATTATCTCCACAACACCATTCTATTATGGTGTCCTAGGGATAGATAGTTGTATTCTAGTCCCATGCATCTCACAAAAGATGGTAAATTCATCACTGACAATCTTTCCTCCTCTATCAGATCTTAAGCATTTGATTTTTCTATCAAATTCATTTTCAACTCTAGGTTTGAATATCTTGATTTTTTATAATGCCTGATATATTTCTCTTAAGAATATAATCCAATTTATTCTAGAATGATCATTAATTAAGAGCATAAAACACCTTTCACCTTGTAGACTCCTTATTCTAGTTGGACCACATAAGTATGTGTGCACCAAATCCAATAATCTAGTAGCTGATATTTCTTTTCCTTTGAAAGTTCTCTTTGTTTATTTTCCTACTTGACAATCATTGCAAATATTATTAATCAGGTTGGTTAAGCTTGGTAGATCTCTTACTGCTATTATCAAACTAATATTCACCAAATTGTCAAATTTGATGTGACACATCCTTCGATGCCATAGCCAAATTTCATCGATCTATGATAACAACCAATGCCTTGTAGCTGCATCTAACTGATACATATTTCCTCTAGTCCCTTTATCTACAACAATAATAGTTTTGGATCCCTTCTGAATTTCACAACCACATTCCTGAAAGAGAACATTATAATCATTTTTTCACATCTGTCCAAAACATAGAAGGTTATGATCCAATCCTTTCACGTAGTACACATTGTCAGTATTATATTCTCCATAAAAATAATAAAACCTATTCCAACAAATTGAGCAATTTGATCATCTCCAAATATAACATAACCACCATCATATTTTTTTTTAAAGTTTTACAAACTTACTTTTGTCATTGGTTATATGATTAGAGCAACCATTGTAAATCAACCATTCATCCTTATCTCTTCTAACATGTAATGCAGTTGTAACAATTCCAATATTACTTTATGAAGATGTCACATTACTAACTTTAGGTTGATGTTCAACTTCTTCAACACAAAATAAATAATTACCTTCTTTTGATTCATCATCTGAGATACTAGCATCTTTATTAACATAATAGGCCTTCTTATTGAATTTTAGTTTTGGTCTTGTCCCTTTTTCTAGACATCTAGTAGCTATATGACTAACCTTTCCACACCTAAAACATTTAAGAGGTAATATGTATTTATACTTGTATACACCTAAAAATGGTCACTAGAAAACATTAATTAAAATCAAGTCATTTGGATTAATTAAAATAAAAAATTGATCAACTACTTAATTGAATTAACCATTTGATATATAGTTCATTAATTAATTAAATCCAACCCATTCATATTTCATACATGGCTAATTTAATTAATTCTTTTAAATTAATTCCTCTTGAAATCTCTCACCTACCACTACAAGACAAAATTAAATCAAACAATGAGAGATTAGGAATGGGCTCACATGGATCATAAATAAGTTGTTCTATCTTGACCATTCATTTATGAAAATCAATATTGACCATCCACATGGGACACATCATCAACCCCTAATTATAATCACACCTTGATCATGGTTACATAAACTCATCCCTACACCTTGACAAATCCTATAAATAGGATGCATAATTAGAGAAATTCATATCCATTTTCTTTTAGAGTATCATCATAATGCTAGTTTGTGCATTCAAATATCATAGAGACCATCGTTATTATAGGCAATTATATTTAGAATCATCATTAGATCATCATAGTGATCTTGATAATTTAGAATAGAATTTGCATCATCCATAATTGAATTATCATTTTCTAGGTTGTCACTTGAGGAAACAAATTGTAGCTGAGAGCATAATTGAAGTCCCTAGAACTATAGAGCTGTAAAATTATCATAATCATTCATTATTTTTTAGATAGTTTATCAAATTGATTTGAATGATTATACTAATGTTATATGAAGGTTCATGATTTAGATTACACACACACACAAATGGTGCCCACCATGGGGCTCGCGCCTCACTGATCCTAATGAATATTTAAGCTTCTTTTTTTGCAAATTTTGCACTTGTAGGTTATGGATTATGCAAAAGGTCATCTTTGATATAAATAACGTCACTTTTACATAGATGATTATTGCTATTACACCAAATATTACCACTTCTACAACCAATATCATTCCTTATGCTTCAAAGGATATCACTGCTGACATTAATAACATCACTTATAAGTAGAAGGATATCTTGTTTAATACAAATTATATCATTTATGTTTATCTTGTCATCGCTTTTAAGTAAAATAATATCGCATGTAATTTGTTGTTCACCCATTTTATTTATTTTCTCTTTTGCAGGTTTTTTGACAGGAATTGACTATTATCGCTTCTGCCACAAATGTTATTGCTTCTACACTAAAGATTATCATCTCTGTAATAAGTATCATTGCTTCTACTTTAAAGAACACTACCTTTACATCAAAGATCACCATTTTTACATAAAAGGGAGTCGCTTCTAAGTTGTCAAACATCTCTTTTACTTTAAAGAATATTGATTTTGATTTAAATAATGTCATTTTTACTCTCTGTAATGTCGCTTTTACATCTGATTAAAATAAAATAAAAGAGAGAGCTAATTTATGTTTTGTGATAAATTGCAAATGACAAAAGTTTGAAAACTAAGGAAATTTGTTTGCAAACCTCTTGATTATTATGTTCATGTAATACCTAAAATGTAGTGTCTAAGAATACTAAACTAAGTTAGCATTCAACAAAACAAAGAAAGTAAAACCTTTAAGATTAGACCTACAAATGAAAGTAATAAAACATGAGGGAATGCAAACCTTAGACCCGAAAAGCCTCCAAACTGTAGAGGATTTGTCCAATGAGGATATGTGTGCTCATAAACCTTGCTCAAACTTCAAGATGTGTGGGAGAAATTTGGCATTATAAGGTTGCTTCTGATGTTTTTGGCTCTCAAATGGGCATGATAACAATGCTTTGATGGTGGATGAAAGTGAAGAAGGAGAGGGCTCAATTTATAGGCAAATGAAAGGGTTAATGGATGGTCAAGATGCAAACCTGAGGAAGGGCCAAGATGCATTTGAGAGGGAGCACATGGATTGTGCTTTCTCAAATGCATCCCATTGTGACAAGTGTCACAATGGGAGAGGTTGGAAGAGGTGGGGGAATGTGACCATTTTGGGAGATGTGAGAGGGGACAAATGTGTAAGAGAAGGATGGAGTGTGTAAGAGGCATGTAAGAGCATTTAAGGTTGACACAAGGTTAGGGAATTGGGGAATGTGAGGGTGTGACATGGGGGTTGACTTGGGTTGGCTTATGATTTCTTAATCCATGGATTATGATTGTGCAAATGTTTAGGAGGTGATTAGGCTTGGATTAGGGGGCAAGTGGGAGGTTTAGAAGGATTTAATGGGAGGAGAGAGAATGAGTGGAGGGTTTGATTAGCTAATCATGGGTCATTAGCTAATTAAGAAGGATTAGTATGGGTGAATGGGTTGGGTTGAGTATGAACCACATGTTAGGAGTTTCGGATGGGTTTGGTTAAGGGTTTAGAATTAAATATTCATTTAATTCCAAGTGAGAGGAAAAAGGGTTTTATGAATTAATTTAATTAGATAAGTGTATCCATTTAAATTAATAGAAGAATAGGGATTAATTAATTATCAGACTATAGGTTTGTCATTTAGATAATAAATTAGACTATAGTTAATTAATTAAATTAATTAACTAGGGGATGACATGAATTAATTAAATACTAATATTTAATTAATAAGATGTCCTAGGAGAGAACTAAATAAGATTACTAAATTATGTAATCAAATTTAGGTGTCTACATTTTGCCCCTCTTCGACATAGTGTTAAAATAACACTATTTTGAAGATGTTTTTGCAATAATAGATGACACGAAGAATGGACTAGATGACAAAAATGCCCCAGATTACGAGCCAAGACGTTAGACTGGGTGATGCCCCCTCAAGAGGGCGTCGGGGAAAGAAAAAGGGGCTCAGGTGGCGTCTCGAAAGGAAAGTGTGAAAAGGCGTGTTGCAGGTTAAGAAGGAGGAAGAACGAGAAAATGAGAGATGAAAAAGGCAATGGGTGGCAAGATTCGACATGAGGGGAAGAAATAGGGGGTGAAAAGGCATTCAGGGGTGAAAATTAGGTCTCGAAAGGGCCTTAATAAGGGCCAAGAGGGCCAAAATCAAGTCATTTGCACACTTTGAAGCCTAGAAACCAAGATTTGGAGCTCTGATAAGTGAGGATGAGATGGTAGAAAGAGGGCGACCAACGCACCATTCTAATGTCATGCAGAGTGTCTGGCATCACGGGGTTCCTGATCGACGGGTAGGCTCAAAAAATGCACCATTTTATTGAGTTCTAATAGCATTTATTACATGTTTTATGACAAAAACAAGCATTCCCGCGAGCGTGGGATTGGCGGGAACACGCCCGCACTTGTTGGAATGCGTTCCTATAAATAATGCTAGGGAGGGGGGAAAGGAGAGGGTTACAAGATTTTTTGTGGGATCACAAAAATCCTGGGGGTGGGGGTAAGTTGTGGCAGGAACAAGTTCCCGCAAGAAGTTTTTGCGGGACCGCATTCCCAAACCAAAAACTATCTGGAGGGTCGAAAAAAGGCATTCCCAGGGGCTAGGGGGAGGGTAGACATGTGGCACAGGAATGTGTTCCTACATCAATAGGTGAAAAATGACTAATGCAATCCCGCGATGGTGGGATCGCGGGGAAAAGGAAATCCCTATGGGAACGCGGGTAGAGGAAAATTTGCGAGAACGTGAGGAAAAAGGAAAATTTGCAGGAACGTGGGAAAAAAGGGAGGTTTTAGTATAGAAGAAAGTCTAACATTATGGCTTGATTTGGATGCAGTGGTCCCTGGATAGGCTAATTAGCCGAGAGCGACATGCCTCGGTCTTGTTGGTGGGTGAGCAGTTCACACCAGCAGAGTGGGCTCGGGTGGATGGACTCAGGTTAGGCTGCTTGGTGTGGATGCCCCAAAGGAGGATGTTCATGGCGATGGTGACAACACTCTGAGAGTATTGGCACTTGGAGACTGGGACGTTTCATCTACCGACAGGGGAGATGACAGTGACTTTGGAGGACGTATACTAGATATTTTGACTACCGATTCGAGGTGCACCAGTGGTAGCAGGGACCTACACACAACTACAGGTAGTGGCTCCACTACTAGGGCCAGGTGTAGCACATGTCTTGCGTCATGAGTAGTTATCCCTAGTAGAGCATGCAGCAGCAATGCCGACAACACGATGGATTTACTTCTTTATGTGTGGATTAGTGTCGGGGTACCTTGCCCCACACACTGGATGGACATGGATGATGTTGGCCCTGATCCTAAGGATCATGTGAATTGTTGATGCAGGGGTCCCAGCAGCTTGGGGGACATTGATGTTGGCGGAGATGTATAGGGATCTTCATCAGATTGTCTATCACGGGACAACGACCATGGGGAGGAGCTTTGGTTTCACTTCTCTCCTACATGTGTGGGCATGGGAGCACATAGTCGTGCTATGACCATTAGGCTGAGTGGACAGGTAGCTAGAGGAGCCTGTGGTATACAACTGGGGAGATCTAGTGACATACTAGGAAGGTGGAGACACTGACTTTTGGCGGGAGACACTGGACGGGATCTGGGATGGGATCATTGGGCGATTGTATTTGGGTCACACCCGATGGGCAAAGGATGACAGGGAGCTACCATATACCCCACTACCTACATTTTTGACAAGGAGATGGGACTATATTATCGAGCAGTATAGGTCGGACATGCTCACATGACAATTTGGGTTCAAACAGGATGTGCCCAGAGTAGCACAGTGGTACCAACGGGCCACACGAGAGCGGGTGTCAAAGTTTGGGCCAACACATGACAAGACAAGGTTGTTGGCTGAGTATCAGGCCATGGAGCCATTTTAGTGGGAATGGGTGGGCGAAGCGACAGATTCAGGGACCGCACCGGCATATGATGAGTGGTTTCGGCCTCCGAGACTAGTGGGGAGATCAGGGTTACCTGATGGTGAGGGAGCAGCGCCTGTTTATAAGGGCCAGGGAAGGAGAGGAGGGAGAGGGAGAGGGAGAGAGAGAGGAGGAGATGGAGATGGAGATGGAGATGGAGATAGAGGGGGGGAGGAGATGGGATGGATGTGGACGGGGGAGGGAGATGGAGGAGGGGGGGACAGGTACCCATAGGGCCATCACCACCTACAAGGCCACCACCACTAGCGGGGCCACCGCCAGCAGTAAGAGTAGGGCCTTCTGGAGGAGGGGGGATGATATAGCAGGGCGTCTGGCCTCATTATAGGGGCATATGACTGGACTAGTCAAATGCTCCAGGATGTGCAGGGGAACGTGACAGTTTGATAGCGAAGTGGGACAGTCTGATAGCACAATTAATGCAAGCTATAAAGGAGGGGTTGATAACGATCAATGAGAGGGATCAGCTGAGGAGGGAGAGGGATGCACTACTAGTAGAGAGGGACCAGTTGAGAGGAGAGAGAGATGGTCTATGATTAGTGTGAGACCGTCTACAGGGAGAGAGGGACATGGTCATCCAACATCACACGATGGACGTTGTTGCACGAGGGTCACATGAGCGATTAGGGGAGGTATCTCGCCTCCAGAGAGAGCTCGTTAGGATGAGCAAGAAGATTGGGTGGTACAAGGGAATGTATCATGCAGCGGTGCTAACCGAGCAATGCCAACATTATAGGTGTATGAGCCGCCCATTGGTCATAGGGTTAGGGGCTAGTGGGAGTTCAGGTGCGGGGGCTGGCAATAGCTAGAGGACAGGGGGCATCACACCCATGATTGGCACTTCTCAGTGGATAGGATAGGGGAACCATCAATCAAGGCACTCAGAGTAAGGGAAGCTCAACAAAATCCTTTATTTCAAAAGCTTATAGAAAGTAAGGGAAGCTCAACGAAATCCTTTATTTCGACAAGGAAAGATACTTTGTGACCTTAGTAAAACTAGAGGTTAAGTTTCCTCATGACTACAATTTTTCACAACTAAAGCAAGATGAAGATGAGGTAAACCCCATAGGTGATTTAACTAAACATATCCAATCTCTCAAACAATAACTCAATGATATTGAAAGGGAACTTTTACCAAGAAATATACCCTAGAAGGAATTTTCGTTAGAAGTCTAATTTGGAAAGCAAGATACTAAGGGAGGGGGGGGGGGGGTGAATCAGGATCTATAAAAATTTTACTCTTTTGAAACAAATTCAACATGTATATCATGAACCACATAAGTATTAACTTCAATATTGTAATAGATCTAACTGCTAATCACAACCATGAAAACAAAATACATAACACAAAGATTTGGTAACCCAGAAACACTTGAAGGTAAAACTAGGGTGGGGATGACACCCACAAATCTTCACTATTGCAGCAATAAAGTGTGTCTGTTAGGGCTATAAAGTTTTGATCACTTCTAGTGATATACCCTATGAGGGGTCTGCCCTACTAAGAGCTTACAAACTTATATAATCTACCTTGACTAAAGGATTTAAAACTTACAACAAAGTAAGCACTTTGTTAGGAGATTTACAAAGGTCTATTGGGACCACTATGTTAATAGATTTACCCTGATTCACTTGCTAAAATGTATCAGTACCTGATCCTTTAGTTTACACTTCAAATGCTGATAAATATGGATCTCCTCTTTCCAATTCTTATCTAATCTTAAAATCTGATATAACTCTATTTTGTCCTTCACTGCTCTACTCGGTCACTCTGCCTGATCTTAGCTTCTAACATCCAAAATATTGCTTCTTTCGCATACATGTAAGATATCAAAACTAGATTGGTGCATGGAAAAGGTGTATATGAGATTGCCTCTGTAAGAGTTTGACTCTTAATTTCTTCCTCAATTAAGGCATTGACGTTTCGTTGTGTATCCTTAGGTACATCTTCAATAGTGATAACATCTTGTTGTTCACTCTCCTCTACCTTCTTCCTTATTTCCTCAATATTTTATGGCTCATCAATGTCTTATGTATTGTCAATCTCTACTTGTCCATATGTGCCTTCATCTTTGTTTACATTCTTGTCAACTATCAACCAAAAAATTGTCTTCTAGATTAATGTACTATGTTGAACAACCTCTTCAACATTCTTCTTTAATATAGAGTATGCTCTCAATTTAGGGACAAACCTGTTCCTATACTATTCCATGAATTGTGTTCTTTGCTTTTGTGTCAATTCAGGCATCAATTGAGCTAAAGTGCCTTCTCTTATCTATCTTTCAGTCATAATGGAATACTACCATCTGTCATTAATTTTATTGAGCAGTTCTTCAGGGATAAGATTCCCAATTTGCAAAGGTGTCATCTTGAAGGTTCCCAACATTTCTATTATTGCATCCTCTATCTTTACATTGTCATTTTTACTTAACTTTTCAAATTTAATGAATTTGAATCTGGCCGAACCTGCAATACTCTTGATGTTTTGACAAATTTCATCCACATTGGTTAGATGCATATGCACAACCACATTGAATTTGATGACATCATCTATGTATGTCATCTCTGCATCTTCATCATCCTTTTGTAACAACAATTTTCTTCTTGGCTTCTTTCTAGGGTGGCTCGGCTCAACCTTAGTTTGTACTTGCTTTCTTTTCCCAGAGCTTTCCCCTTCAGCTTTCTTTCCCATAGTTTTATTTTGTGGCTCGATTACTTTTGTAGTTGTAGATGCCCTTGTTATTGGTCTTGTTGCTACAGGAGGAGTAGGCTTCTTCTTTAAGTTCTTCTTCACAGTGGACTCGACAACTACTATTTCCTTACCCTTCTTTCTTGCATCTACTTCTTCATCCTCACTTTCTTCTAAATCATTGGATTGGTCCTCACCATGACCTTGTGTGATCTCTAGTGGTGCATCCTGCTCTTCTCCTTGACCCAACATCTTCTCAAGATTCTTAACTATCTTCTTTCTTTTCCTTTCCATGGTTGCAGATTTCAAGCCCATGGTTATCTTGGTTTTTGCTTCTTCATACCTTCCAAACATCTTAGCATTTTTTTCAACTTCTGCTAGTAAAGTTGTGATTATTGTATGCACCCAAAAATGGTCGCCTAGACTTTGGGCCCCATTTATTTGATTTATCAACCCTGAATCATTTTTATCAATAATCAATATTTTCAACATTATCAATTTCTTGATCAAGTCTTAATTTCGATCATATATTGAATTTTTATCCTATGGGCTAACCATTTATCCTAAATTTTTATTTAATTAAAAAGGAATATTTCCTCCTTTTTTTATTAAATAAAAAGCCCCCACTTTTCTTCTTATCCTAAGTTGCACAAATAAAGTATTATTCTTATTTTATAAAAAGTGAAAAAGTATTTTTTGTCTCATGTGGACATAAAGTCAACTTCTATTTTCTCATTGGAGGATATTTGTGCACAAGGATCAAGCTTCCATTTTTCTCCACCATTGATTAAGACTTTTGCCTCTTAATCTCAATGGTCCATTTCAGTTCACTTCTTATAAAAGGAGAGCTCTCTCCTTCATTTGGATATCTTGAAATTTTGACATTGTTATGCTGCAGGTTTTCTAGCTCACTTTGAAGACTCTTTTGAAGATATTGAAGACTTGCTTTCTTTCATTTGCTTTCATCATTTAGTTGCACCTTTCATTTGATTAGTTTTCATAATCATGGCATTTTAGAGTAATTTTCCTTTTATGCAATAGATTTAGCTCACATAGCTTAATTAGGGGCTTGCAATTCATTGCAATTTCCTTTCATAGTTGCATTGTACTTTCATTTTCATAGAGTAATTTGCATTCTCATATAGTTTGCATTACATTTGCATACTTTGATTCAATTTGGAGATATTGGCATTCTTACCCTTGTCTTCATTGTGAATCTCTCATTGTATGGTTGACTAGCAAGGTCACTAGTTTGTAGCTCTAGCTGAGAGCAAATTTATCAAAGTCCCTTGCAACTCCATGCATAGAGAGCTATGAGTTTCTTTGTAAGACTTCATTGTTGAGCAACCTTGCATGTAATGATTCATAGAAGTGTGGTCACTTTTGCACCATACATTTATGGCGCCCACCGTGGGGCAGAGTAGATAGACTTTGTCCTTTAGATTTGTTGCTTTTTTTATGATTTTTCGAATTAATTTGCGGATATTTTGCATTCTCTATTTTTCTATCTCAGAGTATTGTGCGACACTTCTCAGGTATATCGCATGATAGACCTTATAATACGGGTGTGACACTTCGCGCAAAGGAAGAATCTCCCGCCAGTATTAAGGTCTGTCACCTGACATCGTGTGAAGTATCACCCGCATGTTCTGCAGTGTATCGCCCAGACTGAGGTATATCGCCCGGGTACAGGAAACTATATCGTGCGATTCTGGTGAAGTCTGAGGTATATCACCTGTACCCGACAGTGAGCTATTTTTGAGCTATATTTTGTATCTTGCAAGTTTCAGGTTTCCTGCTATCTTTTTGAAATTTTTTGAAAATTTCAGCGTTTTCAAATCCGTGCCACTGTAGAAAACGGGCACCCATTTTTTTGAAATTTTCACAAATGGTATCAAAATTTCAAGTGTGATATATCATTGGAAAGGTCTTTCTGAGCCTAATCCAACCGTGATGGTTTCATTTTCAGATTTTGTCATTTGATCAGTTATTTTTTTATAGATTATCTAATTTTTTATGTGCTAACCATTGTTAGATTTTGGATTTTCTTAACCCTTGTTGGTCTAACAAGTTGTTTTGTAGGTGCTCTTGCTTGAAGGAAATTGATATATTGCATGTCAAAGAGGGCTACTAATAGTTTTTATAGGGCTGCCCTAAGCATAAAAACTAAATCAAGTGCTTGTTTAATTGCTTTCTTTATTGAGTGCGACATATACTAGTTGTTTCATTTCATAGGCACTTAATACCTTGTTGTAGGAATTTTGAGGTGGTAGGAGAGTATGCTCTTCACCCTTGTGATGAAACAAAAATCTTAACCCATCTTGAAATTTTGAAAGCAAGGGGGTAATTGAATCTTTGCTTGATGTGTTTGGGAGAAATTCTTGAGATAGGGGAGTATGCTCTTCACCCTTATGGTGAACCAAAAACCTTGAACCTCAAGAGTTAATCCACTCTTTGTTTAGTATAGGAATCTTTTAGTGGGCCTGCTCTTGAGCAATCAAGAGCAACGACCCAAGTGGGGACAAGCCTTTTGCCAACTATTCCAACTCACTATAATCTCAAGGCTATCAAGGACACAAAACCTTGGTAGACATAACACTTGTCTTCGCTTGATGTGAGTAGCTCATGGGATTGTGACCGTGGGGAAAGCATTAAGCAAGAATGCTTAAGGTACTCTTGAGGCCACAAGGTCCTAGTCCTTTATGAGGAGCAAGAGGGGTGTTATGAACGGAAGCCCTTACTAAGAACCATAGGTTAGAAGCCACCTTTATTTAGCCTCTTATCTTCTTAGTGCAAGGATTGATCCAAGTGGACTAACCCGGATCACCCCAAGATACTCACCATATGTGTCCCTTTGGTTGTGTTGTTTAACACTTCCACGACAAAGCCAATATCTCTTGTGGGCAACCACTTGGTGTGAGGCAAGGGGGCATCAAGTTGTGGGCTAAGTTGGTAAGTATTGAGCCTTGACCTTTTAGGATAGATATTGCTTGAAGTGTCTTCGATTGTGTGATACCAGTGTAAACATTTTCAACATACAAACAATCGGTAGCATTCATAGGGTGCTTTTTCAATTTTGATATCACAAGTGTTTATCTTGGCAAGGTTGCTTTTGCCCTTGTTTCAAGTGTTTGAAGACATGTTTGATCCCCTAATGTTTGCAAACCTGTCCAAATGCTGTTAAATTTGTAATTGAAATCAGACATTTTCACCCTCAGATCCAAACATTTGAAATCAGACCTTAAAAACTCAAAATTTTGAACACATTTGGTCAAAAACTACATCAGCATCGTCCGCTTAAGAGAGAAATATCGCATGATAGTTCGCTCTGGACTGTGTCGCCTGTCAATTATTAAGTCTGTCACCTAGTAGTTTTATGGTCTATCACCTAGCATCATGCGAAGTATCGCCCGGTCTGAGTTCTATCGCCTGGAGTGCTTGGAGTCTATCGCCTGAAAGTTTTCAGCAGTATTCTTAATTTTAATCATTAAGTTGCTTTTTAGTACGACTTGGCCTTTGAGTAGGTTATCTGACCTTGCTGTTAGAGACCTATTTTGACTGCAAATTTCTGATTCTAGCCTTCTAGGGACCATTTCAATTGATTTGCAAGGTTGTCTTGAAAATAATTTTTCAAGATTAGAGAGTTACTCCTAGTGAAAAGTTTGTCTTTAGAATTGTTGATTACACCCTCGGAGAATTTTGATCCTACTATTGTCCAAATCATTTTTCATATATCTCAATTTTGATTTGATTTTGGCTAAGTCCAACCTCCTGATTCAAAAGTGCTAGGGTATTCACCCTTTGTTGGAAGCACCTCTTTGACAGTGTTGGTGATGCCTTTTATTTTCTATCTTTTCATTTTCTTTTTGGACAATAGAGAATCTCGATTATCCTAAGTTGGAATTGACACTTTGAGAGATTGACCTATCACTTAGAGTCTCTTTCTTTCATGATAGTTACTACAAGATACCAAGTTAGTCAAAGGAAACAACCTCTAGTTGTCAGATCCTAGGTATTGTCATGTTGCTCAACATCTCAATGAACGTTATGGTATCAATTGCACAAGATGACTCTTAGTCTTCTTCTTTCTTCTCCATTTCCCATGTTCTTCTGAAGTCTTCTATTCCCATGGGAAATTCTTCTTCTTCTTCTTCTTCTTGATTCTTTTCCTCTTATTATCTAGTCTATTTTCTTCTATTTTATCTCTTTTGTTGCTCCTATGCTTGATTCTTCTTCTTCTAGAACCATGAATCTCAAATATCTAGTTTTGGAACCTTTATTAAAAATAGATGATCTTGATCTCATTGACATATTCGAAAAGTGTTGTTCCTCCAAAATTATCATGAGTGATGAATTTATGACAAAAATAAAAGAAAAATTAATTAAATCAGACGCCTTTGCTAGAATCATACTCACGATCTCATCCAAATATTCTTCATCTTCTAAATCTTCTCATCATTCTTCATCTTCTAAATCTTATCACAATTCTTCTAAACACTATTCACATTCTTCATCTTCCAAATCTTACCATGACTCTTCTAAACATTATTCGCATTCTTCATTATCCAAGTCTTCTTCTTCCACTAAGTCTTCAATTTCCTCTTCTTCACGATCTCATTCTTCTTCTACTTCTTCAAAGAGTCTTACTTCTCTTCACAAGACATACCATAATGAGAAATGTGATAGTCCTTATGATACCTCTTCCATGAAGAGTGACACACCCACCTATGATGACTATGATGACTATGATGATGGACAATGTAGTGATATCTATGACACCTCTATTCCTAAGAGTCCTCCTAGTCGTGTCCTTGTGCTTACTGGAAATGGGTCCTCATATTGGAAACATTGTGATGGTGATCCATATGATTCAGATTTTGAAAGAAAATTTGATGAGTTTTGTGAACAATACCTTGATTATAATCCAGCTACTACTGTTGAGGAATATAAAATGCATCATGTTGATTTGAAACATAAATATTATAAGAATCCTTCCTCTAGAAACTCTCATGCTAAAAATAAAGATTGCACTCTCAAGCAAGATCATGTTAATGCTGAACATTTGTCTTGTGATGGTTCCCTCCCATCCCCTACTTCCTCCAATACTCATACATTTCCTAAAGCTTCCAATTCTTCCAAATCTTTCACAAATCCTTCATCCAACAAAGATCCTAATGTTTTTCATGCAGTTCCCTATAGTTATCCTCAAGGGCTACCTCTTAAAGATACTCAAGCTAACCTTCACTTGGCTGCAAATACTTTCAATAATGCTAAACCTAAAGAGCCTAAGCCTTTAAATGCTATAATGCCTATTTCAGCTAGTCTTTCAACATCTCCTCCAAAGTCTTCCATACAATTCCAACATGCTTCCTTGTCCTTAGAAGTGGCTCCATGTTAAGAGGACCCTAAAAATGATAAAGAAAAAAATATAAATAAAGATCAAGATCAGGAACCCTCCATATCATCCAATTCACTTCATGATGTATCTCCGCCATTTCATGGTTCTTTTGATCCTCTATGCTCTTCCGCATTCATTCCACCATCTCCTAAGCAAGATCAAACTACTACTTACACCGTTGAGCTTATTGATAGTCAAAATAACCTTACCACACTTACCCTTTCCAAAGATGATACTTCCATTAAGGTTATTGAAAATGGTGTTGTTACTTCCAATGTTAAGCCTATTGAAAATCCAGAGAAAAATGATACGCTTGTGCTATCCAAAGTTTCTTATCAAGATCAAAGTCTTCCATCTTCTTGTTCTACCACTCCATGTTCACTTCCACTTTCTTCTCTTCCTAAATCTTTGCAAGCTACGAACGATCCTGTCAAAGAAGTTTCTCCTATTCAAGATGTTCATGATCATATTGAAAATCCTAATGCTCACTCTACAGATGCTGATATCCTTGGTTATGATATAGATGCTGATGAACTTATTGATTATCCTTTTGCATCTTCCACATCCATCCTTGGACCTCCTCCACCACTACTAAGGGCTTCATGTCTTCCTTCCATCTTGGGCCCTTATGTCCCTTCACTTTCCCCTCCTAACTCTCCTAATTTGTCAACCATCTTGGGTCCTTACATCCCTCCATCTCCTATCTTTCCTCAAGATCAACGTAGATGCATACCCTTGAATCATTTTCATCCATCCACCCATCTAAACTAGTCATATTTTCTTCTTTCTTCCTCAAGTCCCAAGTCTTTTGAAAGTAACTTGAATGTTCAATACAAGAAAAAGAAGCAATACAAGAATCCATCAAAAAAAGAAGATCACCATGTCTTCTCTAATCGACATGGAGGCATAAAGTCAAAAGAGATATCTAAGAAGAAAACTACAGGACAAGTATGGGTTCCAAAATCCATCATTGAAGATATTCTCTCTAACACATCAAAAGAAAATAAAAAGCTTAAAGCTATATGGATTCCAAAGTCTCTCTTGAAAAAGTCTCATGTTGAGCAAAAAGTGAAGTTGACATTCAAGCTTCCAAAGGCTTCCACTTCATCTTTTTCCAAAAACATTCTTCCATTCATGCGCCTGAACCACAACCTCTACTACACATTTGCCATATTCCTTCTCATATTCCTCCATTCACATTTGAGAATTATAACAAGCACACCAATCCTCTCTTCGAGGAGTCATATAGCAATAATGAACCAGAATATGGTTCGCATTTGGACTAGAATATGGTTTACGTTTCCTCCATTTTTCCCGCCACCCTTCAAGGTGTGTATTGATGTTGATCTTACTTTTCTTTCCATCTACCTTTTCACAATCCTTCCATTCATTATCCTTCTACCTTCTATCCTTTTTTTCCTATTCCTCATATCTTCCAACCTCACCCACTTTACATAAAGCCTTATCCTCCATTTTTCTCTTCCATTTTCCTTTCCCTAACAGCATCTTTGAGCATATCATTTTGAATCCTTGGCATATCATGGTTTATCCTTTCAAGGAGCATTATCTAAAAAGCTTTCCTTCTTCCAAAAAATTCAAAAATAAATTCAAAAATAAAAAATAAAAAATAAAAAATGAAAAAATGAAAAAATTGAAAATGTGCCATGGTGAAAACCTGGAAACAAGCATCTTGGTAGCAAAAGTGAAGAGAAATAAATTCATCCTATGGTGAAAACCACTCCCTTGTGGTGCCTTGGATAAGTACCATGATGAAAACTTGGTAATCAAGCATCATGCGTAGTTCTTCTACATATTTCATCCATTTCATCTTCACTCTTTGATCTTGGTAATGTTGACCTATACACGAACATTGAGCTATCTTGTAAGCTATCTTACGATGATCTTGCTTTCATTTCATTCATGTTTAGCCTTCATATTCATTTTTCTCCATTCATTCTAGCCTTTTGCTATCCTTTTTCCCTTCTAGTCTTGATCTAATAAAAAGAGTAAAACACGATGCTATGAAACCTCTTGACATGTGTACTCCTTTGGACTGCATCCTTTCCTTCTTTTGCATTACGCTTTTGTGGCTTATCCCATGCTGGCCTTTCATTGCTTGTTCAAATATGTTTTTCATGACAATTTTTCCCTAGCTTGGGTACTCTTGAGGAGTTTGACCTTGAGGATTTCTTCCCTCCATTTGCCTTCATTCTCCTTTCCTCCATCTCAGTCACCAGCTTGCTAATCCCTCTTGTTCTCCACCTTGCTTGACATTGGGACTGCACGATGTGATCTTGCTTAAAGAGTTTGATGCCCGTTCTGTCTGGGGGCATCCTTTGTACATACTTATTGATCTCGAAAAATACCAAAAAAATTCATATATGATGCTGAAAAAAATTTTAAAAGCATAAAAAGTCCTAAAAAAATACAAAAAAATTTAAAAATGCAAAAAGTTCAAAAAAATAGAAAAAGTGCCTTGGTGAAAACCTGGAAATAGGCGCCTTGGTAGCAAAAATACAAAAAAAGAAAAAAATCAAAAAATGGAAAAAAAGAAGAAAATTGCAATAAATCCAAGTGGTGAAAACCTGAAAACAGGCGCTACCTGAGGCCTTTGCACTCCTATTTATTAGCATGCATCCTTGACACTGAACCTTTCGCCATCATACAATGACCTTAATTGGCTTAGTCTGGAATTGGTCTTTATCTTTGTCTAGGGGGCATAACTGTTTGCATAGGTCCTTTAGGTGCGTGTGTCTCTTGGGGCATTTCACAACAGAGGTGTTTTTCAAAACCACTCCAAACAATGTTTTTCAACACTACCCTTGCGTCGAGTGTTTCTTAACACTTATCAGATGTCTTACCCAACAGTCTAGTATGATGCGATATTTCTCGTTTGCAAATGCGATGATCAAAGTCTGACTCTATGACCAACACACACACACTTAAACAATCAAATCTATTGAGATATGTTGACTTTATTTTTTTTTGTATGCTATCTATGAGGATTTCTTTGATGAGTGGGCTCTCCCTAAGAAGTTTTCAATGATGCATAGCTAGAAGATTGAGGGAATGAGAACATGTTTTATTTCTTTTTCTGCTTATGGGTATATTTTGTTGATCTTAACTGTCATGAGTATTTATGCTGGTCTTACTTGACACTATGGATTGACAAGGTATTATCCTTGACTATTTTGCGAGTGCATGCTTCTAGTTATTCTAACTTTAATGTGTCTTGATACAAGCATAATCCCGCCATAACAAAATTAGGTGATCTCACTGCACTAGTCATCTTGACCTACATGTCTTTGATGCCTAGGTGGGATTTCCACATTTTTATCTGATAAAGATCATACTCATATCCACATAGTCATGCTAGTGTGTATTGTATGATCTTACGGTGCTACCTAACGCTCGATGATGATAATTAGATGTCTATAAGCATTGTGACCTTGCAAGTCAACCACTTTTCATAGTAGCTTACATTCTTAGGTTCATGATTAGTCTAGTTTTGCACTTTGCATATGGAGAGAGCTCTCCTTTTTCATCTCACATGGACCTATTGGTCAACTGCGTTCATCTTCCTTTTTCTCGATCATGTCTTTCACTTCTTGTCTTTCATCTCACATCCTTTTCTATGACATTTTCACCCCTTATATAGCATTTTGACTTTTTGACCAATTTTCAAAACACCTCAGAATTGTGCGAAAATTGTACCCCTAGCTAATTTCGATGTCCTGGATCCATTTTCAGACTCAAAATAGAAATCTGAGGTTATCTTGATTGTCAAAATTATGTTTCAAAATTTTTCCCTTCTTCTGAGCAGTTGACTGACTTTTTGAGGCATAATCCAATTTTCGATGGACTTTCTTCCTTCCATGTCTCTCAAATTTTCTAGTCTTTCATTCACTCTATTTTTAGTCTTCTATTTCTATTCTTCTACTTCCTCACTGGGGCATGTTTCATTGCCTAATGGTTATCCTGTTATCAGTTATCTTCAATTATGATTAATTATGATTTGATCATCTTTTATCAATTTGTTGTTCTCCTCTATCTAATTTTGATTTCGATTTCGAGGGGGCAGTACCTATGAGATTCTCATCCCTAATTCTCTTGATTTTTTTGATTTAGACATTTTTTGTGAGCTTTTTCTCAAATTTGAGATTCTTATCTCTTACTTTGAATGTGATCCTGAATTGACCTCATGTCCAAAGACCTTTGTTTATGTTTTATCTAGATGTGATCCCAAATCGACCTCACATCTGAGTTGTTTTGTGATCCCAAATCGATCTCACATTTCAACTTTATTCTTTGACTACATGTGTTCCCAAATCGATCACACATTAGTCAAAGAGGGGCAAATGTATGCACCCAAAAATGGTCGCCTAGACTTTGGGCCCCATTTATTTGATTTATCAACCCTGAATCATTTTTATCAATAATCAATATTTTCAACATTATCAATTTCTTGATCAAGTCTTAATTTCGATCATATATTGAATTTTTATCCTATGGGCTAACCATTTATCCTAAGTTTTTATTTAATTAAAAAGAAATAATTCCTCCTCTTTTTATTAAATAAAAAGCCCCCATTTTTCTTCTTATCCTAAGTTGCACAAATAAAGTATTATTCTTATTTTATAAAAAGTGAAAAAATACTTTTTGTCTCATGTGGACGTAAAGTCAACTTCTATTTTCTCATTGGAGGATATTTGTGCACAAGGATCAAGCTTCCATTTTTCTCCACCATTGATTAAGACTTTTGCCTCTTAATCTCAATGGTCCATTTTAGTTCACTTCTTATAAAAGGAGAGCTCTCTCCTTCATTTGGATATCTTGGAATTTTATGACATTGTTATGCTACAGGTTTTCTAGCTCACTTTGAAGACTCCTTTGAAGATATTGAAGACTTGTTTCTTTCATTTGCTTTCATCATTTAGTTGCACCTTTCATTTGATTAGTTTGCATAATCATGGCATTTTAGAGTAATTTTCCTTTTATGCAATAGATTTAGCTCACATAGCTTAATTAGGGGCTTGTAATTCATTGCAATTTCCTTTCATAGTTGCATTGTACTTTCATTTTCATAGAGTAATTTGCATTCTCATATAGTTTGCATTACATTTGCATACTTTGATTCAATTTGGAGATATTGGCATTCTTGCCCTTGTCTTCATTGTGAATCTCTCATTGTATGGTTGACTAGCAAGGTCACTAGTTTGTAGCTCTAGCTGAGAGCAAATTTATCAAAGTCCCTTGCAACTCCATGCATAAAGAGCTATGAGTCACTTTGTGAGACCTCATTGTTGAGAAACCTTGCATGTAATGATTCATAGAAGTGTGGTCACTTTTGCACCATACAATTATTACAGATGTTTCATCAATATTTACCTCATAGGGCAATGGCCTTAACCATGCTACCCTCGGTACAATAGCTTGTACATATGTGAAATCAGTATCAACAAGGAAGCAAACATCATCATAATATTTCTCAACTAAGGATACAAGGACTTTGCTCCTCTTCCTCATTTTCTTCTTGAATTCAACAAAGTAATTTTCCATTACACTATCAAATTTTTTTCCTAATTGTTATATGAATTCACTTATTTTTTGTGTCCCTGGTCGGTCTTGACTCTAGACAACATCTCCTATAGTAGGAAAAGTATTTTGAACATAGAAAAATATGCAGACTATCAAGGATCCGAACTTACACATTGAATTCTTTGCCTTCTTGATTGATGATAAGTTCTCTACCAATTGAGTCAATTGTAGCTCCACAAGATCATATGTATGATCCTTCTTGACTATCTTCCATACCTGGTCCACTGCAATACAGGGAACACCATCCATCTTGCTCGACTAGTAAAACTTATGTGTAATTACCCTTACTGCAAAGTCAATATCAGGATCAGTGATGGTGGAAATTGTCATACCTCGCTTGTTCCATACTGCCATTGTGTTTGTCTGAATCACTTCCTTACTCTAACATCGCATGGTTTTCTTTCCGTTAAGAATAGGGTATCCAGTAAGTTGGTGAATGAACTCCTTAGTGAATTTTACCAGCCCATTCTCCAACCATAAATGCATATTGTGAACTAGACTCAAAACTATCTTAATCCATTCAATCTTGAAGTTACGAGGGAATTCTAGGGCACAAACTACCCCTTTGTCGGCAATGTGTTGGTGCTCAACCTTCAACGCTTTGTTTTTACACAATTTATCATATGCCTCCCTTAGCTCATAATCTCTAGTCTCACTTATTTTGCACATGTAACATGCCCTTACATCATGAATCATTAAAACCTTTGGCAGGATCGATGATAGGGCTCATGAGAGATCTCCCTTCACCGCACTCTCAAGTACTGCTAAAAAATTCAAAGGTAGAAAAGCATCACTCCTAACCAATTGTACTTTCTTTACCTCTTTGCCTTGCTTCTTCACTTCAACAGATGAGCTTGACGCTATTTCTTCAAGTTAGGGTTCGTAAAACATGTTCTGAATAACTCGATAATAACAAGTCTTATCAACTCTTCACAATGTTCATCGATGACACACAGTTGAATCTTCATAGTCTTTGCACAACTCTCTCTTTTAGTCACCTTTGAATCACTCTCCAAATTCTCTAATCGCTTGGTGAAATGAAAATGAAAAGTAAAATTTATTATATAAATTTAAACAGCCGGATTAGGTCTGCAATAAATGCTCCATACACTAGTGAGTGTAATACAACTATCTCTATCCTTGCATAATAGTTCAGTCTCCACATTCCCTAATTCCATGACTCGGTCAAAACCATGACTCAGTCATTACTGATACTTCCACACTTAACTCGGTCAATATATTAGCTTGGTCATTATGGGAGCTCCATGTATACCATGAAACTCGGTCACCACATACATTAATATTGATGCTCGACACCAATTGTGCATATCATCTCTTTTGTTGGTACTTGCCTCAAATCTGTCCTAGTACATCTTAACTTATGCAGATATGGACTTTAGCACATCTAATGCTAGGAATTGGTGTTAAATATAGCATTTGAAATATAGTTCCCTACATACCTTCTTTGCTTAGTTAAAAGTAGTGTGATCACCTAATCCATTGGATTGGGTGATCTCAACTTCACTAGTTCCACTACTGCTCGACTCTTCTTTCTTTCTCCATGTCTGATTTATCTGGTTCTTTATCTAATCAACAGTCTCTTCACCTTTGTTTTACTCCTTTCTAGGTGCTGGTGCTCTAGTCCTGTAGTCTTTTCTTAAATGACCAATCTTGTGACAACTATAACAGACCAAACTTTCATTCATCCAACTCTTGGATTTACCTCTAAAGTGTGTCCTTATACAATTTTCTAGAATATGACCATATTCTCCACAATAATGATAATTGTACCATGTATTGTAGTCCCAATTGAATGTGTTACATTTCCTAGGTGCATTGCCTTGCTTCTTGGATGTCCACTTAGATTTTGCATTGGATTTGCAGTCTTGTGCTCTATGACCATGCTTCTGACAATTGTAGCAATGTCCTTGAAATCTAGGTGCAGTAGGTGTATTGCTAGCCTTAGACCTACATTCATGTGCCTGATGTCCATGCTTTTTATAGTTAAAGCAATATCTATTGAATTTAGGCTTACGATTAGACTTACCATTCTTGCTTCTACAAATGTTAGTTGTGTGTCCTAGTTTCCCACAATGATGACATGTAGGTTTTTTGTTCTTTGGCTTTGCATTCCTCTGTTCTCCACTCTTTGATGATTCTCCCTCTTCGGTAGATGATAGGTGCTTGGTATGGCCTAGTCTAGAGGTCTCATTAGATCTTCTTGGCGATCTCATCAGTTCCTCAAAATATTTCACGGCTTCATTAGAATTTTTCATGCTCTCAATGAGTTCCCTTTCAGATCTTAACTCATTTTTTAGTTGATTGTTCTCTGATCTCAGATTTGTAATTTCCATGTCTTTCATGTTTAACTCTTGATTTGCAAGTAACAATTGATTTACCATGTCCAACTAATTATTTGTAAGCTTCTTCACATCACATGTCCTTTCATCAAGTCTAGTACTAGCCATTTGTCTCTTATCTTCTTCTTCCATTATCTTGTCTTCCTCAATTTTCTTTTTCTATTCAATCACTTCACATAGTCTTAGTGATTGAATTTCATGTTCTCTCTTTAAACTTCTGACTTCTTCATTCAGTGTGTTGTTTCTCTCCAATAGATTTGCTATTTTTGCATCACTTTCATTGGAATTTTCATTATCAAATAGACCTTTGGTGTCTTCTTCTTGATATTGAGTGTCATTTAGTTGGATTGCTAATTATTTCATGCTTTTTAAGGATTTCTTCAATTCCTCTCTTGATATCTCAAGTTGGTGCAATGCAAGTTGGATGTCAATCTTCTGATTCTCTATGATCTTTTCCAACTTATAAGCCTCCATCTCCAAGATCTTAACTCTCAAGTGGTTAGACTTCTTCTAAGAGAACAAAGCTTTGATACCAATTGTTGGAAGTCTTATTGGGAAAGAAAGATACAAAGAGCGGGGGGGGGGTGAATCAAAATCTATAAATTTTTTACTCTTTTGAAACAAATTCAACATGTATATCATGAATCACATAAGTATTAACTTCAATTTTGTAATAGATCTAACTGCTAATCACATCCATGAAAACAAAACACATAACAGAAAGATTCGGTAACCCAAAAGCCCTTGAAGGTAAAACTAGGGTGGGGATGACACCCACAAATATTCACTACTGCAGCAATAAAGTGTGCTTGTTAGGGCTACAAAGTTTTGATCACTTCTAGTGAGCTACCCTGTGAGAGGTTTGCCCTACTAAGAACTTATAGTCTTATACAATCTACGTTGATTAAAGGATTTAAAACTTACAACAAAGTAAGCACTCTGTTAGGAGATTTACAAAGGTTTGTTAGGAACACTTTGTTAAGAGATTTACCCTAATTCACTTGATAGAATGTATCACTACCTGATCCTTTGGTTTGCACTTCAAATTCTAATAACGAATCTCCTCTTTCCAATTCTTATCTGGTCTCAAAATATGATATAACTATGTTTTGTCCTTCACTGCTCTGCTCAGTCACTCTGCTTGATCTTAGCTTCTGACATCCAAAACACTGCTTCTTCTGCATGCATGTAAGATCATCAATATAAGGGCTTTGATGTCACCTTAAATAGATAACTGATGAACCTTCTAGATCAAGATCAACGATCTAGATTCATCTCTTTTGCTACTTAAGCATTCCCTTTTTTTGATTGGTTACATTGTTTTCATAGGGATTAATGATCTTAACCAAAACACGTAATTAACTCCTTAAATGTCTCAACGATCATTAAATTATGCATAGAAGTCGGCTAAAATGGTTTACCTAAGTGTTTATGCCATTCCAAACACATATACCAAAAGTTGTCTTACTCGACATATGAACTCTCTGGTGCTCGATCAAAATTGTTATCTATATATTGTCACTCGACACTAACTATTCTATCCATCTCGACATTCATACTACTCGATAACTATTGGGGTACTCGATGACCACTGACTTACTCAACAGTAACTACTGCTTGGTACATGCATGATATTACACAAGTCAAATACCTTGCTCGACCTAAGTAGGATGGCTCGGTCGCAGTGATGACCGACCAACCTTGCCTTAGGAATGACTAAGTATTTGACACTAATAGACAACATGACTTGGAGATCAACAATTTTTCCATTCTCATTTGACAAGAGTTTGATTATGATACCTTTCCAATCCAACATGGAATTTCAGAAGTATGACAAATACATGGGAACAAAAGATCCTCAAGATCACATTAGGGATTTTTGCACTCTAAGTATGGAATTCATTCGTGAACAAACATACCTAATGAGACTATTCCCAAGGAGTATAGGTGGACAAGAAATGGAGTGGTTTTCCAAATTATCGCTTGGTATTAAAACCTTTGAAGAATTGATTTCAAAATTTGTCACACAATATTCCTATAACATACAATACGAGGTTACTATGTTAGACCTTTGTAACAACAAATAAAGAAATGGAGAGTCATTCTTAAACTTCCTACAAAGATGGAGAATAATTTTTCTAAGTATCTATTGGTGTACCTAAGAAAGAGAAAATGGATATATTTATCAACAACTTAACTAGTGAGATGAACTTTCATCTACAACTCCAATGTCCTCCATCATTTGATAAAATGATTGAAAATGGTGTTAAGATAGAATATTCTTTGATGAGGAAGGGTGAATTAAAGTTGTACAAGGACAACAACAGGTTCTCAACCAATAAAAACAACTACAACAACAATAAGACAATTAACAACAATGACTAACCCACATTTTGATTAAAAAATAACAACAAGCACCTAGTAAATGATGGAGATGTAGAAGCTAATAATCTTAAACCAAGACCATTCTATCTTTTGAGAAACTCCAACAATCAAGTGAATAATGTCAACAAACCAAACACCTCATCTAACAATAACAAAAATCAAGGTAATGATAGACCAAGAACTTCACAATTTACTTCTTCGCAATTCATTTCACCTAGAAGGAAGCTCATGCCATTGGGAGAACCTCTTGAGACAGCTCTAAAAAAACTTTTTTCCAACAATATCATGACTCCACCCAATTCAAGAGGTCATGAACCATAAGTAAATCCTTCATTATGGAATGAGTCACACCTTTGTGAATATCATCAAAACAAGGGTCACAAGACAAATGACTGCATGAGGTTGAAACACATTGTCCAAGATCTAATTGATAATGGCACTATTGAAATAAACGGATACAAAAACAATGAGGACCGCACAACACTTAAAAATCCTTTCTTAAATCATGAAAAGGGAGAAACATCAAATCCAGCTCGAAACAATAAGAAAGGAGATAAAGATAACTTTGGTCATACATGTGACAACACCATCAATACATTGTCAAGTTTTGACAACACCATTAATGTCATAGTTATCAAATAAAAACATGAAAAAGAGCTTGCCAATGTGATCACTAGAGGGAAATAAGCCAAAGTAATATTGAAAGTAACATCTAACAAGACAACCACAAATGATTTTTCATCTTCTTCAAATCAATACAACCTAGTTGATCAACTCTTAAAAACACCAACACAAATCTCAATATTGGAGTTGTTAAAAATCTCACCATCTCACAAATAAATATTGGAAAAGGCCTTGGTTGATATGATGCTTCCTAACAAATTGGATATAGATAAATTTCAAACCATGGTAGGTCATCTCATTGCACCACATTTTTTCCTTTTTCAAACAATATGACATGTCATTGAAATACCTCCAAAATCTACCATTGTATATTGAAGTCCTTATTCACAAGCATGAAGTTAAAAGAGTTTGTATATACGGAGGGGTTGGCTTAAACATGTGTACTTTAAACTTGCTTAAAGCCTTGGGATATTCTAAAAATGTTGTTGATCCCCAAAGGAAAATCACCATCAAAGCATACGATGATGAAGAAAGGTCATCTAAGGGTATTGTTGTTTTGCCAGTTAGAGTATGTCTAATAAAAAAGGAGATAGTGTGCCAAGTACTAGATCTAAATTTATCATACAAATTATTATTGGGTAGACTATGGATACATGAGATGCAAGTGGTACCTTCAATGTACCACCAATGTTTGAAATTCCCTTATCTTGGGAAGGAGATACCTATTGGTGGTGATTTGAATCCCTTTCAATATTGTAATAACATCAAACCAGTCACCAACTCTTTGATCCCACATAACAAAGAAGCCTCTACATTAGATGGTCTAAATATAGAAACAAAAGAAAAGACTCTTAATTTAGAGGAGTCACCAAAATGAAAAGAAAAAGAGGAGGCTATTTAATCTAACACAACTTCATCATTCAAAGGGAAATAAATAGAATCAATCTCTCCAACATTAGACAAAGGGAAGGCAAAAGAAGATAGTAGATCACATTGCTTAAACATGAACACACTTATGAATGATTTTGAAAGCAAGTTGTAGCTAAATGATAAGGAATTGGGAGAATATTCACTATCAATGACAAATTTACCACCTTCTCTCGGGTATTATGGGAGACCTTTAACAATACAAGTTAAAGAATCACTACTTCCTCAAAAATATATGATAATTTTGTAAGAGCTAGCACATCTTTGGTAGGGGAAGAATATGATAGTGAAATTCTCAAGTGGTTGTATAAAGATGAAGAGACTAAGTCAAATGAAAGAGCACAACATATAAGTATTCCCACGGACCAATATGGGAAAGGATTTGAAATCATGGATAAGATGGGTTATCAAGGATCAGGTCCACTTGGAAAGAGGAAAGAAGGAATAATAGAACCCATACAAACCACTTTTAGGTATAGTGAAGAGAAAACTAGAGTAGGCTATCTTGAAACAAGGTATACAAAGAATTACTTACCTCATATACATGAAAAAATCCATAAATTGAATTCTTATAGTGATGAAGACTCCACCAAGTGGGAATATGAATCCTACGGAGAGGAAGAAGAACCATGCATAGATAAATATGTGGATGTAATTCAGTCATATACAACCACTACCTCTTATGTTCAAATCTCAAGAATGAAAAATTAAGTACAAAGTGCAAGTTATGAGTATGTAGGAGATCCATACATACCTTCACTCTTAGAGGGACAAAGTGTGGGGTATGTACTATGAGAGTTAGGCTCATAATATGTCTAAGATTACTCTAGTGAGGAAGAAAAAGATCCAATCTCTATGTAAAACCTTGAGGAATCTTACATTGTTGACCTTGATGATACATTGTATGACTTAAATCATAAACTTGACACCCATTGATCTAACCCAAGCTAATGACCCTTTACCCTTGGTAATCCTAAACTCATTGATTGGGAACTAACTGAACCAGTTGAAATAGAAACTTTCCAAAATGACTATTCCATTTCCTTATACCTTATTATGGTTGAAAAATATTCCATCCATGAACCACATCAAGACACATTAACTCAAGAAAATGTCAAGTCTCTTAGTAAAAAAAGTAAAAGAAAAAATCAAAGATGTAGTGGTGAAAACCACCATGTGGCATTGCTATATCACAAAAAAGTAAAAATAAAAGATGAATCTAAAGATGAAAAACTCATGGAGGCATCTAAGGATGAGAGACTTGATATTATTCATGAACATTCTAAGGAGAGATCATCTATCTTGATAAAACTACATAAAAAGTGAATATTGGAACTGAAGAGGAACCTAAGATCATAAAATTGGTTCCATCTTTATCAATGGAAGAGAGACAAAAAAATTATTTTGAAATGGATGTATGGTTGATTCTTTCAACCTTGAATCCTTATATATTTAAATCCTTGAAAGGATACGAGGATGATGGTTTTCTTTGTTGAACAATACACTATTATTATGGTTAATTCTGTATATCTATACTTTATCAATATGGGTTAATAAATGATGAATAGAAAGAGTGTTAACCAGTCTATTTTATTCTATTAAGTACAACTAGCAATATCTCAAGGGGCCCAATTAAGGTACATATCCATCTCATTTCCTTTCAAGCATTGCAGTGTAGCAATTAGATGGCACAATAGTGTATTTTATTTCTTGTGTGAAATCTACTAAATATTATTGTTTATATTACATGACTCTATTCTCGTAGCCTTAGCAATATTGGTAGATTGGTGTTTGTAGATGTTTGATTTATTTCTAGTTAATTACTTGTAGCATTGTAGTCTATTTGAATTTAATTAGTGAAGATTCATTTCAAAATTGCATTGCAGTTAAGTAGATTAACCTCTAGTTTTAAAAGTTAGAAAATAGTTGCTTTACTGCATTTTATTCAATAGTTAGATAGCAATTTGAATAGAATGATAGCGCACATATTATGCTAGCCCATTTCAAGTATATGGTTCTAATTTGACAATATTAAATGTGAACCATTCTTAGGAAGGACGTAAAAAATCAAGTATAATATTTACTTGTAGAATTTAGGCTCTTAGACTTTTTAGTCATGAATGGTTAATGGGACTCTATAGCAAGTGGGCTCATGTTTCCATGGAATTTTGTGTGATGACACCCTCTTTTCACAAGCCTCTCCTTCTTCCACAATGTACTAGCTAAATTCTTCACCCTCAGCATTACTATTAAGCCTTTCTTCATGCAAGTAGACCTTTATCCATTCACCCCCTTCATTCATCTTTTGCAAGAATCTCAAATTTTTGAGAATTTCCTGCCTCCTGGCTGAAAGGACATCCACATGAAGCATAGTAATAATATGAAACCTTCTCACCTCATACCTCTCATGAAAAATTTCAAAGTAATCCTTTGGAAATGTGATGTAATGATTGTTGTTGATGTTGTTGATCACCAAGTCAAGCTCTACTAGGAAGGTGACTTTGAATAACTTCTAGAAAATAAGCCTTGAAATCACCTTAGATTCACCAAAAATGATTTTGGTAGCTATAAGTATGGAGATTATGTCCATATTCACTCTATAGCTATGGTCTGACTTATGAAATCCACCCCTTTGTTTCACCACATGAAAATGAGAGAGTAGTTTATTGCCTCGAGCCTTTTGTCTTTGATCTCACCCACAAAGGAAATTTGTATTTTGTTGGAAATCAAGTGAATTGGGTAATCCATGGGCATTATAATAGATAAAAATGTATCTCGACCGATTGTAAACTTAGGGAAAACTCAAGGCAAAGAAAAATGGTGGTCACTTAATGGAATTTTAAAAAAATCTTATTCCCCTTTCCTGCCAATTAGAGATGGATGTCATAAATACCAAAATAATGAGGAGGAATTTGAATTCCTTGAAGATTAGTATCACATCTATCATGAGGGTATAAGTTTTCATTCTTATGAATATTATATGCCAACTTCCCATCGACATGTGTGAGGGCACATAAATAGTTGTTGCCAATGCTAAATATAATCATTAAACAAACTAGTAATAGGAAGGGGATGTCATCAATTTGTCACCTCAAAATATTTTAGAAAACATATTTGGCTCATTATTAGGAGAAATTCCATGTCATCCAACAATGTCCAACTTGTTAAACCAAGTTAAAAAATCCTTTAATCCATGGCATCCAATTAAAGCTGATCAAAATTCCATATAATTCATAATAATTTTTTGTGTCAACCAAATTCATCCTTCCAAGTCATCTCGCAGTGACCAATCAAAGGAATGTATATCTAGTTTAGTTGATGTCACCCTATAAAAATTTCTACCTTTGTTCGACAGGTAAAATTGTCTCTTGTAGATATGTAAGCTTTGTGGGATACCAACATTAGAATGTCAATCAAGAGAAGTCCTACCAATATTGATTTTTAAGATCCCCTTATTACCTTATCCATGTATTTGTGGTGGATTGATAGCACCCAAGACAATCCTATTAGTCATCTTGTTTTCCAAATCACCACCTTGTTATTTGGTTCTCTATATATGTGAATGGTGAAAGCTCTAAAAGATTTTAGGATTTCTAAAACCCTTTCAAGAAGTGCTTTAAGTATCTAATTAGGGGTGCTCCTTTGTCTAACTACATTGACAACTAAGGTTAAGTCTTTTTCAATCTCCACTTTCTCTATTTTTAAGTCCTTGCAAACTATGAGACCCAACATAAAAGCACTGAATTTCTCAATGTTGGTAGTGTTTTCCTCAAGGGAAATTTCTAATCTACCAATAACATCACCATCCCACATTATTATTATACATCCAACTTTGAAAGGGCCTAGGTACCCTCTAGAAGCTCCATCAAATTTCATCTTGTATGAACCAAACTTGGGGGTGACCACTTGGCCAAAGTTCTAGCAATATTTCCTTAGCTCACAGGCCAACAAATGATGAGATTATGAGTATTGTCCACTTGAATCTCATTTGACCATCCCATGCAGTGAATATCTTATTCATTGAATATTGAATGGATAAAAAATGGTTCACAACCTCAAACACCATAACCTACACCTTATTTTGGAAAGAAACAAGGGGCACTTCTTTGTCTTGAAAAATCTTGCGGTTTTGTTTTTTTCCAATTTTCCCATATCAAGAGGGAGGATTAGATTTTGCAAAGATAGCTTAGAAGACTTGACTCTTTCCTTATTGGCCAATAGTGGAAAATGCTTAATATGTCATTAGGCAATGCAGTGAACCTCCCAAGTTTGACACACAACCATTGCCAACATTCTTGGGTAAAAGAGAAGACAATGAAGATATAGTCAATTAATTCTCTCTCTTTTATGCATTAGACACATCTTGAAGCTCCCTCAAACCACAACCTCTGAAACTTGTCTATTGCCAATATTATTTTCTACAAGGCTACCCAAGAAAAATTTCCTACTCTAGGCACACACTATTTGTCCCAACTTAGTTCAATTGGAAGTTCAGTCTTTTCTTACTCTTTGCTTCCTGATATTACTTTGTAACAATCTTTTGCATTGTATTCCATATTTTATGATCCTAACCATACTAGTTTATCCTCCCCGATTCAAAAAGTAACCTTCATTTATGAAATGATGTTGACCAATGCATCATTTTGTTTCTTTGATAGGGGAAGGGTCATTAAATCCTTCCACTCCATCTAAGGGACAAATTATGTTTATGTAGTTTGATGTAAATTTTTTTTTTAAATCGCAATTCCTTTTGAGGTATTCCTTAGTTTCCTCAATATTTATCAAGAAACCTATGATTGGGTAACCACAACATGAATAATCTCAAAAGAGGGTGTTATCACCATTATGAATATCCCATGAGAGATACTTTTTGAATAACAGTCCTAAAATTTAGCATAAATTTCCTCACTCTATATACTTTCGGTGGGTTACTAATTCTTGCAATATATGATCTCTCATTTCTATTTAGAAACTTTACTTGTATGATTCTATCCCATTTTAGATGATGTTTCCTGATCATTTTCCAAATTAATTTTGACCCTAATATTTTGTTCTACCAGATATGAGACTGTATTGGGCTTCAACAACATCACTAGAGCACAACATATGAGATTGACTAAAATAGATACATTCTTAGTCACCTTCCCCTTAGAGCATATCTTTCTTGGGGGTGAAATTTTTTGTCTCTCTTCCATTGATAAAGATGCAACCAATTTTATGATCTTAGGTTCCTCTTCAGTTCCAATATTCACTTTTTTTTTTTTTTTTTTATCAAGATAGATTATCTCTCCTTGGAATGTTTAGGAATAATATCAAGTCTCTCATCCTTAGATGCCTCAATGGGGTTTTCATCTCCAGATTCATCTTTTATTTTTACTTTTTTGTGATCTAGCAATGCCACATGGTGGTTTTCACCACTACATCTTTGATTTTTTCTTTTACTTTTTTTACTAAGAGACTTGACATTTTCCCGAGTTAATGCCTTTTGATATGGTTCGCAGATGGAATATTGTTCAACCACACTGAGGTATAAGGCAATGGAATAGTCTTTTTGGAAAGTTTCTATTTCAACTGGTTCAGTTAGTTCCCAATCAATGAGTTTAGGATGTACCAAGGGTAAAGGGTCATTAGCTTGGGTTAGATCAATGGGTGTCAAGTTTATGATTTAAGTCATACAATGTATCATCAAGGTCAATGGTGTAAGATTCCTCAAGGTTTTACATAGAGATTGGATCTTTTTCTTCCTCACTATAGTAATCTTAGACGTATTGTGAGCCTAACTCTCATAGTACATACCCCACATTTTGTCTCTCTAAGAGTGAAGGTATGTATGGATCTCCTACATACTCATAACTTGCACTTTGTACTTAACTTTTCATTCTTGAGATTTGAACATAAGAGGTAGTGGTTGTATATGACTGAATTACATTCACATATTTATCTATGCATGGTTCTTCTTCCTCTCCGTAGGATTCATATTCCCACTTGGTGGAGTCTTCATCACTATAAGAATTTAATTTAAGGATTTTTTCATGTATATGAGGTAAGTACTTCTTTGTATACCTTGTTTCAAGATAGTCTACTTTGGTTTTCTCTTTACTAGATCTAAAAGTGGTTTGTATGGGTTCTATTATTCCTTCTTTCCTCTTTCCAAGTGGACCCAATCCTTGATAACCCATCTTATACATGATTTCAAATCCTTTCCCATATTGGTGCATGGGAATACTTATATGTTGTGCTCTTTCATTTGACTCATTCTCTTCATCTTTATACAAGCACTTGAGAATTTCACTATCATATTCTTCACCTACCAAAGATGTGCTGGATCTTACAAAATTGTCATATATTTTCAAGGAAGTAGTGATTGTTTAACTTGTATTGTTGAAGGTCTCCCATAACACCTGAGAGAAGGTGGTAAATTTGTCATTAACAGTGAATATTCTCCCAATCCCTTATCATTTAGCTACAACTTTCTTTCAAAATCATTCATAAGTGTGTTCATGTTTAAGCAATGTGATCTACTATCTTCTTTTGCCTTCCCTTTGTCTAATGTTGGAGAGATTGATTCTATTTATTTCCCTTTAAATGATGAAGTTGTGTTAGATGAACTAGCCTCCTCTTTTTCTTTTCATTTTGGTGACTCCTCTAAATTAAGAGTCTTTTCTTTTGTTTCTATATTTAGACCATCTAATGTAGAGGCTTCTTTGTTGTGTGGGATCAAAGAGTTGGTGACTGGTTTGATGTTATTACAATATTGAAAGGGATTCAAATCATTTCCAATAGGTATCTCCTTCCCAAGATAAGGGAATTTCAAACATTGGTGGTACATTAAAGGTACCACTTGCATCTCATGTATCCACGGTCTACCCAACAATAAGTTGTATGATAAATTCAGATCTAGTACTTGGCAAACTATCTCCTTTTTAATTGGACCTACTCTCACTAGAAAAACAACAATACCCTTAAATGACCCTTCTTCATCATTGTACGCATTGAGGGTGATTTTCCTTTGGGGATCAACAACATTTTTAGAATATCCCAAGGCTTTAAGCAAGTTTAAAGTACAAATGTTTAAGCCAACCCCTCCATATATACAAAATCTTTTAACTTCATGCTTGTGAATAAAGACTCCAATTTGTTCCAAATACATTGCATTATGAATGTAGTTTTGAGTTCAAGAAAATATCAATTCTTCTCATTTACTTGGAATTATTTATGTACTGGAAACAATTACCAATATAGGTCTATTCTAATTCATATTGTTTGAGGTGACCAAGTGAATTTTTCATAATGGGTTATTGTTATTTCCCTACATTACCACATTCACTCAAGAACCACAAAATTCAAAAGTTGGTTCGCCTGTAATTCAGATTTGTTGACCGTTGTTACAAGGTGGAAGTTGTCTTGGGAAGTTCAAACTGAGATAATAGTACTATACCCTTCCATCTTTAAAAACATGATGTTCCTTTTTTTCTATGGAATAAACCTTGATCTAATAGTGACATTAGATAAATTACAATCGATGTAACCCTTTCACCCAATTGGTGCAAGTACTAGTATATTTTAATAAAAGATTACATACGAGTAATTAAATCATAATGCTTGCCTAGCAAGCCATGTCCCAAAATGTATCCACCCAACTATGACCTTGAAACCACTACTTGACGACCACCCAGATACCACCATCTGAATGTCACCCTGTCACCACCTCACTATCCTTCCATACCACTATGAGGTTTCCCACATACATACACATCAAAAAGTGGAACCATAGCCAATTTTCCACCAACCAAAAACTTTAGGGAAAAATCACCACTCAAACATTCTCCCCCCAACCAAAACATGAGCAAAAAATGACACTACTCAACACCAAGAATAGACAAAACCCATAAAACCATTACAAAAACAAAATAACAAAATTGGGCACACACCCAAACTCCAACCATAAACACCTACTCTGCCTCATCCATTCCCAATCATATTTAAATTCCATGGGGAGTTGCTTGCTTCTCATTCCTTGGTCTCCACTTCTTTGTGATCTCCTTTTGAATTCACCGTTGTTAAGGCTCGACTCACCATGAACTCCCGTCACCAAAGGGAAAGATTCAATGCTTCCCAACTAGAAAATGTCATAATTATTTGTTCATCTCTATCTACTTTGGATGACCATCGAATAAATAGAATTAATTCATATGCATCTGCCACCCTCGAGTTTGCAATGCCCTTGCAGACATCAAAGACCACCCTATGAATGGTCTGTTAAAATTCTATTGTAGTCATTGATTGTTAATCTCCTATCTTATAAATATTTTTTAACTGTCAAAAATTAATTCACAACTAATATTGAAAAATAACACAACTGCAACTTCATGAATAAAAAATATGAAAATAAATATGCAACACAATGACATGATATTTTCAAATAATTTTCCCTGGAAAAACCCTAAAGGGAAAACTAATACTGTATATGAGAAATATATTAATCTTCGACAAATTAAGAGATGCAAAAATTGATTGCCTCTTACTAATAGAGCTTCGACAATCTCCCAATTTCTCCTGCTGATATTCTCCCATTGCTATCTCCCAATGCTATCACTGCACCCTTGCTAACACCGCAAGACTATTTGCTATCACTAAAAATTCATTTGCTAACACTGCAAATGCTTCTTCAACTTGTGTTTTCCAAATGCCGATAGACCCCTTTTATACTACCCTCGTTGGAAAACCAACGATCGAGATCAATTCTCAATCGACGACTAAGATTAAAAATAACTTAATAACCAATAACAAAATTGGTTGCAAGGTGTCACTAAAGGAAATCAATAATTAAACAATAATTGTCCCTACACTAACAAATTTGTTTAGGAAAACAATTATTTTCTAATTATTAGCAAATGGATGAACAACTCTCTAAGCTAACTCAACTAACACTCCCTCTTAGCGAGGAAGCTATTTTGCATGACACCCAACTTACTTCTGAAGAAGATGAATTTTTCCTTCCCCAATGCCTTTGTTAGAATATCTACTACCTACTCCTCTTTAGGTATATGTTGTATCTGAACAATCCCCCATTGTACACAATCCTTGATGAAGTGATACTTGATGTATATATGTTTAGACCTATCATGATACATTGGATTGTCTGATAACTTGATGCAACTCTAATTGTCACAGTGTATCATAGTAGTCACAACCCTCTTACCGAACAAGGCTACTAGCAACTTCTGAAACCATATACCTTCACATGTCACCATGCTAGCTGCTATGTATTTTGCTTTTGCAAAACTCAAAGCCACAAACTTCTTCAACCTGTTGAACCAAGACACAACCCCTGATCTCAAAGTGAAACAACACCTTGAAGTACTTCTCTTGTTTGTTGTACTTCCTACCCAATCACATCAGTATAGCCTATCAAATTGATTCCTTCACTTCAAGCTTATCTAATCCCATAATAAATTGTACCATGCAAATAATGCAACACATGCTTTTTCATAGCCAATGTATTATCTTTGGCTCAACCATGAACTGACTAAGAGAGTTTACTACAATTTCTATATCTTGCCTGGTATTGACCAAATACATGAGAGAACCAATCAACTACCTCTATAAGGTGGGATCTGCATCCTTCTCCTTGGATGTGTCTACCTTCCTCCAATTTGTGATCATAGGTGTAGACATGGCTTTGCAATCTTCCATCTTAAATCTCTTCAAGATTTTGATGCAATATTTCCCTTGCCCAAGGAAAATATCTCCATTTATCTGCCACACCTCCATGCCAAGAAAGTAGTGCATAAGTCCCAAATCCTTCATCTTGAACTCTGCTGCAAGGTCCCTCTTGCACTCCTCTATGAGCCTTAGTGAACCTGTTAGAAACAAGTCATCCACATATAGAACAAGAATGAGAACCTCACCCCCAACCACCAAGTAGTAGAGGTTAGCATCTACCTAAGTCTTCACAAAGCCCATCTCTTTCAAGTATGTATCAATGTGCTCAAACCATGTTCTAGGAGCCTACTTGAGTCTGTACAAAGCTCTCTTCAATTTGCACACGTGGGTCTTTTTATTGTGTGCTACAAAGCCTTCTAGTTGCTCTATGTATACCTCCTCTTTCAACTCACCATTAAGGAATGTTGTCTTGACATCCATTTGATGGATCTTCCATCTCATCCGTGCTACAAAAGAGATCACAACTCATATAGAAGTATACCTTGCCACTGGATAAAATGTCTCCTCATAGTCTATTCCCTCCTTCTGAGAGAACCCCTTTACCATGAACCTTGCCTTGTATTTATCGATGCTACCATCTGCACCATGCTTGGTCTTATAGATCCAACGTGATCCAACCACAACCCTATCTGTTGGTCTAGGAACTACTTCCCACACATCGTTCTGCATTATTGAGGTATATTCCTCAACCATTACATATCGCCATACCTGATTCTGTGTAGCCTCTTGATAGATGGAAGGCTCACTATCTACCAACTGACTAACTAATGCCACATATTCATTGAACTTGGCTAGTTGTTTTTGTTGTCTAGTACTCCTCCTAGGAGTTCCCAAAAACTCATGAGTATCCCTTTGTTGAAACTCATAGTTCCTACTGCTAAGTGTAGAGGATAAGATATTAAACTCCACATCTTCTTGATGCATTTCTTGATCCACCAATTGCTCCATACTCTACAAAATATCACCACCCAAGCCTATGCTTGTACTAGTAACTATACTCAAGCTTTTCTACCCTTGACTCAGTTGAGCTACGCTTGGAGCTTTTGCCAGCTGCTCACTCTAATCTTTTGCTGGCAAATCTCTAGACCTCTTGAAAGACTTGTCCTCCATAAATTTGACATTACACCTGACTATAATCCTCTTGGTCCTTGGAATAAATACCCGATATACCTTTGAGGTTTTGTTGTACCCAACAAAGTACCCCCTCTCTACAGTCTGATCTAGCTTTTTACATGTATCACCTGGAATATGATAATATGCCAAACTTCCAAATATCCTAAAGTGACTGACATCTAGATTCTTCCCTGTGAAAGCTTCCTTTGGTGTCATCTTCCCTAGTACCTTATGTGGAACCCTATTTTGTATGCATACAACTATACTACACATGCCTCTGCCCATAAGTAGCAGGGGATATCCTGGTCATGTATCATAGCCCTTGTTGCCTTTGATATAGACTGATTCTTCCTCTCAACAACCCCATTCTATTGTGGATTATAAGGAACAATCCACTCTCTCTTGATTCCTTCCCTAGTACAAAACTCTTGGAATTCATTTCCTTTGAACTTCCCTCCATTATATGATTGAAGAACCTATATCTTCCTTCTTGTCGAGTTCTCCATAAGAGCCTTGAACTCTTGGAAGTGACTTAAAACCCCATCCTTGGTTTTCAAGAAGTATATCTAGGTCTTCCTGGAGAAATCATCAATAAAAGTAACAAACTACTTGTATCCTTTAAGAGACTTCATTGACATTGGCCCACATATATCTGAGTGTACTAGATCAAGAACACCCTCAGATATAGAGTCACTCCTTGGAAAATATACTTTTGCAAACTTCCCCAACACACATCCCTTACATACATCATCATGTTCTGTGCTCACCTCTGGAACACTTGTCACTATTTCACGAAGCAATTTAAGTGCTCTGTGATGTATATGGACCATCCTCCTATGCCCTATTCCATAGCTCTCCTCGATCTCTAGGATTATTTTTTCTCATGAGTGCATTAGGAGTATCAAACTACAACCTATAAAGGCAACCACTCCTATCTCCAATAGATATAGGTGATTTTCAATCCTTGTGCTTGATCAACACTTGCGTCCCTCTAAAAAGTACATTATACCCTTTATCCTAAGGAACAAACATGGAAATAAAATTCATACCTTAGCGTAGCACATGTAACACATCATGAAGGGAAATCAGCTTTCCATTCTCCCTCTGAAACTGAACAATCCCTTTCCCAACTAAGTTGAGTTTGGACATGTTCCCCATAGAAATCTAGATTTTGGTGTCCTCCTCGTAACTAGAGAAGTATTCTCTAACTCCTTTCATATGAAATGACGCTCCACTATCTATGTACCAAACACTTTGTGAGGTTGAGCTAACCATACAAGCTATGAGTGCAAACTCATCCTCCAATCTGCTAGAGAGCTCGTCTGCACTTGTTGTAGCTGCTATTTTCTTCTTGCCTTTCTTGTCATTCTTCCTTTGCGGGCAATCACTAACATAGTGGCCAAACTTGTGACAACCAAAGCACTTGATCTTAGAGTCCTTCTCACTTTGCAAATTTGATCCTTTACTATATCCCTTCTTTGCTTTCCCTTTTCTAGCTAGGGCAACATTTTCCCATTCCACCTCACTTTTCTGACTCTTATTATTGGCTACATTGAAAAGACTTAGTCTAAGCTCATCCTGAGTGAAATCACTCCATAGTCGATCCCAACTCGGTAAGGTGTCTCATCTATTAATGACTTGAACAAAGACATCCCACTACTTAGTAAACCCATTTAGGGCTATCCTTACTAGTTCATCATCATTTGGCTTATCTCCAACAACTGATAAATCATCCTTGACAAGTCTAATCCTTGTGAGGTAACTTGGAACATCTTCTCCCTTAATCATCTGAGTATTCCTCAACTTTTCCTTGAGAATCATCTTCCAATTAATGGTAGCATTTTGGTACAGATTCAGAATGACATCCCACATCTTCTTCATTGTATCTAACTCAATGATATGCAAAACAATATGGTCCTTGACACCGTCAAGGATTAGCCTCCTTACCTTGGCATCATCCTTCTTATATGCTAAGAATTGTGTTGGGTCTGTAGGTACAACTACAACACTGGTCACATATTCCTTGACACCTTTCTCTTCTAGTAATAAAGAAATTATGGGTTTCCAAACACCAAAATTTGAGGCTCCATCCAATCTGTCCCGATCTCTCAAACCGACTGAGTCCATCTCAAAGGATAAAATAAATAATAATTCTAAAGAGGTCAAACTAGGTTTTATAAACCTTCAATTTCTTTCACCTAGGGTAAACCTTTTCTACCCTCAACTTAGCTCTGATACCATGCGAAAATTCTATTGCAGTCACTGATTATTAATCTCCTATCTTATAAAGATTATTTAACTATCGAAAATGATTTCATAGCAAATATTGAAAAATAACACAACTGCAACTTCACCAATAAAAAATACGAAAAGAAATATGCAACACAATGACACAATATTTTTAGTCAATTGTCCTTGGAAAAACCCCGAAGGGAAAACCAATACTGTAGATGAGAAATATATTATTCTTCAACAAATTAAAAGATACAAAAATTGTTTGCCTCTTACTGGTAGAGCTCTGACAACCTCTCAATTCCTCATTCTGATATTCTCCCACTGCTATCTCCCAATGCTATCACTACGCCCTTGCTAACACCACAAGACTATTTGCTATCACTGCAAATTCATTTTCTAACATTGCAAATGCTTCTTCAACTTGTGTTTTCTAAATGCCCCTAGACCCCCTTTTATACTACCCTCATTGGAAAACCAATGATCGAGATCAATTCTCCATCGACGACTGAGATTAAAAATAACTTAACAACCAATAACAAAATTGGTTGCAATGTGTCACTAAAGGAAATCAATAATTAAATAATAATTGTCCCTACACTAACAGATTTGTTTAGGAAAATAATTATTTTCTAATTATTAACAAATGGACAAACAATTGTCCAAGCTAACTCAACTAACATGGTCCATTCTAGAATAGACTCCAAATTGAACAACAAATCCACATTCACTATTGACTACATAACACATATGATCAATGCCTCACTCTTTGCCAGATCCAAGCCCTAAGTTAGGACCATTGAAATGACATCTATATTCATCTGATAATTATGATTAGCATTAATAAAATATCCTCTAACCAAATCCAATAGAGCAGTAACAAACTTTGAATCCTTGAAGTGGAACACCCTTTTCAAGTGTTGAGTCCTGATCAAACCAAAAAATGTAGGTTGCTACCAAGTGGAAAGAAAAGTGAATGTTGCTTCTATTGCAAGCATACCACCAAAACACAACTCAAACCTTCAAATAAAAAAATTAGACACCTTCCCACCTTAAAACAACCCACAAACCCCCATTGATCAACACATTCTATACGATAATCATTAATATCATTGCTAGTCAAATGTAGATGAATGACATCACTCATAAAAAGGCAGATTATGAAAATCCTCTATCTATACTTACCCTTTGTAATTAAATGTTAGCACCCATTTTAAGAGGGCATTAACCACCTCATTCCTCGAACACCGTACATGGCTTACTTGGAACCCCTCAAAGAAAGTTAATTTTTTTTAATAACATTAATACATTTTTGAAGGTGTAAAGCTTGTGCACTCCCATTAATCTTGGTATTATTAATAATAAGAGAATCACCTTCCAAGTAAATTCTCGAGACCCCAAATCTTCTGCCATGTCTGACATCATGAAGAGCCACAATTGCCTCAACAATATTATTAGTCCCTTTAACAATCCTCTTTTCCCCCTTAGTGAGAATTCTACTGGACCAATCCCTAGCAACATACCCAATACTAGAGGGCCCTGAGTTTCCCTTGGAGGCACTGCCAAAGTTTATCTTTATCCAACCCTCCATTGGACATGACCACCTTACCTCTTTAGAAGCCTTTGTTGCTATATTAACCCAGCTCTACCATTAATGGGCTTGATCTTAATCCCCAACCAAAGGTGCTAAATTTTTTGGTCTTCTCTTATGTAGGGTACCTAAGGTCTAAAAACATTAGAGGTAGCAAACCCCATAACCTCCTCTATGGTTTGATTAATCCTTGAGAAAAATTTGTCCATCGATTCATGCTTATCCTGAAAAATTAGACCTATTTTTTTCCTTCTGAATCTCCCAAATAGTAGTCAAGGAGAAGATTTTCTAGATACAAGAAAGATTTGACTTACAACTTCCACTCGACCAACTAACAAAGAGCTTTTTAGGGTCTCAGGAAGAGGGCCCTGCCAATGCAGTTTCTATAAAACCATACTCCAACAATTTGAAGCCACCTTACAATGGAGAAGGATATGCCAAGTATCTCCTCTTCTCTGCCACACATAACACACTTTAAAGGTCCAATAAACCACAATCTTTTTCTCCTTTCTCTAGTGAGAATGTGGCCCCTAATAGACAACCAAGAAAAATCCCTAGCCTTTGGGAGGCACTCCTTCCCCCAACATATATGAGTTGGCCAATAGTCTTCATCACCCTATCTATCCAAAAGATGATATACATGTTTCACTAAGTAACTATCATCAAAATATCCACACTACACCACCTTGTCCTCATTATCATTAAAGAAAATGTTTCTGCTATAGAAAATATCCTCCAATTTTACGAATTGATCAACAAAGAGCCCCTCATAAACTAGAGACTTCCAAACCCATTCTTCTCCATCTTCACTCCTCTTGAGCTCCATATAATCCCTAACCCTACTCTCCCATCTTTGAGTAAAAATAAATTTTAATTCAAGCAAGTCCCCATTTTCTCTCAGTGTTGGATGCTTCTCCCAGGAATCATCCCAAAACTTCACCATGATTCCATTACCAATTTGCTAAGTAATGTGGTCTATGATGACTAATCTGCAAGACAAAATGAAAATCCAAATAGTTGAGCCCTTAGGGGATTGAAAATAGTGAAAATCCTTTAATTCTCCTATGAGTCCAAATACTTAGATTTTAGAACCTTGACCCATAGTTAATTTGGGTTAGAGTATATACTCCAAACCAACTTTGCACCCATCGCCTTATTCACGAGTTGCCAATCTCTCAACCCAACACCCACTTCCTTTTTCAGTTTACAAATCTTATCCCAAGCTAAAAGAGGGATTTTATCCTGCTCCCTAGCTCCATTACAAAAAAACTTCCTCATCTTTTGTCCAATGACCCTGACAACCTTTAGAGGGATCTTTAAGCACATCATAGAGAAGGTAGGGATGAACAAGACCACAAACTTCAACATCAAAATTATGCATACTAAAGTTTTCCACTTACTCTTCCACCCATCCATCTACCCCAAATAGAAATCCACAAGATCCTTCCAAAGATTTTCTCTACAAACACACCTAAACAAGGGAGTAACAAGATACTTGCCTCATAAAGTGTCCAATTTCATGTTAATAATCCTGCGCATCTCTCTCTATTTTCTACTTGTCATATTAAAGAATAAAATTTTAGATTTTTTCCAATTGACACATTGGCCTGACATCTTGCTATACTTGTTAATGGTTTCCTTCATCACGCATGCCTCCCCAAAGGAAGCCTCACCCATTAGAAAGGTATCATCCACAAATCACAAATGAGATATAGGAATTACACCATTCATTGCCTTGATGCCTTTCCAAAGCCCATCCACCCTCTTTTTTGAAATCAATCTCCTCAAGGCTTCAACCATAATGATGGAGATATATGGAGAGAGAGGATCCCCTTGTTTAATCCCTTAAAAACTTTGAAAGAACCATAAGGACCCCCATTGACTAGGACCCAAAACCATGGAGTATTAATGCAACTCCCAATCCACTCCACACATCTATTATAGAATCCAAACTTCCTAAGAATCTGCAAGAGATTTCCATGATTCACCTCATCATATGCTCTTTTAATATCAAGTTTGAGTATCATTCATTCTTTCCTAGCCACCCTGATAAAGTGGATTTCTTTATGGACAATAATAATACACTCAACAATGGATCTATGAAGACAAAATCTACTCTGCTCCTCTGAGATAATCGACTTCAAAATCAATTTCAATCTATTTGTTATAACCTTCAAAATATTTTATACACGACATTGCATAAAGAAATTAGGTGAAAATCATTGAAAGTACATACCTCATCCCATTTCAGAATCAAGGAAATAAAGGTATCATTAAAATCCTTCAAAATAAACCCACATCTCCTAGACTCTTCCACAACTTCGCTGAGATCAATAACAAAAACAACCCACGATCGTTGGAAAAAATGGTCAAGAAGCCATTTAGGCTAGGGCCTTATCACCACCCAAGGAAAAAAGAGCCCACTTGACCTCCTCCATCTTAACTGACTCCATAAGCATATGATTCTGGGCCTCTAAAACACAATTTGAAATTACATCCCAAATATCTTGATCATGAACTAGGACTTGGTTATCCCCGCGATAAGGCCAACTAAGAAACAAACTGCTTCATTATTGTTATCTCCAGAGTTGTACAACACATTACCCAAGTGATCAGTGATTAAATTTTTTTTGTTACACAACCTCCTTGCCTTCATAGAATTATGATTTTTTTGTTGTATTATGATCTCCCTCCTTTAACCACGTCTCATTAGACTTTTGATGCCAAAAGATCTCCTTGACCAGGACCTTAACATACTTCTGAGTCAAAGCCTTCTCCTAGAGAAAATCATGATCCACCATCCCCTGTATAATGATCTTAGAATGAAGAAGTCCCAAGGCCTCTTCCAGCTTGAGTTTCTCAACAAAAATGTTCTTATAGGATTCCCTATTCCATCACTTCAAACATTCCTAAAGGAATTGAAGCTTATTAAAGAAAATAAAGGTCATGTTACCCATTCAATGAGGAGCCATCATCCACCATTCAACCACTTGATCTTTAAAGCCTTCATCCCTAAGCCACATCTTCTCAAATTTGAAGGTACATCTCATAAGAGCATCCTCAACCTTAACAATGATAATAATAGGGTAATGATCTAAGCCTATGATAGGTAAATTTCCAGCTTCACAGATCCATTACCATAGATCAATCCCCATCTAGAAATAAATGATCAAGTTTTTTAGCAATATTGAAGAAACCTCGACACTTGTTAGTCCATGCAAAGTCCTCTTTCATGAAATTAACCTCAATCAACCCTTTACTTGTCACAAACTCATTAAAATATTTATGAGCCTAACCCATCTAGCCAAGACCCCCTTTCTTAACCATAGGATAAAGAATATCATTAAAGTCACCACCCAACAAAAAAGGGCCTCCTCATTAGTATTCAAAACCCTCGAGAGATCCTGCCACAACTCCTTGCCAGCTGTGTTGTTAGGACTATAAACATTTAAGATAAAAAAAAATATCCAACGACTTAGAAAGAACTCTAAGCCATTGACAATACCTACCTCGCTGAATCACATTCACCTCCAGCTTAGAGTCATTCCACAAAGCCCCTAAACCCTTTGAGGCCCCTAAAACTTACACAAAGGCACAATTCCAATGTTTCAAACTCCTTTTAAAAGACTCAAAATCTTGCTCCTTCAACTTAGTTTCCTGCAATAAAACTAAATTAGGTCTCAACTGATCAAGGAACCTCTTGACCAACCTCACTTTGTCAAGGGCATTGTAGCCCTTGACATTCCATGAAAGGACCCTCATTGCTCTCAGAAAAGGCATAACCTTTTCCAATCTCAATTTGCTTTGGCCAACAACACAAATATTAAACCTTGAAATAGGGATGGTGAAGAATAAAGTGTTAAATTTATAAATCCTCCACTCTAAGGGTCGGACCTTTTATATAAAAAACATCTCATATTGCATATGCATTTATGTGTTAAGTGTAAAATAATCCCCGCACTATTTATATCCAAATCAAGATTTTTAAGCCGATAGGCTTTATATGGGAGATTTGCTCCCGGAAATGCATTTTCCTTGCCGGATAGTTGTCAACCCTCTTCCTGGATAGTTTCTTTTCCGATTATAAAAAACACTTCAATTTTTCTTCCCTTTTTTTTCGTTGGAAATTAGCAAAAATCAATTTGAAATAGTAAGTTACCTTGTTTTAAATATTTCTTTTATTTTATCTTTTCCACTATAGAAATTTAAATTGTTACATATGATTTCAGACTTATTTTATTTATTTAGTTGTGCTTTTTTTTGTTTCATCCAATATATAAATTATTTTAGTTTTAAACTAGGTTTTTTAGGCTAAAATAATTATTTTATTTATTTTTCAATCAATATGATTGTTGTTTTTTGTCCTAATCTTTATTTCTATAATTGATTGATATTAATACAATACAAAATATTCAATTACTTGTATTTATAAAATTTATTTGAAAACAATATTTTTCTTTTTAATTAATTATTTAATATAATAATAAACATCTTTATAATTATTATATATTTAATTTAAATAATTTTTTTTTATCTTTAATGGCTACTACTTAGTTTCATACTTTTTTTTTCTGTACTTTGTAATGGGTACATTGTATTCTTTGAAATCTTATGTTAATTTATTATTTATCTATTTTGTGTGCAAACTCCTATCGACTCTCTTTTACATGCTCAAAAACATGCGACTACTAGTTACCATAAAGTTACATTTTATGAATGATGTTGTTTTCATAAAGCAATGCAAAATACATTTAGATGTCTGATGACATGAAAAATCAGGCCTTTAGAGGAGCCTGTATTATATTACATTACAATGTAATGTGATGTGTAATTTTTTTCATACTCCCGATAGAAGTTATCTGAGATTTTAGACCTTATTACACTTTTTATTGCATGTTCGAATACATGTAATTTGATTTTTTCCTTCACGCGCCAGGCGCCAGTCTAATCTCGAGCTTTCCGCATCGGAGCTTTGAGTTTTGAAGAAAAGCGCCAAGCTCTAATGTCCTGTTCAGAGGAAAGCGCCGATTGAGGTTAAGGAAGAGCGTCAAGCTCATTTATTTAAGAGTTTTTCATCTTCTCAGTTTCTTATCATTTCATCTTTTGCATCAATTTGGAACCCTTGGTGATTGCGACTTACGCCATTTTAGCAGACTTTCGATGTTTTGAAACCAGGTATAGGCATCCATTCATAGTCATTTTTCATTTATCTCTGCGTTTTTACCAGTTTATGAACATTTTTCTGTAAATCATGGTTATTATGGTCATTTTTCTCATAAGTAATGGACGTTTTTCAATATTTCCTACATTATTTCTCTGCGGCTAGGGTTTACTCATGCCATTTTTTGCTTAAAATGATTATTTTATATTTTTTTTTGCGTTGTTTCTAAGAATAAACACTATCATTTTATAAAAGGCAGCCACGGCTAGGGTTTGTATATGTCATTTTATTCAAAAACAGGTTGTTGCAGTCATGTTAGGATTAGGGAGCATGGGGGCAGTATTGTTAAAGAATTCAAACTGAAACCATAACTTAATTTCAAAAGTGAAAGCATGTAAACAAAACACAACACATAATAAGAACATCACAACACCATTTATTTTCGAGGAAAACTCGGTTAAAGGAAAAAGCCCGATGGGGATGATACCCACAAATAATTCTTTACTGCAGTAATAAGTGCCTGGTTAAGAGCTTAAGTACAATAGGTGGGAATGCACTTGCATTCAGGCTTACAGCCTAGAGCTCACTGCTCAAATATACAACTCAATTACATCAAGACTCACTGCCAATAAACAAAAGATGGACTTACAGTCCTATACTGAACTGACTGGTAGCATCAATTATGCCAATACAATTCCAATGAAGTTTCGAACATGGATCTGCACATCCAATAGTCTCTGGTTATCACAACATTTCCATAACTTTACATAGCATTGTCATTCATTCATACTCATTCGCAAACATATCTGGATTTTATATATGAGACCATAACTCAAAACATAACTCTATCGGCTTGCCATAGGAAATGTGTAGACCAAACCTCTTTTAACTCACTTCACAAAGTGCTAATCAAAATTTAAGCTCTCCATAGTCGGCTCAATCATAAGCAATACTCAACATTTCCTCTAACCGAAAAATAAGTCTGATCGATGAAGTCTTTTCATCTCTGCTCTGCTCCTGACAAATACAGTGAATTCTGATACTAAAAAATTAATCTCCTAAATTTTGCAACTTAAACACTTGCGATGAGATCATAGGTTTAGAACCTTTTAACTGTTCATATACTATATCCAGAATCGCATATCATAATACTGATTCAACTGTCCGTACTGATGTAATTACCGAACTTGTATACTGCTCTGTATTCTGTACTTAGCTGAATTTTGTCAACTCTGTATCGGTAAGCAAAAGTCCAATAATAAAACTAAGAGAGATGTCTGTAGTTGCCATCAATGACAACATATCATCCATACAAAAGTGCTCTCTTGCAAGATTTACATGACATTGTTAAAAACTAGGGTACTACTAATAAGTTATGATAGAATTACATCAATATATGGACACTTTTGGCCTGCATTATCTTATCAGCTTACAGTAAAAGCAAAACGTTTTTCATTTGATATATTTCACATCAATAATTTCACTACTATTTGTAGTATGTATGATATTTGAGTCCACATCTCTGTGATGCATCGCTACACATTCAAATTCCAGCTTCGCTATAATTAAATTATAGATCCACAAGCACATCCCTGACTTTTTGAATCCCAGTAGTAGAATAAATGTTTAACAAAATTTGAAATATAGGTTAACCAAAAAAAGGGAAAGAAACCTAGTTTCAAGAAAAAATAAATTAGCCTTCATAGGGACCAGTTGAGTAAGACTAGTAACAGATATTTGCCTCTGCTAGAAGTTGTGTCTTGTCTTTTAATTCCTATCTTTTTTCAAGAGCTTTTTTTAAGATATTTATAGGTGAATCCTTTAGCCTCTTTCATGATATGCTCTCTTGAGAAGGAAATCTCAGAGGCTTTATATAAACTCAACATGGTTCTTATTTGGCTGCCAGATTGCTTCGCAGGGCAAACAAATCGCCCTTCTTCATCCTTGAAGTTATGGAATACATCTTTTGGATTTAGATCACAATTGTATTAAAGAAAACATTTATATAAATAAGGAAACCTTATGATGGAAATATGTAAAACACAAGCCTCGGGGAAATATTAATCTCATTATTCTTGAAATAAAATCAAGAAGCAAAAACTCTACATGAAAGAAGCTCAACCTGCTAATGTCAAAAAAATGACCATCATAGAGTGATTATTTTTCTTGCTACATCACTCTCATGAATTGTAATATCTTCATATGAAGTAAGTATTTTCAAAATCCATAGGAAGATAACCTTCTGATAAGTATAAAAATTGTGTGTATCCATAAAGTACAAGGAGAAAACAAAAAATTGGCATTACAAACACCATGAATCAATCTAATTCAATCATGCATGTATATGCCAATCCCCATCATTGTTTCCTAAATTCCCTGCAAATAATATAAATAACAAGAATTTAGTTCCTGCATGAGAGAAAATGTGCTTCCTACATAATCTTAATCTCATACAAATTCAAAGAGAGATTTGATCCCAAACGAGGAGAAAACAAATAGAATCAGTGTTGCATTACAATCAGTGTTTTCTAAGGATGCATCCTGGTTTTTATCCCATTTGTGGAAATGGTGATGTCATTGTGAAATTGGACTGTCATTGTGAGGAGAGATATGAGAAAGCCATTAAGGAACAAAATGAAGGAATTCAATGATCAAAACGCCAGGAGACTAAAGTTTTCATAGCGCTCTTTTCCAATTAATCTCTGCTTTGGAAATTGTGCAAGAATCGTTTATCCTAAGTCCGTAGGATTTTTGCTATTAAAATCACATTTCTCTATCTTTATTTCTATTTTTTGGTTGGCTGTTGTGAATTTTCCTGGTGGTTTTTTCCTTTTCGGTGTTTAAAAATTGCCCATTTTCTTAACTATTTTGCTGGCATCATGTAGAGGTTTTGTTGGCATCATGCATGGGTTATTGACATGCCTCTGCATATGAGGAAGTGGCAATTTTAGTGCAAGCCACGTGCCTTCACTAGCATGAACCGACTACTAATTATTGGCGCAGCTCCCTTTTCCTGTCTCTCTTTTTATTTTTCTGCTCAGAAAATTTGGGAGAAAAAAGGCCTTGGGGAGTTGTGGCAATGTACATCGACGTGTTGTTCCCAGTTTTCCTGTGCAAATTAGTGGACGTGGCCTTTGCATGTTACCTTTTCATCAAGAGCATCGACCTGTATTTGTTTATTACCGTTTCCATTCAACGAAGGTATCATTGCAGCGAATGAAACAGTCTTCGTGTTTGATTTCGGTATTGTATCTTCGATTTCCTTAAAATAGCAGGGGAAGGGGGTTGCCAAATCGTTTGAAGACACAAACAAGTATGTATTTCTGATCCAATTTTTTTGGTTTTGATTATTTTTAGTTTTGCTCTGTATTTTTGCCCTTTATCGTACAACCATTTCTTGTTTTTTCAAGGGCGGGGTTTTCCTGACAGAGCTGTCTGACGGGGCTTCCCTTTAACTGCACCTTGCTTTCTTTACGCCCCTTTTCTATAGTCTTATCAGATGTTTTTTTCTGTTTGTATTTGTTGAGGTACAAGGATTGTTTTTCCAAGTTTTTCCACTGATCATAGAGATGCTGTGCTTTTGCTTTTTCAATGTTATGTTTGAATGTTTTTCAGTGAACGCAAACGGTTTTTAACCACTACGTGAAAACACATTCAGAGCTCTGATCTGGTGCCACCCAGTGACATAATAGCTAGTAGGTTTTAATTTTTTTTCTTCATATTGTAAACAGTTCTGTGTTTTGTTATTTCTGTATATCCTTTTGTTTTGGCATAATGATAGCAAGAGCTGTGTGATGATGAAGGCAATAGCAGATTTTGATATTTTTGTGAAACTGCTACCAGTACGAAAAAACATTTTCGGAGACCTCACCTGGTGCGACCGACTGACATAAAATCTGGTTAGGTTTTTTCTTTTTCAAAACTGTAAACAGTCTTGTGTTATAGTATTTCTGTAGCAATAGCAGATTATTGATATTTCTTTGAATGTTTTAACAGTTTTTTGTTGAATAATTATGTATTTTGAGGACTTTATTCTTTGTTTTGCTGTTTTTTTGGTTCGATTTCCCTGTGCTACCAAAAAAATCTGTGAAGCATGTGGTGTAGGGTTATAGTAAATCAATTTTCTTAAACAATAATGTTTACCCAGTACTTCTGTTCAATTTTCTAAATTGTCATATCTACATGGTTTTTGGTCTCCAACAACTGGATCTCTGGCAGGTCTATTATATTTACTAGAATACCATTTGGAATTGAATTTTAGCACTTGATTACAAGTAGAGTGAGACTAATAATCTTCTTGTGATGACAAAAATTTGGGGGGTTGACTTGTGAACTATAAGTAATTCAAAAGATTTCTCCTGAAGTTCCATGTTCTTTATGAATTTGTATTGTGGAAGTTAATGTGTATTGGCTTTGTGAAATTGCAGATTGCGTATTTACAATCATGCACTACTCAAACCTAAATAGGGGTTTGGTGCAGAGACTCGATAGTGAGAGTGTCATTACATGGTACATGGTGGCCCATGTAGCTTTAGACAATCCTTCTCAAATAAGGAAGCACTACTAAACGAAATCAATATCTGCAGACGGTCAGGCTAGCCATGCCATACCAATCTACTCAGACAAAAAGTTACTATACCATATCAAAATTCGCAAATGACAAAGTACTATGCCATATCAATGTCCTCAAATGGCAAGGCAAAGACATACCATATCAACGTCCTCAGACAACAAGGTAGTCGTATTAATTCTTGTTAATATGTTTTTCCCCATTATTTATTTAAGTTATTAGTTCTTCTTAATAACTCTCCAAGGGTTACCTTGGTGACCCCTTTGTATCCTTTCCCACCTTAGAGAGACTCTCCACTCTAATACTTAAACACCAAACAAGATCACCCCATTATAACAATAAGGTATAATGCAAGATAATGCAACAAGACACACAAAGTAAGAAAAGACTCAAAAGCCATAAAACCATAAGAAAGCATGGTAAGCTCGATTGCTCTCAAACACCAACATCAGTGAATCAAGACACAATCTCAAATCAAGCATTAAATAAGCCAATAAGAAAAATAGGCAAAATACTCATGCACAAGGGCACACTCAAATGGCTTCATTGCTAAGAGAAAAAATTCCATGAAAGATCAAAATCAAACACACAAGGAATACAAAAATCCCACAAACATAGGACTGGATCACATTCTCCAAATGCAATAATCACAAAATTCATTTATGGAGTAAAACTTGGTCCCAAAGGTCGCCTCTATTGAGGATCCTTTGGAAAGCACTAAAAATTCAAACTTGGATTCAAGAAAACCAAGAAAAATCCATTGATCTTTCAATGCACAACATCACAAATCTCTAGTATAATTCTTGTACTAGATATACATAGAAAAACAAGCACCATAACATTATCTCAACTTCACATTCCAAAACTCAAAACACATCAAATGCACAAAAGCCCAAACGGGCATGAAATTAAACCGAACACATGGGGAATGGAAAGGAATTCATCCCACTACACAATTGTTATAAACATTAGGTAATAAAGTAAAATGAGGAGGATATGAGGATTCCTACCTCAATATGATGAAAATACCAAAATGGATTAAGAAACATGCAACCTCCATGAAATCAAATGAGCCTCTTTACAAAGTTAAGCAATCTGAACATGAATCCAATGCATCAATGCTCACAAAAATATGACTACCCAATCAAACCCAACAAGCAAAAGGTCAAATTTCCTAAAAGGTTTTGGAGCAAAATTCCAAATCCCAAATTCACAAGTGTATAAAATGATACTTTTTTTTTCACAATGAAAAGCATTTTTTGTCCTATGCCAAAAAGGGCTAAAATAAAACACTTAAGTTAAAGCCAATAAAATAACCCAAAACTCTCAATGATTAGATTAATAAATTCCAATTAAATGGAATACAACCATGACAAACTTGTTAGTAAATATAAATTAACCATGTAAAAAATTAACAATTAATTAAATCACTTAGTTGCAACAACTATGGTTACCAGACTATGCACAAACAATTACTTGTCTATCACAAATATACAAGGTCAATCTAAATTTTACCTACATGGTAACCAAAGGCATAATGATGAAATTATGGACACATCATCCATATAGGGATGATATTAGCTAAATGTCATAAACGACCAACAAAACTATCTCTTGTAACATTGTTGGGGATAAGACACTCAGACCTATGGAACCAGGTGGAGTCGATGTCTGGTACTTGTCATTACTAAAGCATTCACACATCAAGTGTATCTGCTTACATCATAAATAGCCAAAGCACATATATAATAATCCAAAAATGAAACTAATGAAAGAATGTTTTAGTAGCGTAATCATTCTTATGTTTTCAAATGTTATGAAACCATTCCTTTAATATTTAATCCTCAACAAACATCATAAATGATCGTTTAATTTAATCAAATCATTTAAATAACATTTTATGAGATTTTAGAGCATATATCAATTAAATCCCTGAACTAGATAAATAACTAAGCATCGCAAAGCACAATATCCTAGTGACCACTTGTACATACATCAATGAATCCCATGAAACCACATCAGGGTAAACATAATCAAATATCCTAGGGTATAAAATAAACTAGATATCATCATATAGCATCATGTCACATCACAGTAGGGTCATCATGTGCATATATGATCATCATTGAAAGAACAAGTATTACATAACATCTATGTCATCAATGATATCAATATGAACAAAAGAATGTATTGTAACCAAGCACATCTCACAAAGCCAATACAAAATCACATCATACAAATAGTCACAGAATCACATAAAAGAGTCTAGCTGGGAACAAAATAGAGGAATGCAAAATAAAACCATGAGAGGTATTACAGTGTATGCCCCCAAATTAAAAAAATCATGCGCGTGTTATTTGGAGCAATAGCTTTATGGTAGCATACATGCATCCAAATAACAAGCACATTTCCACTATGACATGCCCCCAAGCTAGGACAAACCATGGGAAATAGTTCATGTGACAAAAAGAGATCATATAAGGGATCTAATAACTTAGGGGTTAGTATGCATGTTTGATAACTTATGTATATCAAGAATAATTGTAATAAATTGACCTCATACCCCAAAGGTAGTGGAACTATGAACAAAATAGAAGAAGATAACATAATTGAACAAACAAATGTCTTTTTGGGTCAATACTGCGGACACCAAAAAGAGAGATAGACCTTTTCTCTTTGCATCATCCCCAAGTAGACAACACAATGACACATTTACAACAATAGTACATCTACGATATATACAAGAATTGAGATATAAATAGAATAATGTTAGTTCAAGTTTGGTCCTTTTATCACCTTGCAACAATGGATCAATAAGGGTCATACAAAGAGGGATATAAAACAATAACAGTAACAAGTAGCACATCATGAGGTAAGCACATTATGAACAAGCAAATACACAAAAGAATCGACCACACAAGAGGAGCTAGTCAAGAGTATCATCTACGTCTCCATCTCGTTGAACATTACTTAGGGAAGGGGGATAACATGTGAGAGGAGAAACATCAAAAAACTTGATAGATGGAGCTACCGTGAGTTTCAAATAAGGGTCATGCTCTAATGATGAGTCACTTTGTTTGTCACAAGGAGCTAGGGTTAATGCTTGAAAAATATTAAAGAAAGCTCATGATTGGTTTCAGTAACCTCATACATATCATTAGAATCATTAGGATTAACATCATTCTTTGCATCATAAACATTGTTAGCATTATTAACATTATCATCCATATCATCATCTAAATGAATCACAATAAGATCCTTAATATGAAAAGAAAATTTATCATGCTTGGACAATTTTTTTTAAAAAGATTTTCTTCCTCTCTTATACTAGTCATATATTGGTCAAATGGGATAAAAACATCATGAGGTGTGTTAAGGGAGGAAATAGTTTGGAAAGAAAGCTCATGCACCTTAACACAATGTCTACAATGGTGATAATGAGTAGTGTAGTTTCTTTTGGTTTTGCTTGAAAGTTGGAAAGGTTTAGGATCTATGTTCCATAGAGTTTTCGGGACGGGGACGTTTTAGGGGACGAGGACATGTTTCTGGTACGGGTACGGGTCGAAGCCAAAATTTAGGGGACGGGACCTTAGGGGACGACGACTAAAAAAATAGGGAATTTTTATATATAGAGACAAAATTCATATATGAATATCATAATGATAACAATGAACATTGATAAACCTTCCACCATAGAGTCATAGAGATACATGAAAATTGAAAACTTAGCTATCAAGGATTCAAGATTGAAATGACAATATGATCATAATAACAATACATATATGATTATATCCGAATATCACATACATATAGCAAAAACGCCCAAAGGCTCCAAGTATCAATGTATCATGCATGAAATCAAATTATCAAAATGACATAAAGTATCCAACTTCATAATAATCAAAAGCAATAATGCATCTGAGTATCTGCAAAGCCAAATATATGGCTGTCCTCTAGGAATCTAAATCTATATCTAAATCAAAATCAGAGTCTGAATCACTGGTAGCGGTAGGTAGAGGGTCATCATCCAATGGAACACCAAGCAGCCCTGGAGGTGTGTCATCCTCATCAATCTGCAATGCATCCTCGAGATTAATATCCCAACGTAGTGCTGGAGTCTGCTGATACTCAAGACTTTGCTGCTCCTGTAGTCGCAATACATTGTGAACAACCACAAGCTTCTCCGATCGTCTAGAGGTAAGCCTGTTCCTCTTGATTGATTGGATAAAGCTATATGTAGACCAATTCCTCTTTGCAAAAGAGGAACTCGCAACTCGTGAAAGAAGACGAATGGCAAGAGCTTTCAGCTCAGGTGCATCTCTACCATGCCATGTCCACCATCCAATCAGGTTTTTTTGAGCTAATGTAGCTCTATCAGTCCTCGCCTCTGGTCTACGAAAAGTTGGACCACGAAGATTGGAAAAGTCAAGCCATTGCCCCCAAATTTTTGCACCATCCTCTGCATTATACATTTTTGAAAGGGCGTTGAAGAAGCCCTCCTTCACCTATATTGAACAAACAAAAAATTTTAAATTTAGAAGTTAGAATTTAGAAATCAGAAATTCAAATTACAAACATAATTTACAAACAAACATAAATTACACTCACCTCCTCATCAGTAGATGGAGGCACTCTCCCAGGCCTTGGTGCATACCATTTAGGATTGACTGCATAGGCTGCCATATGAAGTGGGGTGTTCATAGTGTTTCACCTTTTCATCACAATGGGCTTAATATGCTCCTCATAGAACTCCAAAGTAGGTTCCTTGTTTTTAATAGCTTGCTTGACTTGCCCAAGCATGCTATCAAAGGTCTCATAAATCTCTCCAAGGCTAGGAGAGTCAGTATCAACATATCTAATGACTTGCACAATAGGGTCAATGAAGGAGCAAATGTATCTGCAAATGAAAGCAAATTACAAGTGAGAAACATCATAATCATTTAAAATTTTAAAAATTAAAAATCAGCAAATGGCAAATGCTAAAATCAGCAATAACAATTATTATATTATAATATTATTTATGTTTCTTACCTCATTGTGGTCCACCACTTATCATCCATGATTCTTTGTCTCACACTTCTTCCATCTGGGGTGCTTGATTTATGCCATCTATTTCACTCTACATTGACCACCATGGATTGTAAGGCCTCTTGGACCTCAAGCATCCTCTCCATCAAAATGAAGTAGCTAGCATATCTAGTCTCTCTGGCTTGAGGAATTCTTTCTTGGAAAATGTCCTAAATAATGCAAGAGATGTGTGATGATTGCAAATAAACATTTGCACATCTCTAGCCTCAGACACCATAGCCTTTATCCAATCAATTTTGCCTATGTCCTTCAAGGTGTTATTCAATGCATGTACACAACACGGGGTCCAAAAAATGTGTTTATAGGCGCTCTTTACTATCAATCCAGCTGATTTACACACCTGGGCTGAATCAGTGACTACTTGCACAACATTTGAAGCCCCTACCTCTTCTATAGCATCTTTCAAAATCTCAAATTGGAAGGATGCATCCTTCCTTTTTCCTGAACAATCAATGACTCTAAGAAAATAGGCCCCTGTTGTACTAGTGACAATAAGATTGATGAGTGGCCGATGTTTGATATCGGTCCACCCATCCATGGTGATAGAGCATCCATCACTCATCCATGTTTGTCTCATGTCCTCCATCAAAATGCTCACTTTTGAGTACTCTTTATCAAGGATAGTGGTGCGAAATTTAGTCTCTCCTGGTGGTATAAATGAGGGACCAACAGCATATATATCTTTGCACATTTGTTTAAAATATGAGGAACGACAAACATGGGAATGGTATACCATGAATGTAAAGAAATCTGCCAATTGACTCTTCAGCTTTCTCCTTTGCTTGTATGTTAAACAATTCAGCCTCATTGGTATCTCTCTTGGCCTTTCCCTTCCCTTTACTACTAGTGGTGGTGTAAGTGGGTGTGGGTGTGGGTGTGGTACCTATTGGACCCCCCACTTTCAATGTCTCCCCCTCCACATGCAACCTATTGGCCTCTTCTTTTTCTACAGCCGTAATTTTTTTGCAACCTTTCACCCCTTGCCCACCTATCCATAAAAGATGACAATACACTCTTGTGTAACTCCCAAAATAGTGTTTCTTACACATATGACACTCCCATTCCCTACTACCCCCCGATTTTTTTTTCTTATTGTTGTCTACTTTTGAGGCAAATTGTAGGAGAGGTTTCTTTGAATTGAATGGGCCTTTGGCATACTTTTTGAGGATTGTGGAAGGGCATTGAAAAGGATGTTGCATCTTCCATACGGACATGTCGAACATCTATATCATCATTTGAAGAATCACTATCAGCCCTACGTCTTTTTCTATGTCTTTGAGTCTGTGACATATGAGTTACTTGCATGACAACTTCCATGCTATCACTACTTCCCTCACCCTCACTGCTGTTCATGTTTTTTGATTTTGTAATGTATTATGCTGCTGCAAGTTATTGAATTTTTTTTTTTTCAAAGTTTAATTCAACATGCCCTCTCTATGTGATGAAAAAAAAATGCAAAATGTCAACAAATAACAATAAAGTTTGAATCAAAAAATAGGAAGATAAAATACATACCCGGTATGAAGAAGAAATGATGGTAAAACCCTCCTCTTGAACCTTCAAAATGCACTCTTCTATTGCTGCTGTTTGTCTTTCCTCTTGGCTCTTGCAAAAAGCTCCAAGTCCAAATGAGCAAAATAGTTAAGCCTTTTGGTTTTTCTATTACAAATTAGGGTTTCAGTATTTTATTATAACCTACCATCGCATGTGGGGCCTGCGCGAAGGTTAAATAAATTTAAAAAAACATTTTTTTTTATGCTGCCGCTGTTCTGGAAAATCGAGGATGGATTTTCGTACCTGGTACAGTTGAGGGACGACTTTGCCGTCCCTAGTATGGATTTCCGTACCGCCGTACTGTTTTCTCTTGAAAAATGTTTTGGGGACGTGTCCTTGATTTCTTCAATTGGGGACTTCTTCGGGGATGGGAAAAAATCCGTACCCGCGTCCCTGTTTCGTACCCGGTACGGGGACAAGGCAAAAAGGGTAGGGGACGCGTCCCCGTGGAACACAGTTTAGGATCCATCAACGTGGACTCTGTGAAGCGTGTGGTGTAGGGTTATAGTAAATCAATTTTCTTAAACAATAATGTTTACCCAATACTTCTGTTCAATTTTCTAAATTGTCATATCTACATGGTTTTTGGTCTCCAACAACTGCATCTCTAGCAGGTCTTATATATTTACTAGAATACTATTTGGAATTGAATTTTAGCACTTGATTACAAGTAGAGTGAGATTAATAATCTTCTTGTCATGACAAAAATTTGGGGGGTTGACTTGTGAACTATAGGTAATTCAAAAGATTTCTCCTGAAGTTTCATGTTCTTTATGAATTTGTATTGTGGAAGTTAATGTGTATTGGCTTTGTGAATGTGAAGCTATTAGAGCTTCTAATTGAGAGTTACAAGCCAGAAGACAAGTGCATCTATGATGCCAATGGAAATGAGTTCATGAAAATATCTGTTGATTCCATTTCTGAAGTATTTGGTCTGGAGTCAGGCAACCAAAGGCACAGTCACACCTTAAATATCTTCTTCCAAAACAACACTTAACTCACATGGCGATATTCTTATCCAACTCACAGAAAAAATTCTGTATATCGCTTCATCCTCTATACTCTCGCAATGAATGAAATGTCCTATATAAAATAGAACATTTGGTTTGAAACAGTTTTCAAACAGTTACTTGTGTATTTTAATCAAAGTCTTATTAAACAGAGTTGAACTGTTTATTTATTTTCATTATATAATACTAAGAAAGTTTCTTTTGGTTAGAATCAATCTGAAGTAGTTGAAACGGATGCCTCTTCAATTTGCACAATAAATACCAATGACCTTGAGCGGCACTTGATATTAGCCATGGCCATGATAATACAATAAAGTGTGAGTATTGAATGCCGTATGGTGAAGCCGCAACAGAAAACGTAAATACTTCTTTGGTTGTCTTATTATTGTGCTGCCTGCCTGTGTGCCCGATAGGGGATTAAAATTCTTTTTGTTTTATTCTTTACGAGACCTGAGTAAGCTGCCTGTGTGCCATCCCGATGAGTGCCAGGTGTCCAATAACATAGTCTTTTGTGGCAAGATAAAAGTGTGGACTCCAATATTAATAAAGCAAACTCCCGATACAACCCAGCTATACTAGTGTTACGGTGAAGTGCAGTGACAATAGAATCTTCGATTTGGCAGAGTCATTGATGTCTTTCTATTTATGGAAAAACCTCCCATATATGCCATGACTACTGTGATTGTCGATTTAGCAGAGACAAGAGGTAAGTCATCAATGCCAAATAACAACAGTAATATGATGTTGTCCATTAACATCATTTCATCACCTTCGAATTTAACAATGATGTGGAGCCATAATGTCACTGACTCACATGGTGGACTTAACGACGACTTGGAGCCATTCTTCTTTATCTGCTCATTTGTTGTGGGGATACAGGGAATATGTACCATACACTCATCTTTATTTTGTTCATTCTATAAATTGCATGAGTAAAAGTTGTTTATCTTTCTGATTTCCCAATCACTAAATTTCATTCTTTTTCTTATGTTGTATGTCATATTTCATCTTATACAATAGTTTTTCTAGTGGTTCACTCTTCAATATCTCTGACATCTGTCCTAAGAAGATAAACGTTAGCCCCGTTGGTCTATACACATTAGAAATAGCAAAGAAAAGGTCTCAATTTAAACCCTTAATGATTCAATTCAAACAATTATTTTGTTAAGAAATCTGCATACTAAATGGTGCTCTAGTATTTCAAATCACTACCAGGTCTCTGGTTGAATCAATTGCATCGAGGACCTTCAATTCACACAATTTCGAATTGAATTGGCAGTACTTTGAAAGTATCGTACACTTATAGTAGGTCCCTGAAGAAACATTGTATCTGGTTTCTTGTCTTCAATGAGATGTCTGATTAATGGTTATTTGTGAGAAGCTGTTAAACCCAAGACATTCAAGCTTAGGGATCCATAACTCCTTTATAAAAAGCCTCTCCCTTCCATCAAGCAGGATCTCAGTAAACTTGTTTTGCTGTCTGCTTTCCAATGCTTCACTGCCTAGGTTGCCTCCATCTAATTGCCACCCTAGTATCTAATTGGGTTTTAATAGCAGGAGTTGAGAGGATATTTGCAATTTCTTTTTGGTTTCTTCTAAGATCTTATGGTTGATCCTCATGACATGTTCCCTGCAACTCCTCACATTCGCTCTCTCCAGTGTTGTGATCCTCTTATGCTTCTGATATTTCATCCAAGCGTTGACTATCTATGCCTAATTGATCCTTCCCAAATGCATTCCTCTTCTGCTATGGCATAGTTTACAAGTAACGCTCGACAGATTTGATATTTGATATCGAATCCATGTATTTGAGTGGCTTGTTCTCTCACACTGAACTGCCTCCTCTTGCACTATTGGTTAATCGTGATTCCTTCATAGGAGCTCTACTTGCTGCATGTGTAAAATTATCAGCACTACTCATATCTGCGGAGTTGTTAGATGCTCTTTACTTAACAAACGCTGTTTCCTATTCATCTTTGTTACCACCTGCGGAAATATTCTATTGTTGCTGCTTCAAATTTTCTATCCATGACACTCCTTACGCAACCATGAAACTGGATTGGTTACTCTAATCTCATTTCCTATCAAACCCGCTTCATTAACTTGTACTTCTTCCATTACTTCAATTGCATTAATGATTGTTGATTTAAACGAAACAAATTTTTTTATGAATTGGAAAATGAACAATTAAAGATGTACAGTAGGTGGAAGGGGCACTGGTCTAAAACATGAGATATCATAATATGAATTCCTAGTATGGAAAGTAAATGTTGGGAAAAACAAGTTGAATTACACAGAAGAATCCAAGAAGCTCTTTCAACTTATTCAAAAGCTCTCTTTTGTCATTCCTTAATCCAAACTAGCATGTATTTTATATAACTTTGTTGCATGTCTTGCTTTAGTTTCAATTCTTTTAATTGAGGGCTGTTGAATTTATATTAGGAAATGACACAGTGCTAACATTTTTAAATCACAAGAAACAACTTCATCGAATTTTCGGATCAAAGATACTTACATGATTGTTGTCTATGATTTGTCATTGGCAGATGCATTGAAGAATTTGTCTATAACAAATAATTTTAATATGGCAGAACATATGCCTGAACGCATGCCAGAACGTATCAAAAGGTACAAAATTTCTTATTGTTCATGTTAAGTATTTTGGTACCTCTTGTACTTAGGAGTTGTTTATTTTTATTATTCGTTATTGGATTGAGCTTTTGAGTAAAATAGTACTCAAGTTTATTTGATGTTTTGTGCTAATCTGGATTTTGTGATATGTGTTGATGTTGTAGCTTCGATCAGATAAAATAGTTATCACTCATATTAATATTATGAGAATAGATTAACTTATGCACATACATATACATATCAATATGTATAATAATAATAATAATAATAATTATACATATTGATATATATTCATACATTCTTAATTGAGAAAGTTAATATTAATATATTCTCACATTATTAATATAATTAACTAATTTATTTATTTCCTAAAGATTGAATGACATCTTAATTTAAATCTGGTTATCGATCCTACATAACATTATCACTGATTGATATCGGTTGATTTAATCTTTTATGTGGTTCACCGTCTAGTATCGGGTTTGTATCATTACCGATTAGACTAGTATCGGCTTCCACAGATTAGTGTTTGTCATTAATTAAACTACCGATACTATCGGTTATTATGCATTGGTATAGGTCTTATAATTATTGTAAGGACATGTTAATGGAGAGACATGTCTCCACACATGGGGACATGTCTATCCATTAGCATGTCCTCACGTCTATATTTATATATACTTCAAATGATCGAATGAGAATGAAGAAGATACAGAAGCATATACAGAGACTTGAAGTCGAACGTATACTACAGTCTGCAATATACATTAGTTGATCTGTGCAATGAATAAAGGAAACAAATCAGCAAACAGATAATACGGTGACTGCAATACAGTAAAAGATAAGTATCTCGGTGATATTCATTATGCCATCAGCATTATTCAGTGTCAGTTATATATATATATATATATATATATATATATATATATATATATATATATATATATATGTCTTGAAATCAATAAATTCTGATTTCAATAAATAAAGTATATCTAGATATATATTAAGTGATTATATATATAAATTGGATTTTGAAAAGAAAATTAAAAGTCATATAATCTGATCCCAAAATTTAACATGGTATCAGAGCAAGGTTCCTTCGTTAAAGCCTAACCGCTTGAAGGAAGATCCGATTAGATTGAAGGAAGATCAAGATCAGATTTTTGGAAATCTCGTACCTACAGAATGGCAAATGGAATGGGAAAAAGACGAGACTAGATGCAAAGGGAGTCTGACATTTCAAAAGAGGTCAAGAAGTTGATAAACTTGAGCTTCAGCGGGAGTAGATGGTTCAGTCAACTTGTGACAATCTTTATCTTATTGATTGAGAGGGAGTTCACTATTGAAGGTGAAACACTTATGAGGTAAACTTGATATAATTGATTATTATACTAATGAATTCTGAATGTTTTTAATGGGCCTGCCCCCTGTGTAAATCACAAGGAAGTGACGACTTCCAAATGATTATCACTTGTATTTGTAGGAGTTATTGAAAGGTGACGATCTTACAATAACTTGACCTTCTATTGTGATAGACATAGTGTGATGGCTGAAACAGATCACAATAGTTGATTTCTTGCATGGTGGATTAAGTTCCTTAAACAGACCATTGACCTTCTATTGTGATAGACATCGTGTGATGGCTGAAACAGATCACAATAGATGATTTCTTGCATGGTGGATTCAGTTCCTTAAACAGACCATTGACCTTCTATTGTGATAGACATTGTGTGATGGTTGAAACAGATCACAATAGATGATACCTTGCATTAAGGATACATTACCTATGGAAATTTTTGAGTTATGGTGAATATCATGAGACTTGATATTCTTGGTCAGACCATATCTCTGATGTCATATTGAGGTGATATCTAAAATATTTGTTGAGTACCTGGTGGACATCATGAGACTTGATGTTGGTAGGCCAGTACTTTGAGTACATGGTGAATATCATGTGACTTGATATTCTGTGGCCATTACTCCTAATATCATGAGATGATATCTTTGTAATCTTTTGAGTACTTGGTAGACATCATGTGACTTGATGTTGGTAGGCCATTACTTTGAGTATTTGGAGAATATCTTGCGACTTGATAGTCTGTGACAAATACTCCCAATATCATGAGATGATATTTATAAATCTATGAGTTTTGGTGAATATCTTGAGACTTGATATTCCTAGTCAGTCCATATCTTTGACATCACAGTAATGAGATATCAAAATAAAATTTCACAATTAGTGTTGTGTTTCTCTTTTGATGTTTTTTTTTATCTTCCCTAGCTAAGAGGGAGTGTTGATGTTGTAGCTTCGATCAGATAAAATAGTTATCACTCATATTAATATTATGAGAATAGATTAACTTATGCACATACATATACATATCAATATGTATAATAATAATAATTTTTATACATATTGATATATATTCATACATTCTTAATTGAGAAAGTTAATATTAATATATTCTTACATTATTAATATAATTAACTAATTTATTTATTTCCTAAAGATCGAATGACATCTTATTTTAAATCTGGTTATCGATCCTACTTAACATTATCACTGATTGATATCGGTTGATTTAATCTTTTATGTGGTTCGCCGTCTAGTATCGGGTTTGTATCATTACCGATTAGACTAGTATCGGCTTCCACAGATTAGTGTTTGTCATTAATTAAACTACCGATACTATCGGTTATTATGCATTGGTATAGGTCTTATAATTATTGTAAGGACATGTTAATGGAGAGACATGTCTCCACACGTGGGGACATGTCTATCCATTAGCATGTCCTCACGTCTATATTTATATATACTTCAAATGATCAAATGAGAATGAAGAAGATACAGAAGCATATACAGAGACTTGAAGTCGAACGTATACTACAGTCTGGAATATACATTAGTTGATCTGTGCAATGAATAAAGGAAACAAATCAGCGAACAGATAATACGGTGACTGCAATACAGTAAAAGATAAGTATCTCGGTGATATTCATTATGCCATCAGCATTATTCAATGTCAGTTATATATATATATATATATATGTCTTGAAATCAATAAATTCTGATTTCAATAAATAAAGTATATCTAGATATATATTAAGTGATTATATATATAAATTGGATTTTGAAAAGAAAATTAAAAGTCATATAATCTGATCCCAAAATTTAACAATATGTATGATTTTTCTTTTGACAGATGGCTTAGGACAGAATGGCTTTGGCGAGCATATGCAAATAGGCTACACACTCAGTGGCAGAAGAATTACCTGTGGATCCTGGTAGAACCTTACCGGCGGCCTAGATCCTTCCTACCATTTATATCAGTAAATATTGCAGCGTTCTACACAGGTGTTGTAGGTGCAGCAATTAAAGAACAACTTTACAAGGTTTGTTTCCTTATAATCAATGTATAGAAATTTATGAATTTATAGCCAATGGTTTGCAAATGCGTACAGTTTACTCTCTATTACATATCCTCTTTCCGACGGCAGACTTTTTTTCTCTTTATGTTTATTATTTTGGTTTTTAAGCATGAATCCTGATCTCAATTTTGTGGACTGAGACAAGCAAAAAACATGTGCCAATTTTCTCTCTCACACACATGTATGTATAGGTATATGTATGTGTATATGTATATGTATACATCATAGTTCATAGTTCATACATATATATACATACACACAAACAAGATACATATAGACACATTTATAGAACATAGAAGGAAATATCTTTATTGGGAATGTCTCAACAAATCAAAAGAGAAATATTCTCAATTACTTAGGCTTATGTTTTGAAAATATCAGAAAATTATTGGAAATCCAAAAAAAGCAGGAAAAAAAGAGAAATAATTGATTTTTTAAAATTTAATACAAATATTTAAGGTGAATACATTTTTTATTAAATTTTAAAATTGATTTTTAAGTTTAAATATAAAATTATAAAGAACAAAAGAATAAAATTTACAATCTGAGAATTAATTATTCCACTTAAAAAATCCCCCAAAAAAGAGAATATGCAACAGTTTATTTATGTGTGTGTATGTATTATAACAATTAAAAAAATGAAATTTTATTTAATATTAAAATTCAAAATAAATGCATTAGTTTATATATTTTAAAATTAACTTGTTATTTTTAAATATAAAAATTATACATAAAAAGAGAAAAATAAAAATATCAGTTACACTGCTGGAAATGAGATGGAGGGGATAATTAGTCGTTAGCCTATATTTTGTAGTAGCTTTCCTTGGGAAAGTTGCTTCAAAGACAACTTTCAGGCAGTTCAAGCATTGCTTGCATAATGCATGAAAGCAAATTTTAACTTGCAACCAATATTTTTGTTCAGAAGGGTGCAAAAACCTTGTCTTATGTCTAATCTCTCAATGATAAAAGCTGCAAGTTTTTTTGTCTTATGTGTAACCTCTTAATGAATATGAACTATCGTGGCAAGCAGAAGAGTTGGCTTAGAAAAATATTGTGGATTTGAATGCATTAATGTCTTCAGATTTGATTTCCCCCTTCCCAAGATTTTTTCATTAATGCATGCATTGCTGTCCACAGTCATGCTTTCTCTGGCACTGCCCTTAATCACCACTGAAAGTGTAGATAAATGCACCAGTTTTCTAGCATGTATTGATCGGTTCTTTAGTGAAGTTTGGAGTAGAATACCTGTAGAATTAGGACACTTGTATCACAATAAGAAACCATTACTACCTTTTTTATAGGTAGCAAAAACTATGCTTCCTTAAACTTCATTTTTGTAGTAGAACCTCTGTAGTGATCTTCAATTAAGTCCATGAATCAGAGTTACTTACCAAATGGTAAGCTTGAGGGGGTCGATGGCAAGTGCATATGACTAGGTTTCACCACTCCTTTGGTTACTGCTTTTTGTGCAATCAATTTGGTCATGTGATAGAATATGGAATACATGCAAGAAATAACTGTAGTCATAAATCAATGGATTAGGGAAGAATGAATTTTTGTCATAAGGGTACAAATTATGGAAACCATACAAGGAACAATATGACATTGAACAAGAATATAATATCTTATGAGTTGCTGCACAGAAAGTACAATATTGTATGTTATAAATGCAACCACTTTGGTCATAAAGCAAGAGATTGTAGACGTGGTTTTGAACACCCCAGGCAAAACAGGAAAGTGGAAGCCATGAATAATCGAAAGGAAGAAAATAGAAAAGTATGGAGAAGGGAACAAGAGAAATATAACAAGGAAGACTCCATGCTTGTGTTTCATAAACAAGAGATACCTCCTAGTTCATAAGAAGAAGCACAAGTTCTGGGGGAGTTATCCACTGCACTATCTTTTAGCTCTACGAAGTCAATTTAAGATAAGATCAGATAATATGAGCATTCTCTTGTCATTGATCAAGGGGAGAGAGTCAGAAAGTTACCTTATATTAAAATGAGGAATAATTAGTCAAAAAATAAGTTATGATTGAAGAGAAGAAATAGAGACTAAAAATGACTAAGCATACAACAAGATTATTGAGTTATGTTCTTGAGATGATGGAGGTTAAAGACATGAGAAGTAAAAACCATAAACACTCTACCAAAGTACAGTTTGTTGGTATTTCCATGCCCCCTTAACCCAATCACAGATAACTGATCTGAGACAAAAAATAAGCTAAAATCCCGTGCATGGCTGAGCTTAAGCCCTCAAGCCTTAAACCTTGAACCCTTAGCCTTGTCTTTTAGCCTGCATTATGTTTTCAAATTGATCGGCTGACTCAGTCATTCACAATTTAAGAAACCACCGGAAGGTCTTCTCATCATTCGTTAACCGGCCTTGACTCTTGTCACGTATCGTCCTCAGTTGCCTTTAATATTTCCAAGATCCCAACGCTTTAATTTTTCCTATGCCCCCGACCCCTTTCTCCTAGTGGGTCCCCATGTTCATTGACCCTTGAGTATTGATGTGCGCTTTAAGTCTTTTAAGTTGTGGGTCCGCCACCTACTAGCCGTGCTCATTGATGAAACCATCCCTCTCTTTGAAGCTTGTTGTGTGTTTCATCGATTTAATGACAGGTGATGTGGCTTGCTTTGTTGGCATTCATTTGTTCATCGTTGAAACGTATGCCTTCATTCAGGCTTGTTTTGGGTTTCAATAATTTGAGGATGAGATGTGTAAGAACCTTATTGTTACCATAACTGATAGTAATGTTGAAGATTGATTATCTGATGGTGATGATGATGAAGACCGACCAAGAGGAATACATGATAGTAGAAATGTTAGATCAGTTATTGTCTTGTCATTAATGTCAAGCAATTGATTTTTGGTTTATATTATGTTGCCATATCATTCGGTAATGATATAAGTTGAATGAGTTAAGAAGATGAAGAAATGAGATGTTGTGAAGCTGAAGAACTTAAGTGGGCAACTGATACAGATTGGACAATGATTAGATTATGTTGATATAATTGTTTTCTATCTAACATATAATTATGTTAAGTCGGTAAAGCATGGCGATGAAGATTTGTCAAGTCGGTAAGCAAAAGAGTTTTGGCTACCGAGCAAAAAATGTCACTCGGTAAGGTAAAAGGTAAAAATGAAGTAATTCGGTAAAGGCAAAGGAACCGGAGGCACCGAGTAGAAAGGAAAGGTTTAGGCACCGAGCGAAGTTAACTGAAATACAAATGGAGGACACCGAGTGAGGAACTAATATTAAATAAGGATTGAATCAACATTTAATAATTAGCTATGAGGAGCTAGATGATCATGATGACAAGGAAAGTTAGTTACGAGAGATCTATGGACTAGAAAATTCAAGGTGAAGATCTACGGCTTAGATCTAAACGGTTAAAGCAGAAGGAACAAGTTTCAAGAAAGTTCAAGTCCCTAGGTGAAAAGAAAACGTGTTAACGAGATCCAAATCCAAGGTATAACGAATTGAACGGTTAAGATTGATCAAAGCAAAACATAATAGAAGAGATTAAGAGGCAAAAATTGTCTATATAAAGGATGGATTTGTATGAACAAATGGCTAACAAATTGAATAGTTGAAGAGTCACCGACTGATGCAATGAAGAAGGAACATAGAGATTCCGACTGGGAAAATAGGATCTGATGAAGTGTTGAAGCCAGTGGATAATGAAGAATTGAAGTGAAGATTGAGAGCGCACAAAGGATTTGGTTAAGCAAAGATAGTTGCAAATCTACAGGTCAAAATATTTACTGTTGCTTACTAGCATTTGTAACAGAGAAATCTCTTAACAGTCTTATTGTAAAATCCTTGAAAAATGTAACATTCTAAAGAGTGTTTGAAGCCCTCTAACCAGGCCACTCCTAACAAAGTGAAGATCCTAATAGATCTGAGGTAAATCCCTTGATCGGGTCACACCTAACAGTGTGCATTGTAATCTTCAATAGGATTGGCTCTTAATCGGGCATACTTCAGAAGAGTATTTTCTTAGTGGGTGACAATTCCCACAGTGGTTTTTCCCAAAGCTGGGTCTCAACATTAAATACTGGTGTTACACATGATGCATGATTTGTGTGAATGATTTACTGATTGTTATAGTTTATTTGCTGTTGTTGGTAAATAGTAAAGTGTCTTTTAGTGAGCTGCTACTGAGTTAATTAGAGAAAACTTTTTTAGGTATTTGGGATCAGGGATTATTGATTCACCCCCCCCTCTCCGTAATCCAACAGTATGCCAACTAGGCCCATTGATGAAGGTATCCTCTTTTATGAAGCCTATTTTAAGCCTTGTTGATTCAACGATGGGTGAGGTGGATTGCTTTCCTATTTTCATTGGTTCATTGACGAAATAAATCTTTTTGTCCAAGCCTTACCTATGCCTTCGTTTAGGCTTGTTTTGGGTTGCAATGATTTGATGATGAGACAGGTGGGACCCTCGTATGCTAGCTAGGCCCATCGACGAAGGTATCCTCTTATATGGAGCCTATTTTAAGCCTTGCTGTTTCAAAGATGGGTGAGGTGACATGCTTTCCTATTTTCATTGGCTCATTGATGAAAATTTCAAATTAGTCTCTTCGTCCAAGCCTTTAAAGCACTTCAACAATGTGGCAGCAAGATGAATGGATCCCTTTTGGTGCTTGTTGTGATATAGGTGGAGCTTAGGCCTTCGATGAACCTTGTTTTTAGCTTTGTCGATTCAACGATAACCACATGGAGGTGCCACGTATGTGTTCCTTGAGCCTCCGTGTTTGAATGCCACATGTTTTGTGGGACCAAGCAGGGAAGAGGAACGGGCGTGCAGTGCCTCCAATAAACTATGCCCATTTGGCTACCACACAAATGCAACAGTTCTAAATGATGAACAACTCGGATAAAGGTGCCCATTGAGTAAATTTGTAGGTTTGGTGGAACACAAAAATGCCTCCAAGGAAAGTCCACCATGTTAGTTTGAAGAGTCAACACCAAAGGAGACAAAGCTCAGGCATTTAGTGCTCCATCAAGGGCCTAGATGCACACATTGTTGTGCAATTAATGAAAGATGCTTGCTCGAGCTAGCTCCACAACTCTGTGAGGATTGAGATGATGCCACGTGTCCGAGCCCGCGTTGAAAGTTCAATGAGTCTTGGTTGAGAGCTATATTTTAAAGCTGTATTATGAGGATTGTTAGTAGCATCGAGCTGTCCGATTTGGTGCGAAGATCAAGATCAACAGTCAAAATTTAAACCTGCGGCCAGAGTTCGAATTCCAACGGTCATGGTAGTTCTAACCAGGTAGAGAGGGATTTCCCAGCTACCCCAGTGACATGTCAGTCCTCTCATCGATTTTCAACAGTGCCATAACTCTCTCCAAGTCTTGCACACGTGATCCAAGGGACCCTCCCATGCTACTTAATTGACTTGCAGACGATTCTTGCTCTGACAGAGAACAATCAGACGCCATACCTATCACAAAGCTGCCCTGATTTTCTATGCTCTTCTTTGTCGATTGCAAGGGTATTCATTGTGGCCCGTCCTTCACTTCTAGAGGATCAAATCTACTTGCAAAGATTTGATCTCTCTAATCATTCGCCCTGCAACCAAACCCTAGTTGAGTTGGGGTTTTGAATTCAAATTGAAAATCAGAGTTATGCCTGATCTATTAAAGTAATCTTGTAACATATTTTTTGTGGTTCTCCTCCTTTTGTTTGACTGAGACTTATGTCTTTTTGTACTTGTAAATTTGCCTTGTCTTTGCATCAATAAAATTCTCTGTTTTACCTCCTTCAGATTTAGATATATTGTGCAAATCATCTTGCCTTTGTATTTGAATATATTTTTCTCTGTTTGCGGATTATATGTTTTGTTAATCATACTTATAGATTTTGTATTGTGAATGCTTCTAGTTCGTTTTAGTATCTCATTAAGTCTTGACCTTCATATGTGTCTTTGGAGATTGAGTGGGATAGAGATCTCTGTATGTTTTGGGGGGGTCTACAAGTGGTTAGAATAGGTTTAGAAGTAGGATTTGAAGCATTAGGTTGGTTCAACACTTGCACCTTGATTAGAAAGGAGGCCAACCTTCTCTAGAGATTCAACCCTATTTAGCAAGGTCCTACACTTCAAATATATTTTTCTCTGTTTCCGGATTATATGTTGTGTCAATCATACTTATAGATGTTGTATTGTGAATGTTTCTAGTTCCTTTTAGTATCTCATTAAGTCTTGACCTTCATATGTGTCTTTGGAGATCAAGTGGGATAGAGATCTATGTATGTTTTGGGGGGGTTTTTTGTTGATGTCTTGTGCAATCATAGGTAGGGAGAAACAAATTCTCATCTTGGTGCATCACCTCATTTCCCTTTTATGCATTCCATCTCCCCTTTCCTTTGCAAGTGGTTAGAATAAGTATAGAAGTAGGATTTGAAGTATTAGGTTCGCTCAACACTTGCTCATTGATTAGAAAGGAGGCTAAGCTTCTCTAGAGACTCAACCCTATTTCGCAAGGTCCTACACTTCAGGGTTGTTTCCATGTTTCATGAGGTTGTTTGAGTTGATAGCTTAAACAAGGGTGCAAACTTTTGTGGCAACACAGTTCAAAAGCATGTATGACAGATAGGTGATAGATGATGCTTGACAACATTTTGAACGTCAAGGTACTGTAGGCGCACTTTCAGTACACCAATTTTAAAACTTTTGAAGTTAGTGTGTTCTCCATTTTTCCTAACAATGTTTCTGTGAAAAATGAAGATCAAAGTTCTAATGCAAATGTGAAAGTTCCTACGCCCCCAATTCAAAGTTCATTGACTCGGTTCAGAATTACAAATTCAAAATAAAATCCCGGAAGAAAAGCAAAATTGGGATGCAGAAGCAGAATTGGAATGTAGATGCACTTTTTGAGTTTTCCGCAAAGAGAAAGCGGAAAATGACCTCCAGTGGTCATTTTCCGCCAAGGAGAAGTTTAAGTCTCATTTTTCGCCTGAGAAGGGAAAATGCAAAATCCCGATTCATAGTGAAGAGGAACAGATTCTTAGTATCAGGATTACTCTTTCAATGCAATTCATGAATCAATCAACATCAAATCGTGTCCATTACAGTGAAGTGGAAAATTGGAAAACTGCTACACTTTTCGTCCTTCATTTGGGATTTTCTGCCAAAGGACCAAGAAGGCCATGTTTGAAATCTTGAACCCTACTCAACTCACTTAGATAGTGGATCATAAGTGTGAAATGTAAATGCATGCGATGGTGAACATAGTTTAAGTGAATGATTGACATCATTGGAATGAAGCTTGAGCTCTGTTGAAATAACATTTAAAATCAGACTAGCTTATTTGGATCAGAGGAACCTACGTTGTGATGAACGTTGATGGGTTCCATATGAAGTGTGTGAGCTCAAGACCACCGAGTTGATCGGGACGTATCCGCTTATGTGGAAGAAGCGGAGATTTCACATTTCAAAGGTATACGAGATGAGAGCACATAATCCCCAATCGAGCTAGAGAAGATAATGAGTTCTGTGCTGATAATGAATCGGTATGAGAAGACACTTACAAGCATCATTCAAATATTGCATTATAGAGAATGATTATATGTGAATGGGAGCGCTCGAGAACATCACTAGGCCGACTCGGGTAGTAATGATGAACAAGATACCCAATATTAGTGGAAAGCTTGAATGCCGAGTGTGATAGAAACAAGGAAGATTTGATTGGATGCACGACGACAATGATGAGTAGTAGATTGAGAGCCAATATGAACACCGCTCGAATCATACAAGAGCACCATGACTGGTTTCAGCGAAGAAAGGGCAGAATTAAGAAACCGAACGGAGGAGTCCCTATAGAGTGAATGCCATTGACTCTATAGCCCAAATGGACTTGACAGTGCCGATCAAGATGAGTTCGACCATAGGCAAGGCACTATTATAGACAGAGCATGCCAAGGCTATCATGATGATTACGATCACGTAAGTAGACATGGTTGAGCCACTCGAGCCTCATAGACATATTGAATGAGATTGACTTCGTTCTGTTTTGAGCAGTGCCAGGCATTCATTACAAGGAGGAAAGCCCATTGAGGAAAGTATGAATTCAAAGCCAAAATAAAGTCCGTGATGAACAAGGAGAACTCGAATATGATCACTATGAGCCTGGAAATGAATAGCTTGGTAGAAAGAGCCTTTAACTCCTCATATTGATAGAAAGGTTGACTGTCGTGATCATACATGACGAAGCCCAACACAGGATCACTAAATGAGATTGATTAAAATTTAGGCCCATGATCGGCGGCACCGAATTCATAGCATAAGAAGAGGTTTACCTCTCAGGGAACTACTCGGTAAAACATGTCATCGGGAGATATGACAATTGTGAAGTGCCGGCTATGCTTTTGAAGAAAATGGGAAGCATGAAAATTCCGTCGATGATGAAATGGCTCAAGTAAATAACCAAGGAGACACAGAAACAACTAAAGAAGAAGACATGACAGATTGCTCGAAGACTTCTCCTGTTGCAATCGGCATCCATTCCTTAGCAACGAAGTGACTGACATCTCCGGGAAGGAATGTCAAAAAACATGAACACTTAGCATGTGCATGATGAATGCTCAATTTGTAAGCTAAGCTGATAATGAGACGCCCATAAGTGAAGTCCCCTATAATAATGATCGACTAATACAGAGTGATGAATGAGTTGATGAGTCATCGGAATTCTGTTGATGATAAACAAAATTGAAAGGTTATGGAATTAAAGATAATGATCAAGTGTCAAAAGACCCTATGGCAGATGTCAAACTGTTTTCCACATGTCATTTTTGATGAAGAGCTTTCTTACACTTGCGTCCTGTTATCAAGAAGTTGCAGATTGCCGTGGCAGGCACATGTAAATTATTTGATAAAGAATAGGCGCTAATCAAATTCATCAAAATGTTAAAAGTTAAGGATATGAGACCATTGTTTGTTGTTTCTAACGAATAAGTGACTCTTATTGAACTCATGGACCGATTCAAAGCCATATAGCGGTTACTGCAGTTATAGTGGAGTCAGTGAAAACATCCGAAGATATAGAGACATATGGCAGATTGCTTTTCATAGAGATATATGATCTCCGAGTGTAACTCTTGAAGGTGACATTTTTCAACCAAGTAGTCTTCTTACAGGTGGAAGTTGCAAGGGAGGGGGTGAGTTGTTAAGGCGGCTTCATGCATTGTCAGAGGCAGAGGCTGAGCTTGCTATTCATCAAAACAACCTAGCAAGGATTGAAGCAGAAATTGCAACTTTGTTACCATTGCAAAAGAAGTTTTCACATTTAAAATCTCAGCTAGAGTTGAAGTCCTATGATCTTTCTCTTTTTGAAAATAGAGCTCAGCAGAATGAGCACCATAAGTTAAGTGAATTGGTAGCTGGAATGGAAAAGGAGCTTGAAATGTCCAAGATAGAAGCATTGACAAAAGATGAACTTAATAAGGCTTGTGTTTCTCGAGTCACGACCCTTGAAAAGGCAATCAAGATGCACAGTCAAGACCGTGAAAGTAGACTTCAAAGTCTTGATAAAAAGATTAAGTTAGTGAAGCAACAGATGGTGTCAGCTTCAAAGGAGCTTAAGGTGATAAAGAAATCGATTTTCCATGTTATAATGAGGTTTTTGGTGGCAACTTACCATTTATTTGCATGGTAGGGCCATGAAGTTGAAAAGGAGAGACTAGTTATGGAAAAGGAGTCTGTTATTCAAGAAAAGGCTTCATTGGAATCTCAGTTAGTCTCAATTGAGTCTCAAATTAAAATCCTTGTAGATGAGCTGGACAAATTAAGTAATAAGGTTGATGCCATAAAAAAAAGATTATGAACAAGCTCAAGAAGAGCTGAATGTGAAGCGTGCAAAGATCAAGGACCACGATGCTCAAATCAATTCCCTAGCTAAGTTGCAACACAAGCTTGAAGAGAAGATGAGTGATGCCAACTTAGAAGGAAAGAAATTGGATAATGAGATCAAACGCTTGGAGTTGGAACAGAAGGATTGTTCATTAAAAGTAGATAAATTACTGGAGAATCATGAGTGGATTGTGACAGAGAGACAACTATTTGGAAAGGAAGGGACTGATTATGACTTCTCAGCTCGCAATCCAAGGAAAGTAAGGGATGAATATGATAGATTGCAAGCCGAGTAGTCAAGTCTGGAGAAGAGGGTCAATAAGAAGGTGATGACAGTGTTTGAAAAAGCAAAGGATGAGTATAAGGATCTTTTATCAAAAAAGAGCATCATTGAAAATGACAAATCAAAGATTCACAAGGTTATTAAAGAGCTCGAAAGCTATGAAGAGGCAAAATGTGAAAAGTCATGAGTAAGAAACCGAAAAGTCAGTTTTAGTAACTGAAAAGTCACCAAGAGAGAAACTGAATAGTCGCTATGAGGACAGTATTTATTGTAAATTCTGAGATGGATTGGGGGTTCTTCTTTTCCTGCAAACAATTGGAGTGCTGGAGTAGAGGGAAGACAACTTTTTATTTTTTGCATTTCATTTTATGCATTGGAGGTTTCTGTTCTACCTTTTTGTAATAGATTTGACAATAAGTTGTAAGCAATAAAGATCAGAGCATCATTATTTGTTATGTTCATGATAAAGAGAGATCTTTTAAATCGGAGAGTTTGAGGAGGGTTTTTCTGATTATTTTCAATCAGAGAATTGTTGTAGTCGGTTTTGAGCATTATCTTACATCTTAGAGTCAGATAGCGAATGTGTTGTGGATAAGGATTGTTTGCAGCCATTTCTATTGCAGAAACTGGAATAGTTGATCTTCATTTTCATTTCATTCTGCATCGTTTTTGCATAACGAACATTCATTCTGCATTACCAATGCCGGGGAGTCATAAGATGTGTGGGTTCTCGAAGTTGGCTAGGTTTAGGATTGATTTCACTGCCCGAGTTAGTTCTGTCTAGGATTGGCTTGGTTTTCCTCTTTTGTTCTCAGGGTAATAACGTACCCGATTAGTTTAAGAATAAAACAAATTCATTGAATATCATTCATAAGGGAGCTGTACCTTTCAATTTAGAGGAAATCTATCAACCTGTTGATAGATTATCCAACTGTTGGTATCAAATTGTTTCTCGCAGATTTGGGCATTTGAGAGTTAAATTGAAAAGAACAATCTGTTTACCAACAGGTACAATGAGAATGGTGATTATATTGTCATCAAATGGCATAAGAAGTATAACACATTGAAATTGTTGATAGTCTTCAAGTCAAAGATAGCAACTTACAATGATAGAACATTGAAGAGGAAGATTAAAACATGACAATGGTTCAATGTGCAGAAGTGGCAATGAAAGAAAAAAGAAATCATGTTAAAAATGCTATGGATGGAGAACAGGAATATAGAACATTGAAGAGGAAGATTAAAATATGACAATGTTTCAATGCGCAAAAGTGGTAATGAAGGAAGGAAGAAATCATGTTAAAGATGTTATGGATAAGGATGTGGTCAAGACTCAAAATAATTGATTTCCTGGATCTACTATCTTAAGAAATAAATTGATATTAAGGATAACGATGAATTGGTATCATGAAATATTGGTATCAAGGAATAACAATAACTTGGCATCTACATAATTGGTTGTAAATGTTCAAGATCTTAGATGATAAGAGGTTGCACACCTCTACCCACTCATAAAGCAGGCAGTCATAGTCTCTTGATGAGATTGAAGGGTTGGGAGGGTTGCAAGAATAGGGATTGATGCTATCAATGTCAATAAGCATTTGCAAAAAGGAGGAGATTTAAAACGAAGAGAGAATGATGATATACAAGGGAAATCTTCAATGAGAGTAACACATGGAAAATAAAACATATAAGATCTTAGAAGGAGCAAATCCACCAAGAAAGAGTAGCATCAGAGCAAGGAGGAGAACAAGAGAATCCTTGATAGGGGGATAATTGTATTCTTGTGCATTTAATATGTGGGTGTACAATCAGATGTGTCTTATGATCCATTAATTAATAGAAGTTTGATGAACATCCCTTTGGGAGAGAAATAGAATGGAGGAGAGTTAGAAAAAATGTGAAAGAAGACAGATGAAAATGTTGTCATTGATATCAATGTGTTTGGGAATGTTGTCATTAATGTCAAAGGAAATGCCCAAGATCCAAAAGGACTAGAAGTGAAGCCAACTTTATGTTGTGTCGCCAAATAATGTGATTACGCACTCTTGTAGTTGAGGACAGAGGTAGAAGGCAACTTAATCACCTTTGCTAAAGGTGGGAACATGGTCATAAATATATTAGTGAAAGTGCAAGGTTGATTAGATAAATGTTTCGCTATGCACAAGATCACCAATCGTGTATCATATTTGTGAACAAAATAGATACAACTGATGGATCTTGTTTTGTATACGAATCAAATATAACAAATCTATATAACACTGCAAAGATCGTACTGTAAGAGCTCAGAGGTTGTTGGTTTACAAAGTAATTACATCCACAAAACTTTGATAAAGCAAAGAAATGTAAGGGCGCACGAATCTATCACTATTTTCCAAAGTATTGAAAATTCCATGATGTGTATTCCATAATGGTGACAAAGAAGTGATTACATCAGCAAGTGATAGTGATTAATATTGCAGTGATTTGTATAATGTCATCATAAGACAGTGATTTAAAAAGGAGCAATGATGATATATGCAGCAATCTTAATGCAGATGATTACATTTTTAAGGCAGCGATTAAAATCTCTAAAGGCAGTGTTGGGAGTGGGACTTCATGACTTCATATCAAGACCAAGACATGTTAGTTGAATCGACTGAACACGTTAGACACAGTAATAACAGTTACCAATTAAGAACATCATCCACAAATCAATGAATGACAATGAAATGATGATTCATTTGTTTGTACTACGGCCGACTCCTATGCTGGCTGATCCTATGTTTCGACACCCAAGACACAGGCAAATGTAAACACAATTAAATGCATATGTTAAGAATATATACATTACTCTGTGTTGGTTGACTATATGCTGGTCAACAATGTAAAGGAGTATTTATCTTCTTTGAATTGCCAAACTTGGTCGACCATGTTTGAAGCTGCATATACATTGACTATGTTGTAGATAATGAAAAAAGGGCAGTGATTATTTTGTGAAGGCTACAAACACACTAAGGAGCAACTTATTAATAAGAAAAGCAAAGACAAATAACAGTGATAATTAAGAGACAGTGATAAAACAAAGTGTTATTCATGCAGCGGCTTGATTGATAACAAGCATCAATTTTCTGGATAAAAGTCAACGACTGGGATTTGGTTATTTGGTCATTTATTAAGACAATAAAAGAAACCATGATCAAATTAATCTGTGTTAGAGACAGTGATTTGATATCTACAACAAGCATTGATTATACTGGGGATATTGGAGGCGTCACTGATATGGATAATATATTCATGTTAATAAACATTAGTATGAAGATAAAATGTAGCTGATAGCCTACGAGCTTGTTGTTCAGAGATCTTCTGAGGACTTAAAGCCATCAAACAATGCAAAGTCATGCTTAACATAGAGTTGTATCGCTGCAGAGACGTCCTTAATATTGTGGGCTCTGAAGAACTTCATATTGTACAGTATGAGAACTATTCAGAAGTGGAAAGCATGGGAGAATCGTCTGAATAAGATTATGATATCTAGCGACTAAAGATAACATACATGTATATATGTATATATTGATCACATTAATGTTCAGATGCAGCAATTACAATGAGTTTATGTTAGATGACAATGGTATAAGACAGACAGCGATCAAGAATTATTAATATAATAAAGTGCAATTTGTTAAAAGATGCAAAGTAATAAAGGTGCGATTTAGCAACTTATTATAACAGAAATCAAAGTACAATTCATTATGTAGTGATTCAATTAGTCTTCAAAAGGTGCGGTTCAAACTAATGACCGAGGGTTGCGATTAATGAGGAGGTGCATATCATTAATAAAAGATTATAAAGATTAACATTTTGAAGCATGATGTCTCTTAATAAAGAGTCACATCTTTTGAGAGGAAGATAAAAATATATAGAGAAATCAGAATTGGATTTTGAAGAGCGTGTGTGATAAAGATATATCATATAATTCAACAGAGATATTATATGCAGATTTATAAGAGTCTATGTAGAATTATAAAGAGAAATAAGTGCAGATTTGAAAATAGGATAAGTGCATTCAGGTCAGATTTATATAAAGAAATTATAGAGGACAGATTTGTGTGAAGAAATTATAAGAGGAAAATTTGTGAGGAGATCATTGAAGGAGTAAAGTACAAGAAGGTATAAGAGTTGAAGAAATTGTGATGTCCATCATCTGTTGAAGGAGCAAAATAGAAGGTGGAACTTTGATTTGGAAGTTGGTGCTTTTTAATGGATAGATTGGCATGTGTCGTTAAATTGGTACTTAACAGTAGGGTTTGGTGCCTCTAGTAAGTTGGTGCCTACAAATTCAGAAATGGGAGTTGGTGCTTCTAGTGTGTTGGTGGTGACAAACTTAGGGGTTGGTGCCTACTAACATTGTAAAAGAAGAATTATATAAAAACATTAATTTGCCGTGGTTTTTCCCTTTTAGATTTCCATGTAAACATTTTTGTTATTGTGTTCTTATGTGTATCACTGTTAAAAGTTAGTAATTGATGCTACTGTGATGGATAAAGTTTAAAAATGTAAAAATGGTTGTATAGCTAAGTTGTCGGTTCAGGTTCAGGGACGGATTTGGGTTCGAGAATCCGGTTCGTGGATTCGTGAAATATTTTTTTCCCATTATGATTCGTATGGGTTCGTCATTATATATACAAAAAAATAAGAGAAATATACATAATTGTAAAACTAAATCATTTCATAGTATGAATCTATGATGCTTGATCATTGATCAATGCCAACTGTCAAAGTCTTCATAGCCAGGTCTTAGGTAGTCTTTATTGGTGGTTGTTTTCAAGTCCCTAGGTCTGGCAAATGAGGTTTGAGTGATTTTGGCCTGTTGGGAAGTCATGTCTGTCTAGGATTCGGGCGAGACTAAGCTAAGTCTGTCATAGAGATGGGTTCGAAACCAAGTGATTTGTGATAAAACGAGTTAAAACCCTTTGAGAATCCTTTTGCCAGCTTCGGTTTGACCTTAGAAAGCCATGATGGATTGTGGGAGGTAACCTTGTTGAAGGCTTGCTGAATCTTGAAATTTGGAATTTTTCGAAAACTCCCAAAATCTTGAATCTGCATCTTAACTCTTATGAAGTTGGAACCTATCTCAAACATCCTGATAGTATTTATACAAATATAACTTAAAGTATAAGAAATTAAATAAATCAAACTTAAGAAATTAAATAAATCAAACTTATACTTAAATGTTATATTTGTATAAATCCTCCCGCCCTTGAATTGGGAAATTGGAAACTCACATCAAAAGAACCCAGTGTGGTTTAAGTGGTTTGGACCCACTATATGCCTTCAAAGGCCAAGGATTCGCGTGGATCCGCACGGGATCCTTGAGGGTCCACGCTGGATCCCCCCGGGTCCGTGTCGGATCCAGGTAGGGTCCGTGTTTGGACCTGTGGGTCCATCCGGATCCGCGGGCCATCCTCCCGCCCCTGAATTGGAAAATTGGAAACTCACATCAAAAGAACCCAGTGCGGTTTAAGTGGTCTGGACCCACTATATGCCTTCAAAGGCTGGGGATTCGTGTGGATCTGCACGGGATCCTCGAGGGTCCGCGTTGGATCCCCCCGGATCCAGACGGACCCACAGGTCCAAACACGGACTCTACCTGGATTCGGCACAGATCAGTCTGCGAATCTGGACCTGATTCGTGGGGCCAGGGTCCGAATCCGGTAACGTAGTTGTATAGTGATTCAGCCCCCTCTCCCACTCAATATAGCTGTGCGCTCTTTACCAACCATGTCAATCAATTGCTATTTCTCTCAGTTATTTGTGTGCATATTTGGTTGATCATTTCCGTTCTCTTTTATTATGGTCTGCTGTTATACTGCTGCACTTTACTTCCTAACCAAGCTCTAAAGGACGCACTAGGCCATATCTATGTTTACAATAAAGATAATGCACTGGAATGCAGACGAACAAGCTCCCAGATATATTAAATGTACCTTAAATCTTGGATGTTATTTGAGAAGATAATCAACTTTAAGTTGAATGGCTAGAGCAGATGTGGTTAAGCAAGTTCAGAGATCGACATCATATATACTTCTATATGTGCTTTCAGGCTACAAACTAGAATGATTTCTAGGATCTACACGGTGTTATGATCTGCCAAATCAAAATACTAAGATGCCATGCTTTCCACATATATACTAGTTTGCATTCAAATCGTATTAGCAGACAAAATTCTAAACAATCTGACCATCACCATTGAAATGTGATTGTCAGATTATGATCAAACAGACGAAAAATCCAATCTTGCTTAGTCCATACTATTGCTAGACAAATTCAGAATAACAAGCTTGAGTTAGTTTCTTAAATTCTTCCGAAACAGAAGTTGAGAGCTAACATGTCCACAGATAAGCCCCGAGGGAGGGAGGGAGAGAACACTGCTTGGTTGGTGAGAGAGGGATCACTACTTAATTTAGGGAGGGGAAGGGAGGGATTAATTTCATTATGGCAGTAATGATCAATATTCTGGAAATTGCTCCCGATGATTGCCTCACACTAAGATCATTGCTCTGAGGGAGGCTACTGCTTAGTTGGTGAGAGAGGGAGCTCCACATAATTGAGTGAGGAGGAAGAGTAAGGGAGGGCTTAGTTTTATGATGGCAGTGATGATCAATAGTCTTGAAGTCTCTCCTGAAGCTTGCCTCACACTAAGATCATTGCTCTCCAAGCGCTCAAAGAGTTCATTCCCATATTTTGGCATAAAGCTTGGCAAATGTATTGCTTTCATGATAGTCTTGCCTCCTTATGAAAATGAATCTATTTTTAAATTTAATATCCCTCTTGGATTTAAACTACCAAATATTCTTTTCAAACAATCCCAACTGGGGGCATTCAATTTGTTTTGGAAATCAATTAAATCCCAACCGGGGGCATTCAATTTGTTTTGGAAATCAATTATATGAAGGCAAATATCTTAATACATTCTGTTTCCATGTTTCTTTTGAGAGCAGAAAAAAATTATGTTCTCATTGGTGAAGGCTTGAATGTTTTAAAAGCTCAATAATTTAGTAATTGGGAGGACACATTTAAAAAATTGTAAAATTTTATCAAATTGGATTTACATCTGTCTATACATATATCTGTTCTGTTGGCACTAGTTTGTTAGCCCTTGTTTGTATTAGCAATCAATAGAGGGTTTTGTTTATGAAGTTTAAGCATATTTGGAACAACTTCCTCGTATTTGAATTTCATGGAATACATAACGGAGAGCAGAGTCACATTTGAATACAATGACGGAGTTGTGTTTGCTTTTCCTCTTTTATTCTCATGGAAGTTGTGGTCTTTATTAAATTAAAAAATTTCACACTATTTTCTTGTTTGTGGATTTTATTATTTTGAGAGTATGGGCATTTGGGAATATCTCCAAATCCGGTGTATCAAATGTGAGAAAGCAAAATACATGCTACACGAGATTGTTAAGCGTGCAGGAGCAATCTTTTGGGAAATATAGTTACATCCAGGTAGTTTTAATAGGTTTTATGAAGGAAAATTGAGTTAAAAGCTCTAAACTTGGTATCCTCTTTATGTAGATTGTTATTTCCAAATCTGATGATAAGAGTGCACCAGGGCTTCTGCCCTATATCATAAGATTGATTGTGTTTCTGTCTATTTTTGTTCCCATTTAATAGTTTACTGTTAATGGTCCACTGCATAATTTTCTCGGTTTGTTATATTTAGATTTGATTGTTTGCATCTGAATACTTGATTTATTAGCTAAATAAGAAAGTTATTAGCCTTTTTAGGGCTATTGAGGAGATGATGCATTTACAACTATATGTGGTAATAAGCAAGAAGTTTTTTTAAGATAAAACTTTGTAGGATTTTTCACAGCATAACCATGTGATCCATTCTTAGGATGAATGGAAGTGTTAGGATTGTGGACTAGAGCTCCTCATATAAATAAATAAAATATCTGATGCCAAGTGGGATATCTGTTGGACAAATTGATAAATAAATTAGCTGCTTCTGGTTAGATATGATAGTTGTTTTGGTGCTTTAGAAACTTTGGGAACTCGCTGAAGAAACCCTCAATGCAATGAATGACATGAGGACCTCTAAAGTATCCTTCAATGCTACAGTGGATTATACCATAAAATTTATAAATTAAAACACCAAAGAATCATATAAATAAATTGTAAATTGGAATAGCTATGCGATAGAGTAAATTATGGAAAAACAATTGTAGATATGCCCATTGAACTGTATCAAAATAATTTTAAATGTTTTGTCCTTTCTTCCAAAAGCCCTGTTCTCTGAAGAGCCATTTGGCACTCATATTGTGGAAAGATATGAGAGTAATTGCAGATTGCTACTAATTACATCTGAATTCTTCAAGAGCAACACTGTATTAAAATTTAATTTTTGTTTCACTTTAGAACATACTGTTACCTTAAATGGGATGTGTTTTGCCTAGTATGCAGTGGCAGTAGACCAAAGTAGCCACAAGGAAGGCACATGCACTATAATCTTAATCAACACAATTGGTAGCTTTACGTCGTAAGAATCTAAGTGCATTAGCGATTCCAGCTTAGTTTGATTCGTTCTGCAAGTTGGACTATTAATAATTTGTTGCTATTCATTCTTTATTTTTTAATTAACAGGAAAAATATTGGGAGGAGCATCCAGGGGAGGCTGTTCCAATGATGAAGCCATCATTTTACGGGGGCCCGTGGAGGGTTCAAAGAGAGGATTTTAAAGAGCCTTGAAAAAAAAGGTTCATGTAAATTTTCTCTACTTTTGAGTGCACTTCCAAGTTATTTAAAATCGAAGTAGGTAAAGTAATATTAAATCCGGCTTCATTTTAAGTTGTGAAGCAACAAGTATTTGCAGATGATTCTTTTGTAGTATATCTTTTTTTCAAAGTTATGAGTATGAAATCTTGTACTTTGTAACAAGGAACATCTTGGATGGTGCAGTGGTGTAGTCCGTTCTTTGAATATGGCCTTTAAACGCTTTGACTTCAAATTTTACAATGATTCGTTGTTTGTATTATTCAAGCATATCCTTGTATGATCTAAAATCTACTAAACGAAAGCTAACATTCAAGAAAGAAAATAAATAAAATCAATTTTGAGTTTCCATTTTTATGCATTCTACATTTATCTTGTTAATGTGATTGAAATTGGATTAGCATTCAACCTTACAATGGAGACTATCCCAAGCGTTGCTCAAGTTTTGTTAGTCCCTGCCTGAATAGGCAAAGACTTATCTTTTATTTGGGCAAAATGCAATTAATTTATTTTGAAAATTGTGCCAACAACCAAATGAAATGTGTCCTATGATTTGTACAGCTCACTTTTCAAAGTTAATTTTTACTGATTATTTTTACATATAATACTTGAAATGCTAGTTATGAAAAGATGTATAAGAAGTAAAATAGCAAAATTGCATATACTAAATATTTGAACATTGAACAATGAACATTGAATAGAATACAAAATAAAATTTCAATTTGACAAATGAAATTGTCGAATCGACAAATGAAAGATTCTATTATACAAAAAATATCATAAAGATGAGATAACAGACAAATGACTAGTGTGGTAGTTCGACAAAATCGGGTCCTCCTATGCCATAGTTCCTATATCCATCTTTGCTACATACGAATGACCCCTAAGAGTGGCAAATTTTGTCCACTCAGTACGAATTGTACCAACAGTATTAGCATCCTACATCTTATCAGTCCACTTGAAGAACACTGTCTTTACCTCATCATCTTGAATCGTCGTAACTCTATTAGGCCCAGGCATGTATCACTTTGGATTCAATGCATAAGCAAGCATATGCAAGGGAATGTTCAACTTGTCCTATTTGTGTTGAATGATTGGTCGAATGTGCTCATTGTAGAATGCTAAATTTGGGTCCTCTTGCATAAAAACCGTCATATGGTCAAGCATAGAACGATGCAATCATACACCTCTTCGAGGGTGGGTGCATCCCCATCCCTATATTTGATGACCTAGGAAACTGGAGCAATGATAGAGATTATGTATTTTGTATCACTTCAAAATACACCGTTTTTCACTATCTCCTTCACCCTCTTCCCTTGCCCTATCTTGGCCTCGACCCATTGATTCCACTCTATAGTCACAATCATGAGTTGTAGTGCCTCTTGCAACTCTAATCATTCTCTCCATGAGAATGAAATAGGATGGATATCTAGTCTCAACTTGTTTCAAGAACTCTTTCTTTGCGAAGATCCTAAAGAGTATGTGAAGTGTGATGGTCTTGCATCACTGACCACTTCTCCAATCTTGTCAATCTTACCCATGTCCTTGAGTGCATCGTTCGTGGCATGCACCTAACATGGAGTCAACCAAATGTCTATAGGCTGCCTCAATAAGCTTCCTTGTAGCTTTGCACATCTGTTGCATCTATCACTACTTGGATTACATTTTGTGGCCCAACCCCTTCAATAGCCTCCCTAAGGACCTAAAACTAAAAATCGACATCTTTGAAATGCCCTGAACAATTTACCACTCTGAGAAAGTATGTGCCTTTTGCACATCTAACCATGATGTTGATGATTGGATGATGGCTAATGTTTGTCCACCCATCTAGACTTTACCCAACATGCCTTCATCTTCTCCATCAAAACATTGACCTTGAAATAGTTCTTATCCAAGATCATGGTCCTCAATTTGTGCTCACTTGGTGGTAGATATGATGGTCCTCCCTTCGCCACCATCAACATCACTCCTTATAATAAGGAGACCGAGCTACATGAAATGGGATGCCGTTGGCAAAGAAGAACTTGTCAATGACATCATCTATCTCATCCTTGAGTTGCACATGTACAATTTAGCTATGGGGTTATTTGGCATCTTGCTTTTTCCCCTTGCCTTCTCATGATTCAACCACAACATTATGAGTGGATGAAGGTCTTGAGGATGACATCGTTCTTGTTGTTTGATGCAATGTACGATTAGAAACATGTGGCCAAATAGTTTGAACTTGCATCCTACAAGACAAAGTAGTAGGCATTGCATCTGCAGTGTCTTCAACAACACCCCAAAGCTTGTTGAACTCAATTATGTAATGGACAGTTTTGGGCTCTTCAAAATTTTTACATGGATCCACACCTTTTCCTTTCCAAAAGAGGAAGTGTGCATCAACTCTAGTAATGCTACCAAACCATTTCGTATCATAAATGTTGCATCCCCATTTTCTTGTGCTACCACTTGTTGCCATTGGGGCTATTATTTTTGTTGTGAACTATTTGAGAGGAGACTTGGGATCGCAAGGAACCCTAGCAAACTCTACCAAAAGCTGGGAGGGGATTTTTTGCAACTAGTGCAGTAACCATGGAACTAGTTTGACCTTTCAGATCAACCCCATGCTTATTCCCCTCAAACTCATGCTTAGATTCATATTTTGATTGACTTCCACCATGAGAATGAATTTTCATCCCATCCTCACTCATATCATGACTATCAAAGCTCATTCTGACATTGCATTTCACAAAATGGAAAAAAATTCAATAAGCACGTAGTTTCAACCTACTTAAAAAAATCATCACTCTAAATTTTATTTTAATTTTTAACAAATTTCAAATTCTAAAACAAATTTTAAAAGTTTTGAATCTTGAGGGCTTCAAGATTCAACGTAAAGTCAGATTTAAAAAATGAAAAAAAAAACAAAAACAAATAAATATTAGAAAATAAAACAAGCAAAAACCCTACCTTGTGCTTGATAAATCTTTTCAAGAAAGTGTAGAATCTTCCTCCTCTTTTTGATCCTTGTCACTCTCCTTTCACTTGCACTCTCTCCTTTCACTCTTCAAGTCATTCTTTTCTCTCCTTTTTACTCTTCTCTATATGATGTAGCAAACAATGAGAAATGAAGTTGTGAGTAAAAATGAAGTTTGGTGGGGCTTTTGTAGGCTTAGAAGGGCCTAGGTGGGACCCACCATAAATCAGAGTTCAAATGGAACTCTAAAAATAATTATAAAGCTTGCAATTAAAAGAAACCCACTTTATGGGTTGTTCGATGATAGGGAATGTGTAGACGTCTCCAAGATGGTCGAGAGATGTTTAGGGTGTCTCCATGACATCTTAGGGATACCATGTCATCCCTGTGTTCTCGGATGGTGTGGGGATGGTTAAGTGGCGACGGTGGTATGCATCAACCATGTCCTCATCCTCTATCCCAGGAACGTGGGGATCTAAGGACCGAGATGCATCCTTGTGTTTCACTGCGAAAAACTTTATTATTGTTTTGAATTATAAATTTGGAGAGATAAGGAATTTATCCATAGTGAAGGGATAAAATATCTGAAACATTTTTGTATCGACTAGTTAAATTTCAAATGATAGCAGGTCGAGTAAAATTCTATTCTAGAATTTTCAACATGATATTTAAGTCAATATCATTTGATGTATAGATAGGAAATTTCATCTTAAAAAAAAATAAATCATTCTGGGTTTGAGATTCAAAATTATCTAATGTTAGTTGCTTTTCGATTCTAAACCCACACCATATTAGTCATTGTTAATACGAGAAGAATTTCCTATCAATCAAGGAGTAAAAGCATTTCTTTGATCCCCACAAATTCTTACATAGCCAAAGATTAGCAGAGTTTATATATATATATCTTTTAGAGTGCAAATTTTTAACATAGATAGCTTGCAAGGTTTTCCCTTGGTAGGGAATTAAACATTATTCTTATGCAAAGATCTTGATTGCTCTGAAATTATAACTTTAAATCATACCAATATTGTAAAATGGAAGCTTGCGATGGATGCTGCTCACACTAACAACTCTTCCTGCCCATGGAGCATTTCAAACGTTGCAAAGTTTGCGATGGTTGGGGCGCCATCTCTGCTTGCCACTGTAACTTTTGTGTCAATTGGAGCATCATCTCTCCAAGCTGTTGTTGGTACTGGGGGCTTTTGTGCTAGGCTATCATGGAATGAGAGAGCTTTGTCTTCTTGTGCTCTGAATGTTACGAGGATTTCAACTCCCTCTGGCATCATTGGGCCCTCTGTTTTGTGTGCTTACCCTAGTCTTGGGGCTTCTTTTGCTCTTCTTGCTGGGCATCATTCTATTGCCTCCCAACTTGGGTTGGTGGCTGTTACTTCTGCTCCTGGCATTGGTGGTTCTGTCCTAGGGGCTGTCAAGGATGAGGTCCCCCCCTCAAAATCTGTTGTTACTAGTGGAAAGAGCTATGTTCATGTTGCCAAATATGCTGCTACCATCCCTTCGAAGGTGAAAGCTCGACCCATTTTTTGTGCCAAGACCTCCCCTATGGTGGTTTGCAGCTCAGATGTGGTGGACATTGTGGATTCACATGCTTTTGGCCCTCTCTTCTGGATTTGCACTGTTGGGTAACTAACTCTTGGAGACCCTTTAGTTTTTAGTAACATTGAGCTCTACCCTTATGCAAAGGGGTTTTTTATTGCTTCATTTTCTTTTTTTGAAGATTGTGATTTGGTTTTGAACAAGTTGTGGGTTTGGGGGAATCACTCCCTTTTTTCCAAACCCTCGACATTATCCTTCAATCCTCTCATTGAACCAGTCAATGTGCATTCACTGTGGGTTCACCTTCCTAATCTCCCACTCCATTTCTGGGAGATGTCTTGCTTTGAGGCCATCATAAACTCTCTTGGCCGTTTCCTAAAAGTGGATGAAGTTATGATTACTATGGGCCATTCTACTTTCTCCCACATTTTGGTTGATATGGATATCTCCACACCGCTTCTGGGGGACGTGGTGCTCATGGTTGGGGAAAGGCCATGGACTCAAGTGCTGGATTATGAGGGCCTTCCCTTCCATTGTCAGCGTTGCTTCTCTACTGGGCACATGGCTACTAATTGAGCTCTTTTACATAGAAAATGTGTTGCAACTTGGTGGAAGGATGCAAGTGATGATCATTTGACAATCCGTGCTTCTGATTCTCTTTCTGACTCCTCTTTCAAGGATTTACAGACTGTTGACGAAGATGAAACCCTTGTTGGAAATCTAGATGATGCGTCTGCTACTAATTGGGGTTAGGTTTTTGCTGCTAATTTGAGTCTTGCTCCAACTGCAACTTTGGTTGCTACCCCTAATACTTTTGGTGTAACTCCTTTTGGCCACACAGACCTTTCTGCTCCTTTTGCGTTGCACTAAGTTTCTGTTGACACTGTTCAACTTCTTCAACACTTTAGCCACTGTGCTCACAGTTGCCCTAGAAAATTTTCTTTCATTGGGTAGCCTAAGGATAGTATCGCGTGGACAATTGTTCGACGACGTAGGAAGAACTACTCTTCAAACTCTCGCTCGTCTTCTTTTGTGGTGTGAGTTTGGCCCTACCTTTTAAGGGCTTATCCTTTGTGCTTTGTGTGAACTATCTTTATAGTCAACATCTGTTGTGTCGACTATGTGTTGTTGATGGCCTAAAATTTTGCCTTCGGGCCTTGTTTATGTAAGGGTCGGCCCCCTTGTTAGGTTGGTTAAATAATTAAATAATCAAAAACATTGTAAAATGCATGCCACTAGCCAAAAAATAATTCATTCCCTGCAAAATACAATATAGTGAAATGAAATTGAAAATATAATGACATATTAGGAATGTGAAAAAGAGTGCAAAAGTCTTACTCATTGTCAACATTAGAGGGAGAATCTGCTCTGCTAGCAACATCTTTTATCTACTGGCTAAGTCTAATGTTGTCATCTTGGTAGTGACTTGCGCTAAATAGATTTCTTGAGTTCACTTGGAGCATTTATCTCTGGTTGAATTTTTTTTAGAAGAGGCCAACATCTAGTGAAATGGTCTTGCCTTGAGATTTTGACAAACTTGCATTCACTACTCTCAGTTAGTAGGGTACAATAGGTGGTGGTATAAATAAATAGTTTCTTAAGTACATGATTTAAGCTTCTACTACGTTAATGATAACCACAAAAAGCTTGATGCTGCTAATTGCATTCAATTGAAATGAGAATTTAATCAATCTAGCATCCTTGGATATCTTTGTGATGTCTAGTGCCTAAATTTAAAGGTTGGAACCTCTCGGGGAAACACATAAAGTATCTTCTGGACACATATCAGAGCACACAAATAGAGTCCCTACAAATTCCTTTACAGATACTCAATAGCTTGATGTAGGCGATAACTTGAACTCTTGGGTCATCACTATCATTAGATGCAATATTCTACTCAAATGTGGCCTTCCTAGCCTAGCATCAACTTGAATATCAAGTTGTCATCTCCACAACCAAGCTTTGAAGTTACGCATGGATTGTTGATGACCATGTTCCATGTACACATTCTAGTTTTCCAATCTGAGACCCATAATTTATTTGAGTATATACTACAAGCTTGAGCTACCACCCATCCAACTAAGCCAAACAAAATGTCTTTCTAGGTACACAATAAAGACAATTGACCTTCTAAGATTCAAAGTTCAAAGTGATGAAGTAATTCTGCTTGCAATCATGTCTAATTCTAGGATGACCAGGATATCTTCCTCCTGCAATCATGTCTAATTTTGGGATGATTAGGATGTCTTGGCCTTGGAAACCTGTACAGATTTTGTTCAAGAAAACTTCGAGCTCAAACATCTTAATAAGTGCGCGTTAGCTTTAAAGTGAACCTATGTTGTCAGATGCACACTGGATGTTGTGCGCACCACACACTATGGGTGCGCTTTGGGTGTATAACCCACACATCCACAATGTGTGGTGCACATTTGGGCGCATTCAAGCACACTTGAGTGTATCCACGCGGACAAGTGGCAAAAGTGATTTAAATAACATATAAAAAAGGTTTTATTTTTTATTTATTTTTGGTCAAAACCCTAAACGATCCTTTATGAGGCCATTCAACCTAAAAACATATCATTTTATTTTCTCTTTTTCTCTCAACTCATTCTGTCTCCATTTTAGCATTTCGAAGGGCAAGTGGTTTTTTAAAAGGAGATCATTCGTGGAGTGCTAAATAGCTTCCACAAAGGAGATTTAAGTGTCTAGGGTAAGCATTTAACCCTATTCTTTTGTTTTTTTAACATATTTTTAAAAGATTTTGACGATTTTTTTCAAGTTTTTTTCTATTAAAAGAAACAAAAAAGGGTTTAACTTTTTGTTATAATGTTTTTGTATTTTGATTGTGCACTTTTGCTTGCATTTATTAGTTTTTTCCTAATTTAAAATTATGTAATTTATAGCAAAAAATTAGATTGCAAGAGTGGCTAGTACTGAAAGTTAAGTTGGCGCGAAAGGAAACCAAAGATTCAAAATTGATAAAGGATTTTCTTTATGGAGACATACCACAATGTTTTCACGAATTCCAGGAGGTGGGGGATATGTTTGGAAATGTAATTTGTGTAATCTACAATTTAATAACTCATATTCTCAAGTGAAACATCACTTTATGGACCCTTCTGGTAAAGGGATTGAATGTGTGAGGGCCCAACAAAGAAGGGGTTTTCTGTCGTAGAAATAACAATATTTGTAAGAGAACAAGAAGGTGTTGATAAAATGGTTGCAATAAGAAAACAAGGTGCTTATCCCTCCAAAAAGGAAAAAACAATGAACTTATCCATTGGTACAATAATGGCCTCAAAATATCCCTTCTTGCATATACCCTCTATGGAAGTCAAATATAAAGTAGCAATGCCCACTTGCAAAAGAGGTCCATTGGACAAGACATTTAAAATAGAAGGAACAAATATTGCTGAATAAAAATTTGCACATTGCATATATGCCAATGGTCTTCCATTCCACTTAGTGAGATCACCATATTGTCGGGAAATAATCTCCGCAATCAATAGCGCACCTCCTGGTTTCACAAGTCCTAGGTATGAAAAGGTGTGTACCACCTTATTGGAAAGATAGAAGAATTCTATAAAGGCCTTGTTGGAGTTGATGACAAAACAACCCACAGCTCCCAAGAACACCTGCACGCAAACAATTGTCACAGAAAGAAGAGAGAAACAACTAGGAAGGCCTGAACGCAAGGATCCATGAAAAAGGATACATTCTTGATGTGCAAAAACAAAAGTTGCAATTCAATAATAATGAATGTTCTCAATAATATTACAAGAGAGATCAATCCTTATAAAAGGAGATCAAAACCCTAAAAAGGGTGAACAAACCTAGGTTGCATGATAATAATTAATAAAATAATTAATTATAATATGCCTAAAGTTTAACTTAAGTAGAAATAGATAATAAGTGACTTAATAATTAAATCAATATGATTTAATTAATAAGCAAACAACTTATTACTCTAACACCCCCCTTAAGATAAACTTTGGGAGTAGCTAAAAATTTAGAAAAAACAAACTGAAAGCAAATGGGTCCCGACAACAAAAGCCCTAATCAAGTACCCAAGTACAAAAGAGTCTCTGTAAAAGAGGAGAAATAGAGAAAACCACATGGGAAAAACTCTACTCCAAAAAGAGACGAAGACTAGTCTGAAAGACTAAATAAGTCTCCAAAACTAGGAATGTTTCAGAAAATAGGAACAAGGATGAACATGTAGGACATCACTGAAGCAAGAATTTGCAAATGATGTCAAGAAGTAACTGCTGATCTGAAGATCCTCCACTAAAATATGACCAGGTAGAGAAGATTGTAATCTACATGAGTGCCCTCAAATGACACTACTCGAGTAAGGAGGCAAACAAAGGCAAACAACTGAACTCGAAGATACAAATGGTATAAAACACCAAAGCCTTATGAGGTGATCAATCAAAGATGGAAGAGTGCCTCAAAAAATAGGAAAGAAAGAGTGTCCATATGGTAAATGATTCATCTCACTGAAATGCATAGGTACCCAGCCATTGCATCCGCCTAGTACATAGGAACAAATACTGAATACATAGCTCACACTATTAAACTAAGGAAGTAGAAGAACGATCATTAGAAACTCACCCATAATGCTGACAAGAGAGTAATGACAAGTACACTGAAAAAATTGCCAATTAGAACTGCATCATTAAGAACCAGGAACATTGAAGGTGCAAAGAAAGTACAAACACAAATAAAGATACCTTGAGGCTAATGTCGTGGAAGGAACACTCATTTGACAAAGGTAGATGGAAAACAAAGGCAAACATCAAACCCCCCATGACACTTTATAATGGAGTGCAAGTACAAAAAACACAAACATGTTCAAGATCCCATACATGCAATAGAATTTGGGGCTGAAGTCTTGGTTAGCTGGTAGTCACTCCGACAGTCATGTTGGTGATGACGCCGCTGGTGGGGCCACTAGTGGTGTCTCATGGGCGGAGTAGTGGCAGTGCCCCCAAATTTTTTTTAATAAAATTATTGCATGTGTCAGCACATCGGGGTGCATGCCTGGGCCGTACGACCCTGATAGGCAAATTTATTTTTGCCTCAGATTGCAATATCATCCAAATTGGATGTACCTTATATGGAAATGGGGGTGCTTGAATGCTACGAGCTCAACGGTGGGGTCTATTTGAGCCAAAAAAGCTCCAAAAAATAGTGACTACCTCATGATTCATGCCAGGGACGGTTGCAATTTTTTTTGCCACAGATTTCAACTTTGTTCAAATTGGACAAATTTTATATGTAAATAAGGGTTTTTGGGTGCTCTGAACGCAACCTTGAGGTCCGTTGGAGGCCAAGATGACGAGAAAGAGAGGTCTCCCCAGATCCAACATGAAACCCTTTGAAAATGCAGATCTGATGAACACGACCAAATTTCTCGAGAAGAGGACATAGACAAATAGGTTTGAAGCTATGATACCATGGTGTAGTTGATGAGAAAACAACTCACAGCTCCCAAGAACACCTGCATGCAAACACTTGTCACAGAAAGAAGAGAGAAGCAAACAACTATGGAGGCTTGAACGCAAGGATCCATGAAAGATGAGACATTCTTGATGTGCAAAAATAAAAGTTGCAATTCAATAATAATGAATGTTCTCAATAATATTACAAGAGAGATCAATCCTTATAAAAGGAGATCAAAACCCTAAAAAAGGTGAACAAATCTAGGTTGCATGATAATAATTAATAAAATAATTAATTATTATATGCCTAAAGTTTAGCTTAAGTAGAAAGAGCTAATAAGTGACTTAATAATTAAATCAATATGATTTAATTAATAAGCAAACAACTTATTACTCTATCAGGCCTTATTGAAACAAATTAAAGATTCTTGGTTTGAATCAGGTGTTTCTATTGTTTTTGATGGATGGAAAGATTGCAAAAATCGTCCATTGATAAATGTTATTGTGGAGTTTCCTAAAGGGACAATCTTTTTGAGGGTGGTCGATTGTGAAGGGGAATGCAAAGATGCAAGTTCATTTCCAGAATCCTCATCGAGTCCATAAAGACGGTGGGTCATGAGAATGTGGTCCAAGTAATGATTGACTAAGAAAAAAATTGTAGGGTTGTAGGTGGTTTGGTTGAGGCAAGATATGAGCACATTTTTTGGATACCGTGCACTGTACACTCCCTAAACTTGGCGATGCAAGCAATTGATACTCAAATAGAGCGAGTGAAAGAAATATACCAAGAGGGGGAGGAGATCTAGATGTTTGTGACAGACCACCAAATGTTACAAGCAATTGTCATAACTTTCTCAAGATTGAATTGTTGAAGGTAAATTTAATTTATTTGTCTAATTCTATTTATGCCATGTTATTTACTATTGACATGATCCTTAGTTATCGAGACCCAATTTGCATCTCATACAATTTTTATGAGATGACTTTTGAAGGTGTGATAGGCATTGAGTCAAATGGTTATTAGCAAGGAATGGGGTGTAGTGAAGCAGTCAAGTTTAGAGAGGGCCCAAAAGAACAAGTCATTGATCTTGGATGACAATTGGTGGGCTCATACATAATATGTATTGAATTTCACTGAGCCTATCATGACTATGCTCTAGTTTTCTGATATAGATGCACCATGTTAGGGGGATGTCTATGATGTCATGGACACGATGATAGAAAAAATAAAAGTGGTAATACAAAAAAAGAGAATGACCTCAAAGAAACCCTTTTTAAAAGGGTGGAATTAATCATTCATCATTGTTGGAACAAGATGACCACACCATTGCACCTTCTTGTATATGCCCTGTCTTTGAGGTACTATAACAACGTTGTACTTTCTATGCTAGGGAGATTACCACCATATAGAGATTCTAAAGTTGCTACTGTGTACAAGCGGGCATTTAGTACTCTTCCAAGACCCAGAAGTTAAGAAAATTGTTAGTTTGGCTTTTTTGTCTTAGGAAGAAGTTATACTCCTTGTGTTGTTAAAGGCCAATCCAAAATAGATGCTAAATTGTGGTACCTCCATGGTCAATTCTATATGTACCTCTAACCTCTTGCAACAAAGATGTTAGATAACTGAGAGGGGGGAGGGGGGGTGAATCAGTTAAGTCCAGTTATCCTACAGTCCCAAATACTCCCAGATGTATATATTAAAACTTTCAAATCAAATAATCAACTCGGTAAAATATCAACTGTGCCTTTCTCTTCATCTACCGATTACTAGTAAATTAAATACCGTGTTTACCGATCTATCCAGTTATAGAAATGTATAAAGTAAAATAACAATTCAACACATTCATTCACATATAACACATTAATTTTTAATGTGGAAACCTTGTTAGGGGAAAAACCACTTGGGACCAGTAACCCAAAAATATTCACTTTTATGAAGTGAGCTCGGTTAGGAGCCAACCCTGTTAAAGGTTACAAAACACACTGTAAGGTGTGACCTGGTTAGAGGATTTATCACTAATAGTTCTCCCTTGACCAATCATTCACTATGGGGTCAACAAGAAAACAATCAACATTCATTGAATGTCATATTGAAATATTAAGAGTGTTAAGTCCCACTCAGTTAAGAGATTTATTTGTAGCAATGATTAAACTGATACAGTAATGATTTGATTCAAATACAACTTGATTTGCAGATTTTCAGATTTATGCTAAGCTCAAAAATACCTCTGATCAATAATCAATTCAACATCTTTGTTTCCTCCAACTCTATTTTTCTCGGTAATTGCTTTTTTCGTCTCTCGGTGTTGATTGCAGTTTTGCTCGTTCTGTCTTCAACCAGTTTGATCAGTGTTGCATAAAAACAATCTTTTCATGCGAATTCTCCTGCAACATCCAGACTCAATAATGAATCTCTTGTCTCCTTATATAGACATAATAAACCGTTTTATTTCCATCCATAGATTTTGCTTCTTAATCTTCACCATAGATTTAGCCACTTTAACCTTCCTCGACAGTTGTGTTAATAACACGTTTCATTCACCTTCATCTGATCATCCTTGAATTTTGTTAGCCATTTGATCATCATAACAAACATTATCTTTTACCTCGAAATCATAAGCAATTGTCCAGCTCATCATCTTTAGTCGGTTGTCACAAACTCCATTTATTTCTTTCACTCGGTCAATACTAGAATGTGTCGGTGATAACTAGCTTGGTTAATACTATACTCAGTATACACTACACTTTCTCGGTGTATACTGAATTCTTTATTTACCGACCACATAAACTTGTTCATTCTTGATCTTCAATACATAATAGAATCATGTAATACAATCAAGTCATTAACATAATGCCATAGACTCATCAATAAGTTACCCAATGTATACCATATCCATATCTTTCTTATCCATCTCATCTTTATGTATATATCTCATTCCTTTACCATTTTCTTTCTTAAGATGTTTGTAACCATCATTATAAGTATAGTCAAAACTAGTTGACATCAATGACAATACATTAACTGATTTAATTTTCTGGCATACACTTTAGTAGCTCGGTGATCATCAATCACTGTCTTTCAATTATCCATTCCATTGTTAAACTTTCCTTCAAGATATTCAATCAGTTGTAGTTTATCAAAAGATCCTCTCACAAGTAAGTTGTTTTTTTTATTTTAAATTTTATTTAATACCACTTGTACTGTAGGATCCATTGGTTGGATATTTTACAACTGATAATTTGAAGAATCAATTGCAAAACAATGGTTCCAATCATAGTGTGTGATACATAGCCTCTCCTAATTATAAGGGAGGGCTTCCCCTTATTATTTATACTTAGAATCAATAAAACACTTAAGTACTATTTACACTAAGCTAAATCAGGTTGGGACATTCATCCTATTCTCTTATTTCAGAATAGATGCTACCATTATAGTACAATATTTAATTGATGGTGTATTTCACTTACAAAGTATTCATTGGAGCAATAATCCTGATAAACAAAAGATTAGACGTAAGAATAACCTTCAACGTACCAACAACTTTTAGTAACTTATTATTTCACAAAAGCTCAAAGTCTTTTAGTGATCCTTTATGATATTATGAGAACAAGAATGAAACACGTGTAGCTCAAAGTCTCCAACATGTATTTCACCTTGCATGCACAAATGAAGAAAATGAAGCAACACAAAGTCTACAAGCTATTCCCTTGCTTGAGGATCCTAGGTTAATCTCATATTTGGTAAGTGGCTCAAAGTCCGCAAGACCAAATTGGAAACCAAATTATAACTTTGAACGCCGTATGTAGCTCAAAGTATGCAAGATTGAGTTCAAATCCCTCTTGAAAAAAAACACAAAACTCACAATCAACTCAAGAAAATGTCGTCACATGACAGTTTGGATTGGCATAATGTCTCAAAACATCTTAATTAAAAGTATCAGATTTCCACAATCCATTTGAAATGTCTTTGTGTGCTTCTGGATTAGATTGTGTATATTTCCACAATGCATTTCAAAACATCTTGCCTCTTTTATTAAAAATAATCAAATTTACATCTAAGCTCAAAGTCTTAGAGTGCATATACAAACTGAGAGAGGTTTATTGCATTGCCAAAATATGAAAATTACAATGAGGCTTCCTTCTATATATATAGGTGAGGGGCTGAGAGAGAAAGGTGGGAGAAACCCAACAAAATTTGACCTATTTCTACAACTAACTATGACTTATTCATATTGCAAGTCCTAATATACTTGACTCGCAATTTGATTACATGTAATAACTTTACAGGTGAAAAGGTCACTTGCAATTACAACTTGTTTTTCATTTACATGTAATTTGTTAATAACAAAATTACAAAATGCATAATGAAAAATAAACTAAGTGCCCGACAAGATACGACTCCTATTACATCATCCTTTGTCACATTTCTCATATTGCTACAGGATGCTCCGTGATTGAAGTACTCAGATTTGGTGGAAGCATCTTGAACTTGGTTGAATAGGAACCTACATCTTTGATTGTTTTGCATCATAATGGTTGTTATTAGGAAGACAATTTTTCAACATTTCATGACCAGTTCAGCCTTGAAAGCATTCAAGCATTTCATCATTTATCTCTCTTTGTTGGCTCTATCATATTTTCATTCTTGCTTTGTGTCATTCTTTAGTCATTGGAGAAGCCATAAGACAATCTTTCAAGCTATAACTTTGTAGGTTTGGAGCTGTGAATGTGAAGAGCAAGAACAAAAGGTTTTGGGCAATCACAACTTGAGGGATAAAGGATAGAATCAACTTTTAGAATGAGGCCAGTGAAGAATTTTAGGCTTTTTTATGGGCATTGTAGGTAGATAGAACATATGCATTTAGACTTGGAAATGAGAAGATCATTTGGAAATGCATATAATTATTGTGGAACATAAGTTTTTACTTGTAATGGAGATTTAGAAACTCGATTACAAGTACTTTTGGGAAGTGATTTCACTTGCATTCGGGTTTTAAAATCTTGACTGCAAGTAGGGGAAAAACTTTAATTTTGCTTGAGAAATGAACTTGTAATCAAGATTTAAAATCCTGATTACAAGTTAGGAAGAACATATTCACGAGAAGAACCTTTATCTCCTTGCAACTACATGACCATTATATACATTGCCATAGAAATAACATATTAGGATTTGTATTTTCAGATTCCATGCTTGCTTTCAATGAATGCAAATGAAGCCAAGGTTATGTTCTTAACTAATAAAGAGAATAAAACTTGTTTTATATGCAATGGCACTTGAAAACAATAGACATAAAATAATAATTCAAAAATGAGTATGCAAAGATATGGAGACACATACAAACACATGTAAAAAAACTTTTTCAATCAAAAACATGGGCGCAACAAATGTATAAGCCGTTTTTTGCTTGGAGAAGATGAAGAAACTAAAAAGATTGAGAAAAACGCCTCCAATATGTACAAGCTTAACCTAAAAATTCTTGCATACATGGCTTATAAAAACATGGAAGAGTTTGAGATCAAACATAAGGGTCCGTTTGGTACATGGAATATGAGCCCATTTTCCGGAATACCATTTTCGGAATTTTATATTCTATGTTTGTGTCCATATTAACAAAGAGGAATTGGAATTTCGAAATTCCAATTTTGCCCAAAAAATGAGCATTCCATCTTCCATTTGAAAAGGTGGAATTAGAAATTCCCATTCTAATTCCACTTTTCAAATCCTCATTTTGGGAAGCTGTCAGGTCCACTTGAGTGAAAATAAATTTTTTTGGCGTCCGATTTATATCTGCCGAAAATGTCGCATTAGGCAAAATCGTTGTCTTCCTTGTGCCCGTTCGCCGTTGTCTTCCTTGTGCCCATTCTTTGCAGGTTCTCTCGAACAAGGAGGTAGTTCTTTGCATACTGTATGGTTTCTGCATAGTGTAGGGTTTCTGCATTTTGAAATGATGGGCACTGTGTAACATTTGAAATAGCAATGTTTGTTTCGTATTTCCTGATAACATTAGAAATAGCAATGTTTATTTCATATTTCCTGTCTTCTTTCTACTCTGAAGAGAGTGTGGTTTGGTTGGGAAGCTGTGACGTTGGTCCATTTCTAATTCATGTGTGGTTGTAGTGGTTTTTCTTGTGGAGAGGTGTAGAGTGCTTGTACCCTCTTTGTGCGGGCACTTCTTATCAGTAGGGTATTTCTTTGCATAGTGTAGGGTTTCTGCATTTTGAAATGATGGGCACTGTGTAACATTTGAAATAGCAATGTTTGTTTCGTATTTCCTTATAACATTTGAAATAGCAATGTTTATTTCGTATTTTCTATCTTCTTTCTACTCTGAAGAGAGTGTGGTTTGGTTGGGAAGCTGTGACGTTGGCCCGTTTCTAATTCATGTGTGGTTGTAGTGATTTTTCTTCTGGAGAGGTGTAGAGTGCTTGTACCCTCTTTGTGCGGGCACTTCTTATCAGTAGGGTATTTCTTTGCATAGTGTAGGGTTTCTGCATTTTGAAATGATGGGCACTGTGTAACATTTGAAATAGCAATGTTTGTTTCATATTTCCTGATAACATTTGAAATAGCAATGTTTATTTCATATTTCCTATCTTCTTTCTACTTTGAAGAGAGTGTGGTTTGGTTGGGAAGCTGTGACGTTGGCCCGTTTCTAATTCATGTGTGGTTGTAGTGGTTTTTCTTGTGGAGAGGTGTAGAGTGCTTGTACCCTCTTTGTGCGGGCACTTCTTATCAGTAGGGTATTTCTTTGCATAGTGTAGGGTTTCTGCATCTTGAAATGATGGGCACTGTGTAACATTTGAAATAGCAATGTTTGTTTCGTATTTCCTTATAACATTAGAAATAGCAATGTTTATTTCGTATTTCTTGTCTTCTTTCTACTCTAAAGAGAGTGTGGTTTGGTAGATTAGTAGGGTAGTTCTTTGCCAGATACATTTACCCACAAAGATTTTAAGACCCTCCCTGCCAGATGGGTATGAAAAAGATTAGAGATACACTTCATGACTTCTAGTTCTATCTATCAACATCCTGGTGGAAGTGATTTGATTCAATTTTTAGTTCTAGTGATTTCTTCTTCATTGCATTGGTTGCTCAACATTGAACCCCCTTCAAATTTAGATTCAACCACTTTCTTTAGATCACCAATTGGAATCCTCAGAATGAACCTTTTGATTCTGCCAAGTTGTTTATATTGTGGTCAAGGCTATGAAGTAAATTAACATTGCCCTTCCCGTGTAATCACATTGTTGATAGTACCCTTCCACTTCCCTAACTCTTGGATTTCTCTACCTCCATCAAAATTGATCTGAAATAATTTTTACTAGGAAGATTTGCTCATCAAAATGCTTGATCTTCTATTTAATACTAATTCCAGCATTAGAGATATTAACTTGGGTATGAAATCCATTATATAGTTCTCAATTTTTTTCTTATGTTACAAATGTTATTTTGAAAATCATGGATAACACACACAGTTTGTTACTACTCCTTAAATAGCTTATGCCTTAAAATGGCTCAAACCAAGATAATTAGATAATGCATGTATCATTTATCCCCAAGACATGGCATATAACAACTAATAAGAATTCATTCTTATAGGAATATGGTGATAAAATGTTGCTTATTCTAGAGTTTCCTGCAGCTTTAAGAAATTATGGAAAATTTCTACATAAAGCACAACAACAAACTAAACCAATGAAACAAGATTTGTTAACTTCCTGCATGAGTTGTAGTTTCCTGGATTTCCATTCAAGACGCTTTATAATCTCTGTATAACCATTTCCATGACAAGATACATCTTCAAGAACTTTGCTCCCATTTAAATTGCAAGCAGCAACCAATTCCTCTTTGTTTGATTTCTTATTTCTGCCTTCTGACATGAAACTCATGTTCTGTGGATCTTGAATACATTCTTCAACAATTTCATTATTCCCTTCATAGAATTTGAGGGGACTGGTGGATCACTCCAACAACATGGATGATCTAGCTAAATTTATCAACTTGGCTGGGTTGCTTGATATTGAATTGTTTGGACAAAAAATCACCTAGTCCAACATTAGGAAAGGAAATAACCTAATTCAGGTTAGTCCAGATAGGTTTTTGGTTTCATTTCATTGGGACAGTCACTGTGAGATGTCCTCATTTGTGAGAAGGATAGTGCCCATCATTTCTGAATGAAGAGATGTCCTCATTTGTTCAATAAGAAAAGCATTTGCATGGTTCAATACCAATACATTCGAGTGGCCATTACACAATGGACAGTCATTGTGAGATGTCCTCATTTAGTGCAATAGAGAGATGTCCTTATTTGTGACTATCCTTACAGTGACTGTACAATATCATGTTGTCTTTACAGTGACTGTCCTCATTTGTGACTGTCCTTGCCACAAATGAGGACATCTCACAGTGCCCATCACCCAACAACCGCTATTTTGAAACACAAGCTTCAACTATTTAAAAATTACAATATGCACAAAGCTTAGAAGTATCACATTCAATTCTCCAATTCTACTTCACAATCATGCCTGAACGTTATCAGCAGGTAAAGTATGAACTGAATAAAGTTATTTTTTTCTCAACTAATTTATGGTCACTTACATTGTTCTATGGTACTTTCTCTTGATGGTAATTACTTTCATCATCAACCAAATCAGTAGATACCATATTCCCTTTCTTGTCTACATATGTTGTATACTCAACCTGCAACTCTATTCACTAATTATGCATTGTAGTTGGGTGTTTTCTTATGTTGTTTGGTGATTGTTTTGTTGGTATTTTTAGGTAATTTAATGGATTCCATTGATGATATTGAACTTGAAGGACAAATTATGAGGAGGAGAAGAGTCTTACCTGTTGTTGTAGTTGTTCTTGCCACCCTTGTCGCAGCCATAGTAGAGTCTATAAAAGAAGGTAGTCGAAATATGCGTAAGCACACAAGAGATGTAATTCCTTTTTATAAGCGTATTATCAACTCCAATGAGACAGATTTCTTTGACCAAATACGCATGAGTAGACGATCCTTCTTTAAACTAGCCAATATTTTAAGGCAAAAAGGAAGCATCAGAGATACGAAAATCCTCGCGTTAGAAGAACAATTAGTCATGTTCCTCCATACTCTTGGCCACAATATGAGGAATCGTAAGATTGCCCATAACTTTTTGCACTCCGGAGAGACGGTAAGCCGATACTTCCACAAGGTCTTGAAGGCTATCTTAGTGCTCCATGCAGATTATTTTATACCCCCTGGTCCAAACACTCCTTGGAAAATCAGTGGGAAGATCCGTTTTGATCCATACTTCAAGGTATATCTCCCAGTGGTTCAATTTTGTTTGATTGAGTTGTAATCCTATTATCGCGTGTTCATTAGACCTATGACTTTTTTTGACTACAGGACTGTGTGGGAGCAATTGATGGATCCCATATACCAATCACTGTGGATGTCAACATGCAAGTTAAATATCACGATAGAAAAGGCAACTTGTCGCAGAATGTTATGGGAGTGTGTTCATTTGATTATAAGTTTCAATACATCCTTGCTCGTTGGGAAGGGTCTGCTGCAGATAGCCGTGTTCTAGCTTCAGCTCTATCTAGAGCGAATCCATTGGTAGTTCCCCCAGGTTTGTAAAATATGATTATATTATTGAAGCATACGAAAAATAAGACAACGTTATAACAATGACATTTTGTTTTGTTTAGGTAAATATTATTTGGTCGATGTTGGATATCCAAACATACCAGGATTTCTCGCGCCTTATCGGTGCACACGCTACCACCTAAAGGAGTTTTCAAGAGCAAACCCAATAAACACCCCACATGAGTTGTTTAATCATCGACACTCCTCGCTGAAGAATGTAATAGAGTGTACATTTGGGATTTTGAAGCAGCGTTTTCCTATCTTGAAGCATGCGATGTCTTATCAAATCAAGACAGAAACAAAGATTGTTTTGGCATGTTGCATACTTCACAACTTCATTACGATAGAGGACGACCTTCCATCCGAGATATAATTTGAAGAGGAAGATGGTCGTGATCGGATAGATGTACCAGTGCTTGAGACATATGGGTTGAGCCAGCGTGAAAGAGATGATTGGGGCAAATTTCGAGATGAAATAGCAAGAAGGATGTGGGAAGACTATAGAAATCGATCTTAGTCGATTGAATAACTATTATGGCAGTGTTTAAACTTTAATGTCAGATTTCATAAATTTCACGAACTGATATTATATGTATTAAAAGCCGTTATGGCATATTTAGTGTTGTCATGTTATATTCAATGTTGTTATATTTAATGTTGTCATGTTATATTTAATATTGTCATGTTATGTTTAATGCTGCTATATTTAATGTTGTCATGTTATATTTGATATTGTCATGTTATGTTTAATTTTGCTATATTTAATGTTTACATCTACGTATATGCGTCTTTGAATTTGTTTACATTGCAATTGATCTTGTCAAAAGAAGTGGGTAACTCATGTTGTGTGCCTTAGGTATGTCTACGGATGCAAACATGAACATGGATGGTGACGTTCAAGTTATCCATCCAACTTCTTCTTGCAAGAAGGTTTTCTGGACAAATGAAATGGAACGCAAGTTGCTAGACTTGCTACAAGAGCAAGTGTAGCTTGGAAAAAAAGCTGAAGGGGGGTTCAGAAAAGAGGCTTGGACAACCATTGAAAGGAGGTTCAATAATGAGTTGAAAATGAAGTTATCGAAGGATAACTTCAAGAACAAGCTGAAAACCTGGAAGCAAGGGTATAGAGTCATGAAAGACTTGAGGAATACAAGTGGCTTAGCATGGAATGAGAGTACACAAACTATGGATGCAGATGATAGTGTTTGGGACGAGTTGTTGAAGGTAACATGGTCTTAAAATCTCCTTTTAAGTTGAATATATCTTTTTAAGTAATGAAAGACCAATAATGAATTCAATTGTTATGCCATCATACAGAGAAAGGAATTTAAAAATGCCAGAATGTATAAGAGGCAGCCGTTTCAATACTACAATGAATTATCCACCATTGTTGGGAATGACATAGCTGAGGGCACTGCAGCTGCAAAAGCTCAAGAGACCGAGGAAGATTTCAATGATGAGGATGATTTCACTTATCATGGTATGGAAACTGCATCTTTTGAGACTGCTGCTGATTTGGCTAATGATGGTATCGAATCTCTTGATACACCTACATCGAACCCTTCAACATCGTCAACATCATCAAGGATGCCAAAGAGGAGGAGGGGAAGCACGGTAGGTTCGTTGGATTCGATTTGTGAAGTGATCAAAAATCTGTCTGCAAGCATTATAGCAGGCCTTGCACAGCCTCTGAAAGTGGACAGAACATCTACTATGAAAAATGATGTAGCGGATTTGTATAAAGCACTTAAAGCAATCCCTGGCATCAGCTAGTCTACTATGCATCATGAAAACTTAATGCATGATCCAGAATTAGCCATATTGTTCTTGACAATGGATGAAGGGGAGAGAGTCACATATATGATATGAAAGTTTGGAGGACTTTAGTTGATCCATGTTTCAAATCAAAACTAATGTTTCCTATTAAAACAATCAGAATTATGGATTTAATATGTTGTTTTTAAAATCTGATCTTGTGATGGATTTAATTAGAATTATGGATGGTCCAATGTGTTGTTTACTGTATTTTCTATTCATGTGCTGGGTTAAATGTAATGACTGTGGTTATATGAGCTGGCTATTGTGAATTTGTATTTTGTATTCTGTTTTACAGTCCTTTGATATATTTGTCCGTTTACTGATATTCACATGATTACTTTCTTGTTCATTGTTTAAGGCTGGTGAGAGGGATTGTTCATTCTTAAACTAGTGATACAAATGCAAATTCTTTTCTTCTTGATAATGTCACAAGGACAGTGACAATTCAAGTGTGTATATTGTAATTTTTAAATAGTTGAAGCTTGTGTTTCAAAATAGCGGTTGCTGGGTGATGGGCAATGTCAGACTGCCCATTGTGTAATGGCCACTTGAATGTATTGGTATTGAACCATGCAAATGCTTTTCTTCTTGAACAAATGAGGACATCTCTTCATTCAGAAATGATGGGCACTGTCCTTGTCACAAATGAGGACATCTCACAGTGATTGTCCCTTGTGTAATTGGCACTTGAATGTATTGGTATTGAACCATGCAAATGCTTTTCTTCTTGAACAAATGAGGACATCTCTTCATTCAAAAATGATGGGCACTGTCCTTGTCACAAATGAGGACATCTCACAGTGACTGTCCCTTGTGTAATTGGCACTTGAATGTATTGGTATTGAACCATGCAAATGCTTTTCTTCTTGAACAAATGAGGACATCTCTTCATTCAGAAATGATGGGCACCGTCCTTGTCACAAATGAGGACATCTCACAGTGACTGTCACTTGTGTAATTGGCACTTGAATGTATTGGTATTGAACCATGCAAATGCTTTTCTTCTTGAACAAATGAGGACATCTCTTCATTCAGAAATGATGGGCACTGTCCTTGTCACAAATGAGGACATCTCACAATGAATGTTCTTTGTGTAATTGCCACTTGAATGTATTGGTATTGAACCATGCAAATGCTTTTCTTAGAGATGCAAATGCATTTGTTAGAGATGCATTTGCATTTGTAACAAAATTTAGAGATGCATTTGTGTTTGGTGTAGGAGCGGAAATAGAAACTGAAACTAAGGTAATCTATGCATCTCTTAAAGCTTCAAGCCTCAATTTCATGGCATCCCTTATTTGTAGTCATCTTTTACACTTTTCACCTCTTGCAACAACTCATCTTCCTTTGGCAAAAGTAACTTGGATGATGATGTTGTAACTCATCTTTCTTTGGCAATGGTGACTTGGATGATGATGCTATAACTCATCTTCCTTTGGCAATGTTAACTGGGATGACGAAGTTGGTATTAGGGTCCTAAGCCTTTTGTCTTTATGCTTCTTGTTTTTTAAAGGCTTCTTTAGTCTTAGCCTTTGAAGAAGTAGAAGGCTAAGGACTGAATATATTCTATGAGACTGAGGTAGTTTCACTACTTCCCTATAAAAATCCAGCTTCATCCCATTGCCTTTCATACCAAAACCAAGATCTTTTACACAGAATTCAAGCTCAAAAACAAGATTTTACCATAAATTACAGTTCTTGTTATGTTTTTCTTGCATTTTGGGTCTGAATTTCACCGCCCCACAAGACTGTTTGGTGTGTTGATGGAAATCTGAATCTCTAACAAATGCATCTTGGGTCTGAATCTCTAACAAATGCATCTCTAACAAATGAGGACATCTGTGACAAGGACAGGGGCCAACGTCAAATGTTACATAGTGCCCATCATTTCGAAATGTAGAAACCCTACACTATGCAAAGAACTACCCTACTGTACAAGCACAGTGGCCTACCCTAAGAACTACCCTAAGAAGTGCCCACACAAAGAGGGTACAAGCACTCTACACCTCTCCACAAGAAAAACCACTACAACTACACATGAAATCCACTACACATGAAAAACCACTACAACTACACATGAAAACCACTACAACTACACAGGAAATACGAAATAAACATTGCTATTTCTAATGTTATCAGGAGATGTCCTCATTTGTTCAATTTGCAATTACACAAGGGATAGTCACTGTGAGACGTTCTCATTTGTGACTAGGATAGTCACAAATGAGGACATTTCACAGTGACTGTCCCTTGTGTAATTGGCACTTGAATGTATTGGTATTGAACCATGCAAATGCTTTTCTTCTTGAACAAATGAGGACATCTCTTCATTCAGAAATGATGGGCACCGTCCTTGTCACAAATGAGGACATCTCACAGTGATTGTCACTTGTGTAATTGGCACTTGAATGTATTGGTATTGAACCATGCAAATGCTTTTCTTCTTGAACAAATGAGGACATCTCTTCATTTAGAAATGATGGGCACTGTCCTTGTCACAAATGAGGACATCTCACAGTGACTGTCCCTTGTGTGATTGGCACTTGAATGTATTGGTATTGAACCATGCAAATGCTTTTCTTCTTGATAATGTCACAAGGACAATGACAATTCAAGTGGCAATTACACAAGGGACAGTCACTGTGAGACGTCCTCATTTGTGACAAGGACAGGGGCCAACATCATAGCTTCCCAACCAAACCACACTCTCTTCAGAGTAGAAAGAAGATAGGAAATATGAAATAAACATTGCTATTTCTAATGTTATTAGGAGATGTCCTCATTTGTTCAAGTGACAATTACACAAGGGACAGTCACTGTGAGACATTCTCATTTGTGACAAGGATAGTCACAAATGAGGACAGTCACTGTAAAGACAACATGATAATGTACAGTCACTGTAAGGATAGTCACAAATGAGGACATCTCACCGTGACTGTCCCTTGTGTAATTGGCACTTGAATGTATTGGTATTGAACCATGCAAATGCTTTTCTTCTTGATAATATCACAAGGATAGTGACAATTCAAGTGGCAAATACATAAGGGATAGTCACTATGAGACGTCCTCATTTGTGACAAGGACAGTTTAAGAATGAACAATCCCTCTTAGCAGCCTTAAACAATGAACAATCCCTCAAACTCCCAAGTCTGTAATTTGTGGGTCAAACCAATCAATCAAGAAAGTAAAATCTTTTGTCCAGAATTCCTTCTTGCCATAACTAATAATGGTTGAATCAACCTTGCCACCTTTTGTTTTTCTCAATGAATTTTGTTTAATTTTGGGATTGTTGTGGCTCATGAACTTTCAAGTATGAGTCTAATAGAGTTTGTAAATGTAGAAAGTTGCATTATTTGTATTGTTTTGATATAATTATGGTTGAAGCTCCCAAAAGGCTTCTTGGTTGATATAGGCTTGGGTTGATGGTTGTAGGTTGATTATCAATGACGAATATATTGAGAGTATATTCACAATAGTGGTGAATGTATGATTATTATAATCACATAATTATATGTTATAATATTTATGTAATAAATGTAGTAAAGATGGTGCGGTGCATTATTGATATAGGTTCGATGGCTCTTGTCAATGTGCCAAATTGTTAATGTGGTGGTGGACGGTGCGTTATGAAGACTTCATGGATGCCAAACAACCTTGGATGACAATTTTGGTGCTGCCCAAATAGAAAAAAGGTCGCTAATGTGTATATATTTAATGTTTGTAATGTAAATATTATTCATTATATTATAAGAACTAATGTAGATTGGGCATCACAGGGAAATAATGGCTGTGGATATTTTAGTTGGGTCGATGACAACTCATCTGCACCTGTCCGCCCATCTCCACTTATCCACAATGAAGGATTTGAGTGTAAAACGTGTCAGACTAGGGAAAATGCGGAAATTATATTTTTACGATGCCTTCTCTATATTATAATTGCATATCTTTGTTTCAACCATATGCGGAGATGAGCTCATGAATTAGTCAGTTTAGTATTTTCATATTGTAACTACTATTTTAATATGGATATGGCGTAACTTCTCTTTGCGTCAAGTGCACATATATATGGTTTCCATCTTTTTTTTATAATAATTCTTCATGTTTATGGCTCAGGTGAGCCCCAATCTGCTATCAGTCACATGATTTAACGTTAGTGTTTTTTGGATTATTGCATTGTAGAATTCTAACCCAGGTTTGCTGAATGTATTTCATTGGTGTACTAACAAAAGCACAAAGTAGTCGTATGCTCTATGTATGTAGTGTCCACAGACAAAAACATGAGTTCGGGCATGAGAGAGCGTCAAAGACTCATCAGATTATAACACTACATCTGCATTATGTAAATGAGGAATGCCTCATTCAAGTTGTAATTTCATATTTGCTTTATGTAATGAGGAATGCCTCATTCAAGTTGTAATTTCATATCTGCTAACGAGGAATGCCTCATCCAAATTGTAATCGTATGTTTTGGGGCTAGACCGGAGGTTTTCTCCACTCGGTTCTTTCCTATCGGTGCTCCTATTGAGCTGGGTTGTCAACATTTTGAAAAAAATAAATAATAAAATGAATGGATTGTTTATAATGATGACTTGTGTATTTTGGAGTTTGTTATTTTATAAATTTGTATAGGATTTTTTAAAAAAAGTTATACAAAATGTTATATTTTTTAAAAACTTATAAACATATTTTTATTTCAAAAGATTATAAAATTAACCTTGATAGAAAAATAAAATAAATATTCAAAAATGCCATGTGAAAAACATAATTACATTTGAAAAAATTAAAAAAAAGTTATACAAAATGTTAAATTTTTTAAAAACTTACAAACAAAATTTTATTTCAGAATATTATAAAATTAATTTTGATAGAAAAATAAAATAAATATTCAAAAAAGCCTACAAAATTTGAAAAACATAATTACATTTGAAAAAATCACCAAAAATTTATACAAAATGTTAAAATTTTTAAAAATTTATAAACATAATTTAATTTCAAAATATTATAAAATTAAAGTTGATAGAAAAATAAAATAAATATTCAAAAACACCTAGAAAATGTAAAACAAATAGATTTAGAAAATGTAAAAAATAAATGAAATTAAACAATAAAATAATTAAATAAATTAAAACAAATTCTTATTCAGTGCATATTCCAATTCCAGTTTGTTGCACCCAAACGCGGAAAATACATCTTCTGAGTCATCTTCCGGGTGCACCAAACGCTCCAACACATATTCCAGATATCATTTTGAGGATATGTATCTTCTAGAATTGCAACATATTCCAGAATTAACCATATCCAACATTTCATATGCCATGCACCAAATGGGCCCTAAGTGAACAACTCAAATCTGTGAATGCATCTTCCAGTTGTGGAAATGTTTTGGACAGATGGTGAGATTCAAGAGACAAAAACCCTAAAAAAACTCCAGTTGCAGGTTGAAAATGGTGAGATTCAAGTCTCAACATTTTAAAAAATGGTTCCAAACTTCACTTTCGGGTTCTTCATGATCTTTTGCAACTTGAGCAAAGCTTTCAAACATGCATTGAATAGAAAATAGCTTGACATAGTGTATTTCAGGTTTTATAAAACCTTTTACATATATCAGGCCTCATATTGCCATTTACAAGTTAAAAAAAATAACTTGCAATGAATTAAAAATAACACGACATAGTGCTTTATAAAATACACTTTACTTAGAAAGAATTACTTGCAATCAAGATTTAAAATCCCGATTGGAAGTTACATCTTTATATAAATGGAGCACCTTCAAAAATAAGCTTACTCACTGTAAATTGGGTTTTAAAATCCTGATTGCACATTAAAAAAAAAAAAAAACTTTAAACATAATATGTGATCGGGGTTTAAAATCCCGATTACACATATTATTTACTTCCAACTTGTTCCAAAAATCAAACCCACCTAAATAAGTCGAGTTTTAGAATTTATTTTATAAGTGACATGCTTTTATAAACACAAAGAATATAATACTTGCAATTGGGATTCCAAAACCCGATTACAAGTATTATAAGAAAAAGAACATCACTTGCAATTGGGATTTAAAATCCCGACTGCAAGTATTATAAGCTATATTTTCCTTAAGTAAACCACATGTTTTGAACACGCAATGACTCAAAAATTTAAAATGGAAAAGATGAAGGATTGAAGACACTTAAAAGGGAGATCGACAAGATCAAATCAAACAAGAAAAATCAATCAGAAGCTCTAGTTTTCACAAATCAAGTACTTGTAATCAGGAAAATAAAACCTGAAATTGCCAAAATAACAAAAAAAAACTTGTCCAAAAACTTAAAAAATGACATCCAAGGGATGAAAAACTTAGACCGAAGGAAGGTATGACTCATTGCCTTTGAAAAATTAATCTCAAATTGCCTATCTTACAGAGGAAAACTACAATTTTTTTTAAAACTTCATAGTATTGTCTTAATTTTGTAAATTCAAAATTACGGACAACAAGATTCAACACTTAAATATTCTTTAATTTATTTTGTATTTTGTATTTTTACTTTTTGAATTTTTTTTTTTCTCTCCAAGATGCAAGTTCTTCTACCCTTGAATGGAATTGGAGTATATATTCCTTTATCCACTCAGTGAAGCGCAACTGGTTGGCTACAAAAAAGAACTAAAGACTTGGTTTAGATTCATTCTAATTTGTGTCTTTTGTGACAAAAGGATCTCCAATACAAGGATGGGGCAATGAAACTTTGGGATGTGGCCTCTGAGTGTACCAACTTGGATGAAACCATTGTGGATCTTGCTAGAGTCACTATGGGCAATGATGATGATGGTATACCTACACATGGTGCATCTAGTGCGAGTGGCACCGCTTTGGATTCAAATGATCTTGAGCTTGCAACAACTGAAAATGCAATATAATCCTTTTGATGATTGATGAACTACATTACAGATATAAGACGATCACTATTTTTGCTTGTAATGATTTTCATTTGAGTTGTGAACCTAGACATATATTATATGGTTTATTTAAATATTTTGTAACTATCAATTAACATTTAATATGTATCTTTGGCATTTGGCATTAATCAATTATGAAGTATCATACTATGAGTGCTATGAACCTAACATGTCGGGAGCACGTGTAGATAGTCAAACATTAGTTCTAATCTAGCATGCAAATAAAATAGAAAAACTTTCACAAACACCACCTCCGATTGAGCCAAAACGGGAGCACCCAAGCCCCGTTTGATTTTCTCTTTTGAGGAGGATGTGGATGTGCTCTCCAAGAACAATAAGAGTATCCCCAATGCATTACTAAGGTGATTGAAGCCAAATACAATCCATGGAGATCCCAAAATGGCACAAAACCTAGTATGAGGAACTAGTTTTGCCCCTAGGATTCCAAGGGATAAAAAGGATGGAAATGAAGATTTAAGCTATGGATGAGATGCAAGATTCATTAACCTTTAAGCATGGATATGATTTGGATTGAAAATGAAGTGAAAAGCATAAAGTAACTATGATTTATCCTCCATTAAGCTATGCTATGTGATCTAAGAATAGAAAACAAGAAAGGAAAGCTAACAATGTTAACATGCTATGGAAACCTAGAACTAAATTAGCATAATAACAATGCATAAAAATAATAGATTGAGGGACCATTTTCTCATGGAAGAGGGCTCTATTTATAGAGTTTTGGAGGAAGGGTTAGGGTTTGGAGGAAGGGTCAAAAGAGATAAGATGGGTATTTATGGTTGAATGGCTCAAGGTTGCTCACGCACATGTGAGCAACTTTGGGGAAGAGTGAAGGGAACCAAAGTGTAAGAGCATTTAAGGAAGGTGGTTGACTTCCTTGGGAAGAGTTGCTCACACGTGTGAGCAACCCATTAGGGCTAATGAGGTTAGGAATCACCTCCTAATTAGGGTTAGGGGAGTGATTAGGTTTAGCAAATGAGGTGATGGGTGTAGGTTAGGATTTAGGTAGGGTTTTAGATTAATTTAGATTAATCCGTATTTAGAGGAATATTAAGAAATGGAGGGATTTGAATAAATATTGATTTATTCAAAAAGGGGGATTTATGGAGGAATATACATTAAAATAGATTTAATACATTAAGGAGGGGTGTATTTAAATTAAATTAAAATAATTTAGGTAATAAACCTAATTCAATTAAATAATTATAATTAAATAGGTAGAGGAATATAATAACCATGATTAATTAATTAGGTTTAATTATGATATTATAGGGATTATTAATTAAATAGATTTAATTAATATGAAGGATTTTTAGGTGTCTACATTTTGCCCCTCTTTGATGTGGCACCAAAAGTGGCATTGCGTCAAAGAAAATAAAATAAGATGCCCCAGACAAGGTTTAGATGTCGTGGCAAAGCAACGATGGTAAGAGGTTGTGCCCCCTTGATAAAATAACACAAAGAAAAAGCTTTGTGTGATTTTCTCGAAAAGGACCCAAACGAGAAGGGAATGAGGAGGAGAGGGGAAAGGGGATAAAGGATAGATAAGTAGACATTGTTCCATGAGCAAAGATGCATGATGCAATATGATTCTAAATGTAGCTAATGGGACTTGGGGATGGCTACTGAAGCACTTAGCTGGATAGGGTCAAAGGTCATGATGACACAAGGACTGAATGACACAAAGGATGAGACCTAAAGATAAATATGTACAAATGAGCCTAGGTGGAGACACAACTAACACTAGTTACAAGATGTACAGGGGATTGAGGGATGAAGATGATGATGCAAAGATATGCACCATGATGCCCCAGTTGAGATGGAAATCCAAGATGGACTGATGGTGGATAGGGTTGGGAAGGATGCATCCCATTGATGATGATTGGATTGAGATCAAGGCTTGAAATCAAGAATAAGAACAAGACTAAGGATGTGATTGGATGGGTTGTCTTGACGTTTGATTTTGGATAACTAGAGGATATGGATAGGATTTGCATGCGATGGTAGATTTCTAGGAGCATTGGGATATGAACAATTAGTATTGGATGCATGGGGGGTAGCCTATAACTAGATACCAAATGACAAGGGAAGTACTACATTATGGAAAGATGGAGGAAATGTGTAGGGATGTGGAGATGAAAGCATGAGAAGGTAAGGATGGGGGGATTGAAGGTTTTGGATGGGGGGATGGAGGAAGATGAGGATTAGGAGATGAAGGGATTGGGGATAAAGATGGAAGTGGAATAAGGATGGGGAGATGGGAAGATGAATGCAATAAAGTCTCCAAGGAATAAGATGCCCCCACTTAGGATAGTTCACGCATTTGGAGGCATTAGGAGGGGGTACGATAGGAAGGAAGATAAGATGACAAGAGGATGGAGAGGGTAGATGGAAGCTTAGGATAATAGGTGGATGAGGGAGGTGGATGGAAGGCAATATGACGTGAAGGATGTTGGGATGAATGAAGTGGATGGGACATAATATGACAAGAAGGATGGGGGGATGAAGGATAGGTGGCTGCAAATTATGGTGGGAAAAATGATGCAGAAAGGTGCCCAAAAGCATGTATAGCTGGTGGTCTTTATTTCGTTATCAAGATCCCAATGAGGATGGCTAAGGTAAGAGACAAATGGGATGGAGGAGATGCTGGGTAAGATGTGCTAGAAGAAATTGCCCCCAATTATGGAGTGGGATTGGATATAGGGGTTACACATGACACCTGTTTGCTAGGTTTTCATCATGGTACTTGACCAAGGCACTTTATTGCCAAGTTTTCACCATTTGGATGAATTTTTTCTTTTCTTTTTTGACTTTTTTGACTTTTTACATTGGATGTTGGTACAACCTTATTATGATGGATGGATTATGCAATGACATGGATGAGATGGTTGTGATGGAAGATATGCGTGGGGTGAGGGATATGGTGGTAGAAAGTGTTTGGATGGAATGATGGAAAGTGAGCATGATAGGGGGATGTTGTCAGGACCAATATTGGCACATGTTGTGAGGCAGGTGGATGAGATTTGAATGGTTCATGTGGATATGATGGAGGAGTTATGATAGGCAGTTTTGGGACATAAGGACCCAAAATAGATTTAGGACATAGAGGAGGGGAATGATTACCTGGTAGAATAGTGACTTTGGATGTTATTGTGGATGTTTCTTTTAGATGCATTGTGTCTTTTTGCTTTGGGATCCACACAATTTTTTCTTTTTCTTTGGTGGGCCTTTGCAGCCTTTGGCACTTAGTGGATTTTTTAATTGGATTTTTCTTTTCTTGAGTATGTGTTTTGGAGTGGACATGGAAATCTTTGGATCTTTGTGGATAGTTATCTTTATGCATTTTTGATATGGCATCCAAATTATTGTGAGGAGTATTGGAAGGAATATGAGGAGGTGTGCGGGATGGAGAGATGGAAGGAGATTGGTGGATAAGAGATGTGGGGATGTGCCTTTGTTGATTCTGACTCAGAATGTATGGAATGGGATTTTTATGATGGGTGGTAGGGATATGGCTTTGGTGGATGCAGAATTGAGTAGGATAAGATGGGAGGTGATATTTTGGGACATAAGGGCCCAAAATGGATTTGGTATGTGGAGGATATGTGATGACAGATTTTGGGATATATGGACCCAAGATGGATTTAGAGGATGACTGAGGAATGTGCTAGGTTGTTTTGGGTTGTAATGATGGAGGAGGAATGACGTTATTTGCTTTGGACAAATGACGAGAAGATGCAATGGTGTTTTTAGAAGGATGCTTAAATTTGACATTAGCTGTACCAAAATTTTTGGAGGAAGTGTCTTCAGATGTGTGACCAATACCATATGGTCGTGGATTTTTTTTTGTCCTGGATGGGCTCTAGAGTTCCTTGTTCATGGGCACCTAAGCCTTTACCTTGATAATTCCATTTCTTGAGCATTTTATCCAAGCAAGGATACTTTGTACTTGGGGAATAAGATAAACATCTAGTATTAGGTGTGTTGGTTCCTGAAAATGACTTTACACTCAAAGAGACACCAATATACCTAAGACAAATTTTAAGGAGGGGTTAGTTCCAAATTGGGGAGATCTGTACGTAATTGGACCAACTATAGGGACAAGACTTCCCTCTACAATTCTGGCTCTGCAAAACCAAGGTGGGTACACCTAATCCAGCTCTAAATTCAATACTTCACAACCTTATCTAGATTCATATAACATATGGGTATGGTGAGAAAATACTAAATGATAACCAGCCATTCATTGATTCTCAATCACCATAGATGAACATACGACCCTATAACCTCAATATTTCAAAAGACTTGGGATTGGTTATGTTTAAAATTGAGGAATATAACCAGACCATATCAGACACATATCACTACAGAAGATACTTATTCTTGACCAGTGCCTTATCCTCTAGGCTAAACCTTGTACCAAAGTAGCATACAAAGACCAACTATTGTCAATGATTCATGACCATTAATATTACCACTTGGTGACAATATTTGTTTGTATATTCAGGTTCACACCACTTACAAATATCCTTGTGCAAACAAGATGAGTCTATGTCCTATTCAAAGAATCTTTAATTTGATCCTAGATCAAAATCTAAGGAATAGCAACACCTACATGGGTAAACACCAAGCAATCGACTAGAAAATCCAAAACTCAAGAGATGAACACAAAGGAGAGAACTGAACCTGAAAAGTTTGTATTATATTTAATGAATCATGTCCCTGTGTACACTTTTCTTTCAAGATACAACCACTCCAATATAGCTAAAGACCATAAGTTTTTCCTTTCATACAAAATACAGTCAAATATAAATCTGTTACACCCTAGACTGAGAAAAATCGTCAACCAGTATTCTGAAACCAAGAAGAGACTAGACCTAAACCTCTTGCTCAACCAAAAGATGACCCCTCCTAAATGATCTTGGAAATCCTTATAAAGGACTGCAACAAGCTTAGGATCATTTAGGGGAAAATTTATGGTTTCCAACAACTACAACAACCTGATACAACCATGCAATTACTGCAGAAGAGAAACCTATAAAAACATGAAGCAACAAATCAAATCTGATCCTTAATCAATGCCAAAACCCTAACCGACAAGCCACAAGGACAAGAAAAATCATCATGAAGACCCTGTGTGCCTTTGGTTGCATAAATAATGATAAGAATGATTACCACTTTTTCACGGCATGAACACGTTCATCAGACAAGTGTCCCCCAGAATCATTCTTGGTGGTGAACATGATCAGAACCAGTAGAACGACCACCAAAGCATTTAATAACTAGTCCTTCGTCTGTAGTTAAACCTTTAAAAAAAGTTAGATGAGATCAAATCAGGCAAAGAATCAAATATGTAGGCGCATTCAATTTTTAGCTGCTTCAGGATCAATAACTCGTAGGAAACCCTCTTAGAAATTCAAACATTCTGACTTGCAACGGTTAAACATCAAATTTTAAAATATGACCGTCGATCCTTGTCTTTCCCGACACATCATGCAGCCCACATAAATCAATAGAATGGTTGACAAAGCCCTAAAAATGACCGACCACATCACCCACAACAACTAATCAGAAGGAAACAAATCAGCAACATCTGACAATCGGAGGACCCACCTCTTCATTTAACCTTTCGCAAGTGGAAGATCAAACAATCATCGCGATGTCGGGATCAATAACATTCAAGCACTTTCCAAAGCGGTATCACGCCAATCATTGGATCTTCCCAGATCTAACTGCACTTTACCTTTTACTTGAGCTCTTGCATCGGTCCCACCATCTTTATTTACTCATCGAGTTGGACATGTGGCAACAGGGCGTGATCCCGCGATCACTAACCATCGTGCACCTTTTGGTTTGTGTTATCACATCGATTGCATGATCAACTTCAATCTGACATAAATTTACCTTTCTTTAATACCGTAGTGAGTCCGTGACTAGTATTTCTATCATTTTCACCAAGTCGCCAACATTTTTTGTTTAATCGCCTTCTTACCCTTGACCTGGCGACAAGCATTTCCTTTTCACCTTTTCTCTTCATTGCCTGCTCGTAGACTATTTACTTCTAACTACCTCTTCATCAACAATCCAACGACTAGCATATTTCTTTAGCATTTTCTTTCTATTGCCAAGTCACAGACCATTTCACTTAACCGTTACTTTATCCGGTGAGCTGGCGACCAAAGCATTAAACATGACCTTTGCTAGATCACAACAGTTAATACTAACTGCCAAACATGTTAGTGATCTAACGACAAAGGCTAAAACATAAACCATTGTCGGGTCATAGCAGTTAATGATAGAGCTCTAAAATTGTTTGCGACCTAGTGATATAGGCTTGACTTGCACACTCGCCCACTCGCGACGGTTAACAAGACATTGACAAAAGAGATTGTGACCTTGCGATAACAACCTATGAGGCTTGGCGAGTTAGCAACCGTAACTTAAAACATGTGCTAAAAGGGTGACTTAAGTTGCAGAAAATGTAATGAAGAAACAAAAATAGGCAGGGTTTAAGGACTTATCAAAAATATTTTAAAACCTTATGAAACAATAGAAATCCTATTTCTTCATACCTTAGACAAATTCAAAAGATTTTTTTGCAGGATAAGACCATTTTATTCAGATTTTTGCTATGACAGGAAAATGGGCTAATAGTGGCTCTGTTTGGGGATGTATGCCTCTTGCAAGCATAGCAAGAAATCAGAATATTTGGTAGAGCAGACCACAAACTTGACCCAAACTACAGGAAAACTTCTAAAAAACTAGCAAACAAACCAAACAAACCAGGAACATGAAGGAAACACACAACAAAAAAGGGAATATATACAAACCTATTGCTCATGGAAAAGAGTACTTTAGGAGAAGTAAAATTTTGAGAATTGTCCATGAACAAGCAATTCCAAAATGCTTGTAGTGTTTTATCATCCAGAATATAAGTATCATAACCCCATTTTTTATCAATGACATAAGGCCCCATCCAAATTGGATCAAACTTACCATGTCTTCCTTTATCCTCTAATCTGGCATTCCACATTAAAACTAAGTCATCAGCCTAAAAATTCCTTAGCATGGTTCTTCTGTCAAATATATTCTTATATTGGAGCTACAACCTGATATTCCTATCATGTGCCTCTCTCCTTGATTCATCCAATTGTATCAAGTCATCCATCCTGATCCTCATTTCATCATCTAACTCATCATCATAGGCCTGGATAACTTATACATCTGTAACAAAATATTTTGTGGCAACCTAGCATGTATACCATATACCAAATCAAAAGGTGCACAACCTAAAGCTTTCTTCACTGTCACTCTGTCAGCCCACAGAGCTCGTTACAACTTTGAGTCCCAAGCCCTCTTGTTCTTATCTAAAACTCTTTTGAGAATCTTTATTAGGCTTTTGTTACTGGACTCAGCTTGACCATTCCCCTGTGGGTGATATGGGGATGAGTAAGAAAGTTGGATTCCATATAATTGACATAAAGCATTAAAATCTTCTGATCTAAAACACATTGCATTATCTACCACTATAGTCTCTGGACAACCAAATCTAGTGAGAATATTTTTGCAACATGAAATTAGTCACCACCCTGCTAGTAGCTCTTTTAGTGGGGATAGCCTTAACCCACTTGGTAAAATAATCTGTTGCTAGTAAGATCCATGAATGACCTCCACTAGATTTGTTTGGAATCTCACCAATGAAAGCCATACCCCATTTTTGGAAAGGTGCCTCAACAACCACAAGCCTCAAAGGGAAATTCTCACTAAACTTCAACTTACCTGCAAACCTCTGGCAGGCATCACACTTTCTAACAAAATTGTGAACATCTCTAAAAATTGTAGGCCACCAAAAACCAAACCTTAAGATTTTATGTGCAGTAGTCTTAGCCATGTAATGGCCACCAAACACACCATTATGCATTTCTTCTAACAAGGCCTGAGTCCTAACATGGTCTACGCATTTGAGTAAAACACCCTCATTGCTCCTCCACCACAACTCACCTCTCAAAATTGCATACCTGATTGCATGCAACTTGAATGTTCTCTTCTTATTTTCATCCATTTAAGGGAAGAACTTCATCTTTTGCAGATATCCAATAATGTCCTTGTACCAATCACAATTATCCAAGTCACAAAAATAGGGCCTTTGCTCTTCTTCTAGCACATTCACATGATTTGCATCTAAGTTACTTTGAGCCATAAGATTTGCTAATCCTAGGCCTCTGACCAACTTTGTCATTTGAATATCAATATTAAACTCCTGGATTCTATTCATCCATTACACCTCCTCCCTAAAACTTCCCGTTGCATAAAAATGTCCTTTACAACAACACTAGGCACATATGCAACTATGGTTGCTCCAACCAAATAACATTTGGAAGCTTTAACAGCCTTAACCAGAACATATGCTTGTTTCTCATTAATATCATATTTTAATTCTGCTGCCTGTAATGACTTGCTAAAAAAGGAAATGGACTATTCAAAACCTTCAACATTCTTTTGTTACAACACTGCAGCAATAGTATGGTAAGAAGCAAAAAAGAAAATTTGCATAGGCTTACCATAATCAGGAGTCCTCAAAACAGGGGCCTCTTTGATATCTTTCTTTATATTTAAAAAGGTCCTAGATGCTTCTTCATTCCATTCCACTTTGGCTCCCGTTTTCATCATTTTGGAGATAGGAAAACTGGTCTCAACAAAGTTTGTAATGAATCTTCTAACAAAGTTTATCTGTCCAAAGAAAGACTAAATTCCTTTGACAGTCTTTGGCTGAGGCACTTTATCAATAGCAATGACCCTACCAGGATCAATCCTACTCCATCTTTTGATACAATATGTCCTAAGAGCTTTCCTTCTGTAACCCCAAAGGCACATTTCTTTGGGTTAAGTGAAACACCATATTCCAAAGCTCTTAGAAAAATCCTTTCAAGATGACCATAATGTTGATTTTCTTTTGTTGAATAAGCAGTAAGGTCATCTTGGTACACCACTAGAAATTTGTTTATAAAATCTACAAATGCCACATCCATTGGTCTCTGAAAAGTTGCTCCAACATTTGTCAAGCCAAAAGGCATCTTGACATACACATAAGTTCCCCATGGAGTGGTAAATGCAGTCTTGTACTGTTTTGATTCTTTAACCATTACTTGATTATACCCTGAAAATCCATCCATCATTGACATCAACTCAGATCCAATGACTCTTTGTAGCATGGCTTCCATAGTTGGCAGACCATAATTATCTTTTAATGAATTAATGTTGAGATTCCTGAAGTCCACACAAAGTCTAATGTCTCCATTCTTTTTCCTCACTGGGACCATATTAGATATCCATGTTGAATGTTTGATGGGCTTGATGACACCCACATCTCTCATTTTCGTCAATTCCTCTTGCATCTTCGGTGCCAATGCAGGATTAATAGGCCTCAATTTTTGCCTAAATAGTTTTGTTCCTTCTTTTAAAGGAATCTCATGTTAAAACAAGTCTTCTCTACATGCTTTCAAATCATCATATGACCATGCAAAAACATGTCTATATTTTCTGAGAAGATCAATTAATAACTTTCTGATTTTAGGAGATAACCTCCTCCCAAGATATATCCTTTTTGGAGAATCAGATGTTCCTAAATTTACCTCCAAGTCCTTGGGCCTGCTTACAGTCTTTACAGAATAAGACCTATCCTTATTATCAAAGGCTTTCTCAAGTGAAACCAGACCTTTTGGAACTCTGCTTGACTTTAGTTATATGATCTCCTTACCCAAAATGGTATCCTTATCATCAACAATCTCAACATACCCACTGAAATCCTTTTCTTTATTTTCAAAGTCTGCCTCACAATGCAAGAATCTTAGGATATCCATATCATCTTCAAACACTTGCCAATTCTCAACATTATCTGGTATGGAAGGTTTGGATTGAATCTCAACCTTTGAGATTCTTGCAAAAGTAATATCTTCTGGCCTTAGAGCAATATTAGCTAGTAAATCTACCATTATGTTCTGACCTCTATCCATCCAATCAATACCAAATGCATCAAAATTTTCCAATTCATCCCAAACAACATTTCTGTATTGTTTCAACCTTTTATTCTTTGAAGCATACTTTGATCTAATATGTGATATTATCAATTCAGAGTCTCCAATAACTCTCAGGCTTCTAATTACATGTCTTGAAGCCAACCTTAATCCAATCAACAAAGCCTCATACTCTGCAATATTATTTGTGCATGTAAATCTTAATGAGAATGAGAACTTGAAGGTCTTACCACTAGGAGCTATCAACAAAACTCCCGCACCAGCTCCCTCTTTAGAACTTGCTCCATCAAAATACAAGGTCCACAAGCCACCTTGGTCAGTCAAATTATCTTTGTCTTCAGATAAAAGCAAAGGCTCAAATTTTCATTCAACTTTTACCTCATGTATTTGAAAAGAATTTATGTTAGTATCAAGGTAACAATTCATATTATCTTCTTCAATTTCCTTAATCATGTGGGGTGTCCTAATTTCCCTTGATACCTTGACACAAACACCAACAATATTCAAAGTTGCAAAGGACAAGTCACATTGAATACTTCCTCCCATAGAAGCACTCCACTTTCTTGACAATAGCATTCCATAGTGGGGAGGAATGTCTACAACCAGGACACTCATTGTTAATTTTTTGTCAGGGTAAGCAACAAGCCTATAAGGCAAAGCCTTAATTGTACCAATTACATGTACCTCTTTGGAATCCATATCCTAACATCTCCCATGAGGAGAGTCAACATGTAAACCCATTGATCTCATGTATTTATGTAGGCATAACAATATTAGATGCTCCTGAATTGATCATGCAATTTTTTAGCATCTTTTCATTTAGGACTAGAGTCAAGAAGAAAGGATCCACAACTCCCAAGGAAGAATTTACCATATTTGTATCTAGGAAGATATGAGGGATTTGTGAAACAATCTCTTCTGAATCCTTCCCTTTGCTTTCATAGTTATCTTCTTCTTTTTTCAATTCTTTACACTTTTCTGATTGCTAAAAATTTGAGGAAGGCACACCATTTATCAATGTCAAAACCTTTTCCTTATTTTCCCTAATTCTCATCATTTCTAGTAGTGGAACCTTGACAATAATCAGAGATAACAATTGCTCCATATCAACAGGGGTATAATTCATATCACAATAAACTTGTTTCGAAGAAGCAACATCTCTATCCTTAGTTTGAGAAGTTGAGTTTAGTTCATTCCCCTTTTGTTGCTTTCTTTCACCTTGGGGAAGGGAAACATCTATCTCTAGTGTCCTTGCCTTTATCCCGTGTGCATTATTCTAACCACTAGGCTTCTCGACCATCTTGATTTTAACTTTCTTGACACTATCAATAGTTTTATCATTTTCTTGTGTTTGCTTAGTGTCCACCTTGTTCTTTTTTATGAAAAAACTTGTCGGGCTTCCATCTACATTGCCAACTCTCCTATTTCTCAAAACATAGTTACTCCTAGCCCGAGTAACCATATTAGCAGTGATTTGAGCTATTTCCTCATATGAGTGTCTTATTAATGCAATGGGTTCCTCACCCTCTTCTACATTACATCTTATATCATCAATTTCTTCCTCATCTTCATCAGAGAAAACATGCTGATGAAAAACCTCACTCCTTGTTTTGTGAGCCATATACATCTTGATTTTCATCTTCATCAGCAAAATCCACTTCATCATATAAATGTGATGATGCCATGGCACAACCATTTTTTATCATATGTATCATCTCCATCATTTCCCTGTACCTCAACAACAAACATACTCAAAGAAACAATATAATGATTAGGATCATGCGGGGACTGACAAGCTACACACCATGGAACATCATCACTCATGTTTACAAAATGCTTTTGCAATGGATCAGGGGTTCTATCATTCATCTTGTCTTTCTTTTCTGGGAAAAGAGGCTTCCCATCCTTCCATTGGGTATGATATGGGAAATTCTGTAACTTTGGCTTCCTATTGAAATTATTGAAAGCAGGTCTATCATTATTTGTAGTCCTACTACCTTTGACATCATTAGGCTTTAAATCTTTCAAAGCACTTAATATCTATTTCAAAATATCCTCCTCCTTGGGTTTTACACCAAAGGGCTTGTCTAATTCTTTCTTCCCAAACCGAGAAGGCTTAGGGTCCTCTCTCCTACCCAACTTCCTTGATACTCTTCTATTATTTTAAATGTTAACAACCAATCTATAAGCTTCTCTGATAGTTCTAGGATTATTATCCCTGAGAAGATAGCCCATCTTAACATCAAAAGCTTTCAAATAGGTAGCAAGATAGACCTTCTCATCCAATCTCATTACTTGGAAAATCTTATGCATGGCCTTCTAAAATCTTGCATTAAATTCAAGGACCTCTTCATTTTGTTTTTTCTTGATATTATTGAATTCATTCAACATAAAACCCTCATTTGTTTTGTCACCATACTGATCCTTGAAACATAATATAAAATCATCCCAAGACCTAACACAATCATGTGGCATTCCCCTAAACCAATCCTTGGTATCGCCAATTAATGATAGAACAAATCATTTTATAATGATATCCTCATGCTCAATTTCATAATCATCTATAATATCAATAAAGTTTTTCAAGTGTTCCACAAGTGATGATGTTATTGCCAGTAAATTTAGGGAGTTTTTCTCTAATTTTCTTTGGGATATCATTTGGATAACTAGGAATACCAAGAAAAGAAAGTTGCTTGTACCTCTCTAAATGGATTGGTCTCCTTTGGAAAGATCCATCAGCCTAGGATGCAGAGGCTATAGCATTTGATGTGACAAGAATAGTAGCACCAACAGGTGGTGGAGTGTTCTTTATTTGGTGAGAAGGCCATGCAATATTTTCAATCCCTGAGGACTGCCTAAGAAAACCCATCCTCTTCATCTCAGCAACAATAGCCTCCAATTCTGCCTTCTTAGGCTCCTTAGATAATATTTCTCTCTCTAGTTCTGCCTTTTCAATATAAACATCCAACTTGGACAACTGATCCATTAGAACCCTATCCTTGATAGGTTCATTTATTGAAATCTTTACTGCAACATGTTTGCCCTTATCCTTAGGTCTCTGAGGCTCAAAGACTTGACGGATGGTAGGTTCTTCATTATTATCTTTGGATGGTACAACAAAATTTATTGCCTCCAGGGTTAGCAACTACTGCTTCAATTGATCTTTTCTAATTTGAGCTTGTCTTATTTTATCTTCTTTTTCTTTGTCTTCTGATGGTAATCTGCTCTTGGACTCTTCTCTCCAACTCTTAACCATCTTGAAAAAGATCCTTAGAATCAGGGAGAGTTGTTTCTGATTCTGAAGTGTGTGCATTTAATCTTTCTTATCTATCTCTTTGGACATGAGGGCTCTATGAGGATGAAGAACCAGTGGCCCGGGAGGCCTAGCTTCTCCCCCTCTTACAACACTTCTTGATCTCCTCCTTTGTCCATGAGACCCATTGTGGATATTTTTTCTATTCAGGTGTGGTCCACCTTCTTCTCTCTCATCAAGAGAGTAATATTCCTCATATGTACCCAATCCATGATCCATAGCCTCTATATATTCTGATGCATTCTCTTCCTGGCTAGGGTGGATTGGTAAAGTTTCTTTATCAACTTCCTTTTGTCTCCAAGTTTGAGATATATTCTTTTCATTTCTTTTCCTTCTTTGTTGACTAGGTCTAGAGGTACTTGGAAGACCTTCCAATATATCTTCAAGATGCTCCCTCCCCAAGATTTGGTGTTTTTGTGACTCATCTTGAGAAAGTGTAAATAAACTAATGCACTCGTACAAAGATTTCTTTTATAGTCGCCACCCAACAAAGTTGGGACTATAACACCTTTTCTTAAGAATATGAGTATTGTAGAATTGAAAACTTGAAGACAAAAGAACACAACACAAGTGCACTAAGAAAGACCCAATAAATCTTCTTTTGAAGAAACAAACACCTGGGAAACCCAAGTACAACACTATTCTCTCAATGAAAAATTAACTAGTTAAATAGATGAGAAAGCCATGAGCACATCTCAACTTGAAACCTGCAACATTTTAGCTTCATTTAACATATTCCCCAATAGGGTCACCATTTTGTTATTCCTATAAAGTACTTTACACTGAGAGAGACACCAATATACCTAAGACAAATTTTAAGGAGGGGTTAATTCCAAATTGGGGAGATCTATAGGTAACTGGACCAACTATAGGGACAAGACTACCCTTTGCACTTCTGGCTCTGCAAAAATAAGGTGAGTACACCTAATCTAGCTCTATATTCAATACTTCACAACCTTCTCTAGATTCATATAACAAATGGGTATGGTGAGAAAATACTAAATGATAACTAGTCATTCATTGATTCTCAATCACCATAGATGAACATACGACCCTATAACCTCAATATTTCAAAAGACTTGGGATTGGTTATGTTTAAAATTGAGGAATATAACCAGACCATGTTAGACACATATCATTGCAAAAGATACTTATTCCTGACCAGTTCCTTATCCTCTGGGCTAAACCTTGCACCAAAGTAGCATACAAAGACCAACTATTGTCAATGATTCATGGCCCTTAATATTACCACTTGGTGACAATATTTGTCTATATATTCAGGTTTGCACTACTTACAAATATCCTTGTGCAAACTAGATGAGTCTATGTCCTATCCAAAGAATCTTTAATTTGATCCTAGATCAAAATCTAAGGAATAGCAACACATACATGGGTAAACACCAAGCAATGGACCATAAAATCCAAAACTCAAGAGGTGAACACAAATGAGAGAACTGAACCTGAAAAGTTTGTACTATATTTAATGAATCATGTCCCTATGTAAACTTTTCTTTCAAGATACAACCACTCCAATAGAGCTAAAGACCGAAAGTTTTTCCTTTCATACAAAATACAGTTAGATATAAGTCTGTTACACCCTAGACTGAGAAAAATCATCAGCCGATATTTTGAAACCAAGAAGAGACTAGACCTAGACCTCTTGCTTAGCCAAAAGATGACCCCTCCTAAATGATCTTGGAAATCCTTATAAAGGACCGCAACAAGCTTAGGATCATTTAAAGCAAAATTTAGGGTTTCCAACAACTACAACCTGATACAACCATGCAATTACTGCAGAAGGGACACCCATAAAAATAGGAAGCAACAAATCATATCTGATCCTTAGTCAATGTCAAAACCCTAACTGACAAGCCACAAGGACAAGAAAAATCATCATGAAGACCCTCTGTGCCTTTGGCTGCGTAAATAATGGCAAGAATGATTACCATTTTTTCATGGCATGAACACCTTCATTAGACAAGTGTCCCATAGAACCATTCTTGGTGATGAACATGATCCGAACCGGTAGAACGAACACCAAAGCATTTAATAACTAGTCCTTCGTCTGCAGTTAAACCTTTTAAAAAACTTAGACAAGATCAAATCAGGGAAATAGTCAAATATGTAGACGCATTCAATGTTTAGCTGCTTCAGGCTCAACAACTCATAGGAAACCCTCTTAGAGATTCAAACATTATGGCTTGCAACGGTTAAACAATAATTTTTAAAACACGACCGTCGATCCTTGTCTTTCCCGACACATCGTTCGGCACACATAAATCAACAAAATAGTGGACAAAGTCCTAAAAATGACCAACCACATCACCTACATCAACCAATTAGAAGGAAACAAATCAGCAACATCTGAAAACTGGAGGACCTGCCTCTTCATTTGACCTTTTGCAAGTGGAAGATCAAACGGGCGTCGCGATCAATAACATTCGAGCACTTTCCAAAGTGATATCACGCCAACTGTTGGATCTTCCCAGATCTAATTGCACTTTACCTTTTACTTGAGCTCTGGCATCGGTCCCACCATCTTTATTTACTCATCGGGCTGGACACGTGGCGGAAGGGCATGATCCCGCGATCACTAACCATCGTGCACCTTTCCTTTGTGGTATCATGCCGCCTGCACGATCAACTTCAATCTAACAGAACTTTAGCTTTCTTTAATACCGTAGCGAGTCTGCGACTAGCATTTCTATCATTTTTACCAAGTCACCAACATTTTTTGTTTAACCGCCTTCTTGCCTGCGACCTGGTGAGAAGCATTTCCTCTTCACCTTTTCTCTTCATCGCTAGCTCGCAAACTGTTTACTTCTAACTGCCTTTTCATCAGTGATCTAACGTCTAGCATATTTCTTTAGCATTTTCTTTCTATCGCAAAGTTGTGAACCATTTCACTTAACCGTTATTTTATCCGGCGAGCTAGCGACCAAAGCATTGAACATGACCTTTGCTAGATCGCAATGGTTAAGACTAACCACCAAACATGTCAGCGATTTGGTGACAAAGGCTAAAACATAAACCATCGCCGAGTCACAGCGGTTAATGATAGATCTCTAAAACAATTTAGGACCTAGTGATAAAGGCTTGCCTTACACACTCGCCCACTCACGACGGTTAACAAGACATTGAAAAATGAGACCGTGACCTTGCGATAATGGCCTATGGGACTTGGTGAGTTAGTGGTGGTAATTTAAAACATGTGCTAAAAGGGTGACTTAAATTGTAGAAAAGGTAATGAAGAAACAAAAATAGGTTATGTTTAAGGACTTATCAAAAATATTTTAAAACCCTATGAAATAATAGAAACCCTATTTATTCATACCTTAGACAACTTCAAAGGATTTTTTGCAGGATAAGACCATTTTCTTAGATTTTTGCTATGACAGGAAAATGGGCTAACAAGTTGCTGTGGTGGAAGATATGAAACTTATTTCTTCTGCTTCAAGTTGGGCGCCATTGACAAATGTAAGTGGACCAAGGGGATAGAGCGATGCGGTGGGATAGGTGTTAGAGGATCATGAAGTGGAAGGGATGGGATGATATGATCTTGATTGGGGTTGGGGGATGGTGATGGATCTTGAGATGGAGGAGTGGATGGGAGAAATGGATTATGCAACAAAGGAAGTGAGATGGTAGGATCGTGAGTTGGGGGTATGGATGTCGATGGATTATGAGATGGAGTGGGCAATAATAATGGATTATGTAATAGAGGAAGTGAAAGGGTAGGATCTTGATGTAGGTTGATGGATGGTTCATAATGCTTTTGGACAAGATCTTGACTTGATTGGATTGGTGTGGATGGTGCTATGGGAGATGTATGGATGGATTCTTAAGATGACATGGGTGGAAGGATTGTAGGTTCTGCAATTATGACGGAGGGAAGGAGGGTGGACTCATGCGGTTCTTTGGATGTGCTTTGGGTAATGCTAGGAGGAGGCGACATGGATGTGAATTGGATGGAGTCAACGGGTGGAAATAACTCAATGATGCTAGGAGATGGAAGAGGATCAATAGGTGGGGTAGACAGAAGAAGGATAATAGGTGTGTGTGATGGAGGAGGAATGGTGGATGTGGGAGGTGGATGGGCAATGATGGATGGTGGGTTAGCAATAGTATGGGGATTATGGTGATGGATTGGAAGACTAAGATTATGGATTTGAAAATGGGTTGGAGGATAAGGAGATGATGGATTTGGATAAGGGATGTTGCTATGGAAGGGTGGAGTTTGGTATATGACTATGGGAGAAGGTGAAGGTATGAATGATGTATGCAGGGGATATGTGGGTATGACATAGGAGGAAGGTGTTGATGAATACGATAATGGATTTCCCTTGTCAAAGGTATGATAAGGAGTACTAGTGGGTATGTGTGGAGAAATGATGGGGTAGTTTTGAGCAATGATTGGGTTTGGAGGAAGGGTCAAAAGGGATAAGATGGGCATTTATGGTTGAATGGCTCAAGGTTGCTCACACATGTGTGAGCTACTTTGGGGAAGAGTGAAGGGGACCAAAGTGTAAGAGCATTTAAGGAAGGTGGTTGACTTCCTTGGGAAGAGTCGGTCACACATGTGTGAGCAACCCATTAGGGCTAATGAGGTTAGGAATCACCTCCTAAGTAGGGTTAGGGGAGTGATTAGGTTTAGCAAGTGAGGTGATGGGTGTAGGTTAGGATTTAGGTAGGGTTTTAGATTAATTTAGATTAATCCATATTTAGAGGAATATTAGGAAATTGAGGGATTTGAATAAATATTGATTTATTCAAAAAGGGGGATTAATGGAGGAATATGTATTAAAATAGCTTTAATACATTAAGGAGGGGGTATTTAAATTAAATTCAAATACTTTAGGTAATGAACCTAATTTAATTAAATAATTATAATTAAACAGGTAGAGGAATATAATAACCATGATTAATTAATTATGATATTATAAAGATTATCAATTAAATAGATTTAATTAATATGAAGGATTTTTAAGTGTCTACATATACTATCAAATGATTTAGTTTTACAATTCTATAAATTTTTTTATCTTTTTTGTACACACATACCCCCAATTTTTTTTGCATGTACCCACATAGTGGATTCTCATACCCATACCTATACTGACAACCTAGAAATGAACAATACAATTTTAAAATTCAATTCATTTTTCTGCACAAAATGGGTTTCAGTCAATTACATGAAATGACAAATTTCTCTATACCTTCTTATATATTTGGCACTCTTATCTAAATGATTATATATTCATAGAATATCTGAAAAAATTCTATTTATGGGGAGGTAATTTTAGGGGACTAATTGAAGTCTTAATTTTACTATAAATTTTACAAAAGAGATTGTAAAGCTAAATGCCATTTAAGATTGGAGTGTAGAAACTAAGGGCATAAACATAATCTAATTTGTGTAGATATTTAGGCTATTGTGCATGGCAAGGTGTTTTTGATTATTCCAATATGTTTACCTTGAGATGATTGCTTCCTATACGAAAGTTTACCCTGATATTGGCAATTGTTTGTATTTTGATCTTGCAAGGGAAGTCATTATATGCTTAATGAGCTGCATGGTAAAATTGGATTTGGTACCTAACTCAACCTCAACATCATGTGAAGGTATTTATGTGCCTTCTAATGTTTTAACAACCATTAATGCAGTTTTGAGTTTTTAAGGCGACTAATAAAAATATGTGATCGTTCCTACCCAAACACTTCATGCCTTTGAGATCCTACACAACAAAGTTTCCCAATTTGATTGTTCGTTTTAGTACAAGCTATTTAATTTAATTTTTTTTTGTCAACTACTTGTTCTTTTGCATGTGTACTTTATATTGCAAGTAATATTTTAATATCATTAATTATAGATCTTAATGTGTTGACTAGTTCAAAATTCAGCATCGGATGGTGCATTGCCATAATCTCGAATGCCTACAACTAAAATCTCTTATCAACCTTTATTATTTGTTTTGCATTAGGCAATGGCTCTAGCTGCAATGCAACTCTTAGTTTTTTTTGTGAGGTTGAATAATACTAGTATTAAATTATTACCTTTTTAAAATATAATTAATGATTTTTTATTATCTAGTGGGGGAGAAGTGGGAAGAGAGGATTGGACCTAATCAAGTATGAATGGTCATTACTTAAAATGACACTTTTCTTATATAATTTGGCAATAAGTATAAGGTAGGGTGATCTAGTATATAAGTTCCTTTATTTTTTGTTGGAAGGAGAGTATAATCAACCATGTTAGATCCACATAAACTAACTTCTCCATTGAGAAAGCTTTGAGAACCATTATTGTAAGAATTGATGGCTTATATGAACACATATTATTATTTAAAAATAAATTAAAAAAACCAATTTGTAAGAATTGATGGCTTACATGAACATATATTATTATTTAAAAATAAATAAATAAAAACAATTTGTGTTCTAAGTTATTTGAGATGATCCTTTGTGAACATGCCTCTATCATCCACAAATGTTTGAAGTAATTATGGGCCAAAGAGACCTTTTGCACAAATCATTTGTTTGTAGGTAATAGAAAGCATTTAGTATTTTGCCTTATCACTTCTATCCTTACTATCAAAACTTTTGGAGCATGTAATGGCTTTAAGTCTTATAACTCTAATGAATATGAGCTTAATATAGATATAACCAATCATGTGTTTGTGTTAAAAGTTAAGGACTTTTAAAGTCACGATTAATGTTGGTAGCTCTATATTTTTCTAATGATAGTCTTCTAATAAATTTTGAGTTTCTCTATGCTTTTTGATTTTTTGAATGCTATCTTAAATTGACACTTGTAGTTTAAATGCCTTTACAGAGTTATGCATAGTTTTCATAGAACCTTTTTTTGCAAGAATGGTTTTGGTTGTCGATTGTTAGTTGTGAGCAACAATTGAAATGAGCTTCCTTTTGCAGACTTGCCAAGATCCAACCTTGGCTGGCAAAGAGTTTTGTATTTATTTAGGGAATCAAGAATAGTTATAGTTCCACATTTACCTACAATGATGGATTTACTAATGTGTGTATTTACATATACTCGTTTAAATATATAATCAACTAGTTTAGGACTTTAGCATATTAAGACTCCCTACATTGTGTGCATGCATATACTCATTTAAATATAAATTTGATCACTTTTTAATAATAGCAAATTAAATATAATCACGATGTTCACTCTCATATGTTGCCTCCATGTATTCAATCATAATGATTTTAGGTTTGCTTGCTATTATTGGTGTAAAGGATTTTGGTTGCAACCCCTCTTCGATTCTCGCTACTGCCAATGGTGGCCCAAGCATCTTTTCGAGGATGTGGTTTTGATGGTTGGGGATAGGCCTTGGACCCAACTTCTTGTTTACAATGACCCCCTTTTATATGTTGTCATTGCTTTGCCATCATCACTTGGCTATAGATTGCCCCCTCACATTGAAAGAGCACTACTACTTGGTCAAAGAATGTTAATTAAGACCACTTGACCATTCATGCTCCTTATAATCCATCTAATGCCTCTTTGCAAGATGATGATGATTCCTTAGCTTTTGGTGTGGCATTGGCATGTCCTTTAGACCCTATTGGAGAACCTCTTTTCTTGACCTTACAACCCATCTTGCAAATTGCTTTAGATTAGAACTTGGCTACTATTGGGATGGAAGGTTTCCCTTTGTGTTTTTCGTTCTTTGGCTCTCTCTTTTGCACACTAAGGTGATCTCTATGGGGGAATCCCCCCACCTTCTCTACTTCCCCTTGTGCTGAGATTTAAAAAAATGTTTCTTGGATTGTTGTAAGAAAAAGGAAGAAAGGCCTTCCTAATGCCCTCTCCCAAAATCATACATGATTATTGAGTGAGAAAACTAATATTTTCTCATTGGAATTGTCTAGTTGGAATCCACAGAGGTCCCAATAATTTGTTGTTTTGGCAGCTTGGTTGCAACTATACCTTTCTTTTGGTGAAAGACTGATATTTTCTCATTGGCATTGTCTAGTTGGGACCCACAAAGGTCCCAATACTTTGTTGTTTTGGAAGCTTGGTTGTAACTATACCTTTCTTTTGGTGAAAAATTGATATTTTCTCATTGGCATTGTCTAGTTGGGACCCACAGAAGTGTCAATACTTTGTTGTTTTGGAAGCTTAGTTACAACTATACCTTTCTTTTGGTCATACTATTTTTGGCTAGGTTGGGGTTGTTTTACCTTGCCTTTTGGCAGTCTTTGTAAAGGGTTGAGACCCTTGTTTCCCACTTATTCAATAAAAAACAATGAGCTAAATAATTATTTAAGTCTACACATACCACATGTCTTAGCTAGAACAATATTTTGAGTTGTACTTTGTAACCTTGAGTTTCATGCACGTTGATAGCCCACTACTATGTCCATAGCCCACTAAACTACCCTTTTCGAGTGAACCCCACACCCTTTACAAGTCTTAAATGTTATGTTTTATGAAGTCTTTATGGGTGGTCTTAGAAGCCACTAAAACTTTTCACAAACCCTAATGTATCTTTTAAACACAATTATTTCCCCTTTCATCTATAAGGTCATGGATAACCCTTAGTTTTCTATCTCCTTTTTAAAAGAAAATGTCAAATAAATGACTTTTATCCATCAATAATTTTAAAGATTTGTTTACATAATAATTTTCTTATATATATATAGAATCAATTTGTGAGAACAGTTATTGTTGTAAATTGTTAGTTAGTGTAGTAGTTGAAATAAACTCTATCATGCAAAATTGCTAGATTCCAATCTTGGTGGGCCAAGAGCTCAAGAGGTGGATTTTCATGGTTATTTTCATTTTTCTAAATTCAAGGGAATTTATTCAAAATAGGTTTGGGTATATAGTGTATTGGTTGAATATTATATATTTTTTGATTTACAAAATTTGAATATTATAAAGTCTATTTTTCGATTGGTGCATACATTCATTTGTAGTAGATATAGAAGCTATTTCATTGAAATGAATAGGATGCATTTAGGGGTTAATGAAATCTATTTTTATTTAAAAAATTATTTTACACATTAATTTATATATTTGGTCACATCTTTCCAAAAATATGAGTAAAGTTCTTTTTTAATTGATGTGTGAATCTATTAAATAGTTGGTAAACTCAAATTTTACTCTAATCAGGATTAAATCGGGAAAATACTGAAATCTAATTTTTTAAATTTTTCTATGTTTTTGTAAACTACATTTTTGAAGGTCTTCAGAGTATTTCTCGATCTCTCTCTGTCTGATCATGATTAAATTGGGAAAAGTACTAAAATCTAATTTTTCAAATTTTTCTATGTTTCAGTAAACTACATTTTTGAAGGTCTTCAGAGCATATATCTCTCTCTCTCTCTCTCTCTCTCTCTCTCTCTCTCTCTCTCTCTCTCTCTCTCTCTCTCTCTCTCTCTCTCTCTCTCTCTCTCTCTCTCTCTCTCTCTCTCTCTCTCTCTCTCTGTGTGTGTGTGTGTGTGTGTGTGTGACATGTCCTTCGATCCAGGGATCAATAAAAATTTCAAAGAAGATGTAAGAGATGCTTGGCAATCTTTTCTAAATTGTTCAACACACTGACTTAGGTATGTTTTTCACCTACTCTACTTGTAAATTTTGAAGTATTGAATTTAAATAAATAACTTAATTTTGAAAGTTGTTATTGGATGAATCATACGATTTCCAACCATCTACAATAGACACAATATACAACTAGGTCACAAACTCATTTTTGAAAAATATTCATTAATGAAAAAGTGATATTAAAATCTACCATTTCTTTGGTTGACCCCAATCACATCTTTATCTTCTTGTAGAACACAACCATCTATAATTGAAATTGAAATTAGTTAATTTTGAGAACAATAAAAATTAATAAATATTTAATTATAAATTTATATCAATATTACTAGTGGTACTATTTTAAAGACCAAAAATCCATATAACATCTTCACCCTCAACAATAACCAATAGAGTAACACCATATAATTGAATTAGATTTTCTTTGGTTAGTTTTGAGGGAAAAAATTTAAAAATATAAATATAATATATAAATGTTAAATGACACTTACTAGTAATTTGATCTTGGTGATTTGTTTTCTTCCTCTTTCAGAGATATAGAATCTTCAACATATGCCTACATGTGTTTCCCCGTTTTGCCCATTGACAATCACACACATATAAATGTGGTCCAAATTTTCTCCCAAGGTACCATTTCATTGCAATAGATTGACTTATTGTTTTCATGTAGTAGGGAGATCATATGGGTAACAATTTGTATTAGGGATTATTTTTTAACCTCACTAGAGTGGTTATGTAATATCCTTCTTTTTTAAAGTTAAGTAAAAAATTTAAATAATGGTAGATATATTTTATTTTTATAAAATAGCTCTACCGTATGAAGAAGTGTATAAATAAGCCTATCCATTCTTTTTGTACATTTCTTAGCACAACTAATTAGATAATGACTTTTGATGTGGAAGTGATATGACTCAATGAAGCATTGTGAATTTTTTTATCATGTAAGTGATATTGTCTTCAATATCACTCATTGCATACATTATCTCATCCAATCTATCAAATGCGTTTAAACCAACATCCTTATTGCTGGTATACCTATATTATAAAAGACAATTTCAATCAATGGAGCTCAAACATATAATATTTCACATATTGTAATCAATGATTGACTTGTACACATTTTTTTTAATCCATGCTCTATGTAAATACTAATTGCATAAAAATACTCAACAATTAAAAGATAACTTAAAGTTACATTATAAAACATGATAAATCACATTGTAATAATATTTTTTGAAATTCAAACTAGTTTAAGTTGTAAAACATAAAATATATGAAAGCTATCAGACTTCCACAATCCATATGAATGCTTATGATAGTTTCTAGATACGATTGTGTAATTTTTTTATCATCAACGTTTCAAATCACACTATATGATCCATTATCAGGATGTACAAGCGTATAAGGAAAAGAAAAATTATAAATTGTAGACCTAGAATGAGATAAAAAGAGGGGAATGAGGGAGTAAGAGAGGAGGAAGACAACACATAGATCAATGTTAACAAGACCTCCAAGAGCATAAATAAACTAAGAATAAAATAAAAACCCCAAAAATAAAATAAAATAGAAAACACAAAATATAGAAGCGAACTCCTAACAAACAAATACCCATAAGAAAAAGAATATAAACATATATAAATGCACATGAATAAATAAATAAAGATATATCAAAATAAATGAATAAATAAAAATATATTAAAAAGTACACATACCAAAACACACACCCACAGAATTACAAAAAAATTAAAATTGTCTCATATTCATATTGAAGGTGACTCTACTCTTATCATTAATGCTTGGAAATCTAGATCGACTATGAATTGGAGATTTAGTTCTATCTTGGAAAAAGCTTGGTATCTTCTTGATTCCTTTGATAAAGTAACTATTTTTCATATCTACAGAGAAGGTAATGCCTTGGCAGATTGTTTGGCTAACATGGGCTCTTCCAAACTAGAATTTGATTCCTTGTTCTCTGATTCTTCTCTAGATAGATTCCCCTCTCTCTTAAGTATTATTCAAGCTGAAAGTGTCTTGTAGTATTTAGTTTCTTGTCTCTCTCCTACACACATGTGAGTATTTATTTGAATTCCTAATCACGCACAATGAGTGATCTTCATTTTGATCTTTTCTCAGGGTACTTGATTATGCATTAATTGGAATATGTTCATGTGTGGGAATTGTACACATGTGGATATTCGCAGGATTTCATAAGTTAAGTACTTTTCTTCATTATGCGTTCATTTGGTGTGCTTGATTATGCAGTAATATGGATATTTATACGTGTGTAGGAGTTCCTTTACTTGGCTTTCCTCTTCTAATTTCTATTTTCTTGGGTTTAGTCTTGATTATTGGGTTTGGTGACTTAGTGTAGTTGGTTAGTATTTGATTTTGCTTGATGTTTCTCCTTGCATCTGTCATGTCATTTCTTCTATCCTGCTTTTGGTTCTCCACGTGATATTTCTTTGGGATTGGGTTATTCGAACTATGTACTTGACTCTCCTTAGCATTATTCTTGTCATTATTGCTCTCCTTCTTTGGCTGCATTTTTGGATTTTGTGGAGATCTGGTGTGTCTTATGGCGTCATCTTCTGGTACTCTTGGCACGCATGACCTTTCTTCTCTTGAGCTCTTCTGAGGCTATGAGTTTAAGTGCATTTATTTCTCCATATGTGTCGTGTCCTTCCCTGTATTCATTTGTTGTGGGTTGTTTCTTTTATGTATTTCCTTTCATAGATGTTATTTGCTGGGTTTTTGTGGTTCTATTTTTTATCGACTCGACAAGCTCACCACTCTTCTCAGCTGTTATACTTGGGAACTTCGATGGAGGGTTTTTCAGTTTATAAGTCCCTCCATATGGAACTTTATCCTCGTAATTATAGGATTCTGTTAGAGGTAGAAGATTGAGAACATTAGTTCCTTGGACATATTAACGATGATTGTTTGGCAGCTATGTTTCTCTGTGACCATATCCATATTCAGAGGGCTATCAGGAGGATTGTAGGTGAAGATGTTTTATTTCCACAGGGAAAGCATATGATCTTTCCTTCTCAAATTTTATCTATTCTTTTGTCTAACTCTTTTGATCTTCTGCAATCACCATTTCATCTTGAAATTATTGCTAACAAGTTTGTCAAATTGGAATTCTTGGGTTCCCATAAATTGCTTAAGGCTTTGCAGAGGTACGATCTATGGAATGGGGCTACTTTGGTTGGTAATTTGTTTCATCATCACGCCTTGCTCAATAATCATCTAGTGTTCTCTATTTATGTGAGCATAAAAAAATCTTTGGAACACCATAATTTTCATCTTGTGAGATTAGCCTTGCAGTTCCATGGGCATCATTTGAATTCGATTTATGTGAACAACATCCAGTCTATGGTTTTTGCTCTTCTTGATCTGCTTGATTATGATGTGAAGCATTCAGCTCCTCCTGCCGTCCCTAATCCTCTATTGCACCCAGGCCATGACTCTTCTCGTGGCACTGAAGCCCCTTTGGCATTGGTAGATTTGGACATCCACTTGGGTTTGTCTGGTTCTTCTCAGGCTTTTATGTAAAGTTAATTTTTATTGGGGCTGATCACTATTAGTTTTGTTCTATGCTATTTGGTGCCATTCTTTGCTCTCGAGATCACTTTTTGTAATACAGTCTCCTTGTCTTGCTTCTCTTTACAATGCTTTCTTCTATTCAACCACATGCTACTTTTGTAATCTTGGATAAATTTGTTCTTCTTGGGTGGGTATAGGCTGTAGGTACTCTTAGGTTCTTTATCTATTAATCATAGCATGGTTGAACCTTGTGCTCCCTTATCATTTGGATCTCTCTTTGTATCTAGCTATGGGGGGGACTTCTCTTCTTCTTCTTATGTAATGGGGCTATGAACAAAATTTTTCTTCCTGGTTCTTTTCTCCGGGAGCTCCTTTCGAACTATTGTAAAAAAAATATTTATTATTATAATATAATTATATTAAGTGGCTTCTGCCACCTTGTTTAAAAAAAAGAAGAAGGAAAAATAAGATAAAATAAAGAAATGGGGAAAGTAAAAGAACCAAAAGAGAATTAAAAAATGAGACAAAGAAAATTAGAAGAATCGGGAAATGAATAAGACAAGAAAATAATTAAGAACAAAAGAGAAAATATATATGTGCTCAAGTATATATATATTTACACACACTCACAAATATATAAACACACAAATGAACAAAATTAAGACACACACATATAGATAATATATGAGCTTATAAATAATTATATAAAGAAAGAAACAAATAAATTATATATATATAAACACACACATATATACATATTTATATTTATATGTTTGTATACATATATAAATATATATATATATAAATATAAATATATATATAAATATATATATATATATATATATATATATATATATATATATATATATATATATATATATATATATATATATATATATATATATATATATATATATATATATATATATATATATATATATATATATATATATATATATATATATATATATATATATATATATATATATATATATATATATATATATATATATATATATATATATATATATATATATATATATAATTTTGGCCTATAGGGAGTATAACATTTGTTCTCTGTGTAGGTGTGATGAAACTGTGTATCATATATTCTTTGTATGGTTTTTTGCTAAGGAGGTTTGGAATCTGTTCGGTCTTGCCTTGAATAATAACTTCACCATTTCTGATTTATTTTCTGGGAACTTCTTAAGCATGAGAAAAAACAAATTTCAATTTTGGCCTATTCTATCTATTCATATTTTATGGTTTATTTGGTAATCTTGAAACAATGATATCTTTAATGGAAATAAGAGATTCCTTACTGAGTCTCTACGAAGGCTCATACTACATAACATCTCTGTGCAGGTTACACTTATATTGAAGATTGATGAAGAGAAGTTCTCAAAACTTCTCAATGAAGGTTTTTCTATGGTGGTGAAGAGAGACATTGCCTACAAGTACACATCTGCTACACAAGTGGAGGATCCTGATGATTTTTAGATTACTCTATGGGAGCTTCATAACTAAATCAAAGAGAGGCAACAAAGACAACTCTGATGATGATGGTGACTCCAATGCCTCCCATGATAAACCTGTTTGTGTCACTCCTACAACAGTTGTTCCACCTCCAGTTGATGTCCTGCCCACATATGCTGACTTGAAAGATCTGAATGTTGTGTTTGAAGTCAATGGAAAATTCCTCATATGGATAACTATGGATCTTTGTGTTGGACTACTTGGATTGCAATCTAAACCTATTAGAGATAACATCTACTTTTTGATATCTTTTGTATCATTTTGTTCATATTGTTGTATCTATTGATGCTGATGTAATTGATGTAGAAGCAATTGATACTATCTATTTTCCCTACGAGCTCCTTATGTAACTGATACTATCCGTACATGCACAAGTTTGTAGCTTATACAACTTTCCTTATATTTAATAGAAAAAATATGTATATGTAGTTTATTTTTTCTCAGTAAATATTTAATTTTTATTAATAATTTATATGAAATTATAGTAAAAGATAATAAAAAATTCTTAGACTCTAGTTCTTCACCTAGAAATATACATTTGTGCATGTAGCTACCTTTACATTAAATACATACAACATAGTTTGTGATCCGAACAAAAAAAAAACCCTTTTGACTAAAAAATGCATCAACCGGGGCATACACCCTTGCAACATCTAAAAACAAATGTTTGTACTAAAGCAAAAAGAAAATGCAAAAATTGCATACAAACATGGAATTCAAAATTGAAATAAAGGCCAAGTCATCATCGGTTTCGAACCTACCTCTCTCCTTGAGCTCTTCCTCAACCTCACCTGGTCACAACCTTGTTCCACATTATTTGTAGCCCCTTGACCTCATCCATGCCCTCAGCCTCAAACCCTCCTTTCTCCTCTATTGGTCCCATTTCCCTACCCATCAAACACCCGATTCTCTACATTGGCAATGTCATCACCTCTCCAATAATTCACAAGTTTGAACTTGAGATTTTCTTTGTCAAATTTCTCCTTCCTCAACTAAAAATGAATAACAAACTCCTAGTTTGTAGTGTAGTCGCACATCACCTACCACATTTTTATCGCTTCTTCCCTTCTTCCTTCTCTATTTTCTTCTGCTCGCCACAAGATGAATGGATGGATATGGCTAGAGTTACTTGATACATGCACCCAATAACCAATCTTTGCCATGAAACCCCTACCTAGTTTAAAAAATTAAATTAGAGCATCCAATCCCACCCTCCATTCTGGTTTCATGCACTGTTGCACCACTCTTCTAACCTCCTCCACACCACCAACTTCTAATCCCCATGTATACAACATCAATGCTATATCTATATTTGTGTGATATCTATGGTCCATAAGAAGGTATTTGATTCCAAACATCCCTCTCACCATAACGGGGAATAAGGGGTCATCAATTGTGAATAAAATCTTCAAATGCTGGTTTGAAATCCATCCCAGAAAGACATTTGTTGTTTTGTTGTCTTCATGCTGAAGTTTTCCCCCATGTTCCTGGTAGCTTCTCAATTCTCGACCAATTCCACCAAGAAAAATGCAAAATTGCCATTCAAATATCTTCTTTTTGTAATACTAGGCCCAGGGAAATGTGAGCATTCAATACTTGTACTCCGCATCAGTTCATATCTCCTACCTTTGATCCCTCATCAATGAATTTACGTCACATTGATGTCACCCACCAACAACCCAAAACTTGATAAGAAATCCATCTACTTGGATATCACGTCAGCATTGCCAACTCAACATGTCATGAAGCCATAGTTATCACCACCTATGATGTTACATCAACACATACCATTTGACGTGGCATAATGTCATAGTCACGACTAGCTTGGATAGTGAATCCAGCAAGGAATTGCCTTCTCTATATTCATCCAAAATTTTGAAGTTGGAAAATGTCATCAACTTTTTCCAAATTATTGAAATGATTTTGTCAAATTTTTAAACCTAGGATTGACCATTGGCAATGACATTCACAATTACCTGTGAATCCCCTTCAAGACAGAATTGATTCTCTTTGAGCTGATTAGCCATTTCCACTGCCAAAAGTGCCCCTTGCACCTTGACTTCATTATTGATATCATCCTCTAGTTTATTAGATTCAATTATTTCTTGTAGCATATTTGGCTACACACCTAGCCCTTGAGGGACCCATGTTACCTTGGGATGCCCCGTTAAATTTTATCTTGATCCAACCATCATCAAGCTTCTCCCATTCCACTCCATCCCTTGGATTTCTAATAGGATTAGGCTTATTAAGCCCATTAACATGCCAATATGTATATGTAATTACACACACACAAATTTATATTTATATATACATAAATACATATATTTGTATGTTGGCAATTTGGCTGAGTTAGATACTTGGATGTTGTCAGTATGGCAACATATGATCTACATGAAGATCGCATAGGACAGAGAGCAAGTATGACAGAGCGCAATGCAAAATTGTCTAAGTATGAGACAATGTTTTTGCCAGTGTACCCGAAGATGGTTTTGATTAGCGATGTTGATTGGAGTAAGTTCAATGTTTGTGCACTTGAACATAGACACTATGGTGACTATAGAAGACTCACCTGAGAGCGCAAGTCAGTACGGCATGTACGGAAGAAGTTATGATAGTTCTACTGAAGACAGTGTTAAGCCGACAAGACAGAATATGAAGACAAAATTAGTAAAGAGTTAAGGGATTATTTTGTTTATGAAAATAATGTCTTAACAATATAAAGGGACGACATCCTAGATGTTAACCCTTGAGTAAAGATATATTTTGTATAATGCTTATGTCAAGCCGACTGTAAGAGTTATTAGCCTTAATAACTTGTATAAAGAGATGTAATGATGTAATTGTAATCATAGATGAAGAAGTTGTGATAGAGCAATAGCGATAGTGAAAAAGCAAGAGAAGAGACATTGATGCAAAGTTGCAAGCAGTATAAGGTTATGTACCTTGACTTATTTTGTAATCAGTAAACATTGTACATTACTTGTTTGGGTAGTGGGCTCATCTAGTAATCATATTTTGTACTACCAACTCTTAGCGGGGTTGAGGCTTCTAACAAGGCCTACAGTCCCTTAATCAGGACTAAGACACTATATGCATGTAATAGGCTCCTAACAGGTTCAACATCCTTAACAGGATACTTTTGATTAGTGGATCTTTGTGGTTACCATCCCCACCGGGGTTTTCCCTTGGCCAGGGTTTCCTTGAGAACAAATAATTTGTTATGAGTTCATTTGTTTTATTGCTATGCATGTTATTTAGTTTACTGTGTTATGCATGGATTAAGATAATCTATTATATCCATAATTGGGAAAAAGTAAAAGTTTGTAGAATACCGATTCACCCCCCCTCTAAGTATTCCCTATTTCTAACAATTGGTATCAGAGCTTAGTTACTCAGAAAAGAATCATTCAAGGAAAGCCTAGCAGCTTGAGTAAGATCTCTATGGATATGGATCAGCTACAAAAAAATCTTGAAGAAGCTCTTGAACAGATTGATATGCTTACTGAAGAAAGAGACACTCTAAAAGGAAAATATGATGATGCAAAGAACCTCATTGAGAAATTGAAAAACAAGTTGGAAGATCTGAAATCAGAAAAGGAATCCGAAATTCAAATTGAAGATTGTGATGACAACCTGGAAAAAGAAAATGAGATCCTTAAACATGAATTGAAGATAGAAAATCTAAAGTTAAGTTTGAAAGATGGAAATGGCAAGAATGAAGTAAATCTGAAATCTAAAAATGAAAATTTGAAGCTTGATAATGAAGGGCTAAAATCTAAACTTGGTAAAGTGACATCTGAACTTGAGAAAACCAAATTGTAGTATGCTGAACTTGAGAAATACAATACAATTGTGAAAGGTGAACTGACTCAATCTAAGCAGCAACTTGAAAGACTATATTCAACTAGTGAGAATATTGATGAACAATTGTCTTATAAAAAACCATTCTATGATAAAATTGGTCTTGTATTCAACTCATCTAAAGTAAATGAAGAAAGCAAGGAATCAAATCTAAAAATGTCTGAAAGCATAGATGAAAAGAAATCTGATAAAGTTGACAAATCTAAAGATACACCTAAAGAAGAAGAACCGCCTAAGAAAGAGGAGTCACCTAAAGGTACGCAAAGAGAATTTAAAGGTAGATGCTTTTCTTGTAATATTTTTGGTCATATGAAGAAATATTGCATAGGTAAACAATTTAAACCTCTTAATGGCTATTGTTATAATTGTCATGGATTTGGACATAGAGCTATTGAATGTAGAAAACCTAAATTTGTTGAGAATAATAATAGTAGTAGAATGTTTAGGAATACTAACCATGTAGATAACAGACCTACTGAAGATATGAACAGGAGAAATGAAGTAGTATGTTATAGATGCAACAAAGTTGGACACATTAGTAGAAACTACAGATTACAGATCAATCAGTCTGGACCAAGATATGGGAACAATGGAATAGTTTGTTAGATATGTAACATGATTGGACATACAACAAGATTTTTCAGAATGAACAATAGGGTTTCTCATCCTAACCCTAACCCTAGAAGTCATGCAAGGAGAAATGAAAATGTAAGTAACCGTCAAAAGGGATGCTGCAGTAATTCAAAAGAAGTGAAGTTTGTTAAAGGCACAGATCAAGGAGACACATTCAGCACTGAAGGTAATCAGAAAGGTGACGTATCAAATGGTAAGAGTGAATCTCTACCTAACCCATCTCAAAGTACTTAATTCATGAAAATTATAGTAGAATAGGAACTTAGGATAGTATAGAAGTTAGTATAGGATGAATTGAGTCTTGCACAGTTAATGCAAGGTAGTATATGATGTATTGATGCTATGGTTAAGAGCACATAAGATAATATTGTGTTATGAGAGATCACAAGAAGTTTTAAGTTTTGCAGGTAAACAAAAACAACTTTTCAGAAAGAAGCAGAAAAGGAATTGAATGCGATGTCAGATTTATGTGAGATTAAAAGGTTAAAAGGTTATTATTAGTATTATTTGATCATTAAGGCGAATACAAGTGCTAAGGAGATCAAAGAGAAGTGATTGTAAGAGTTTTGAAAGGATTTGGTGAATGATTTTCATGCCGAATCTATGCAAGCCCTAAATCACAAAATTGAGGTATTTTACTTAGCAAATATCTAAATCGGTTAAGGAATTTGCAAAAGTTATGGATGTTTCATTGATTCATAATGTAAGGGATAAGAATATACCTAAAGTCAAAAGGGAACTAGTAGAACCCTTGGAGGAAGACCCTAAGTTATCTTTATCATTCGTACCAGATGAAGTCTTACACTTAGAAAATGTTAGAAGTAATTTGGGATGCATGCTTGAGACTCTCAGTGATAGTGACTTTACTAAAGAATATCAAAAGATTTACAATCAAGATATGTCATTGAAAGTAGGGTTTGAACATTTGAAAGATAATGAGATTATTAAGTATTCTCTACAATATGAGTTTGATGATGAAGAATGTACCAAGATAATCTTAAGCAGAATTCACAATGGGAAGTTTTGGTTAGATGACAGAGTGATAGATATCACAGCTGACCTAATTCATGAGGTAACCGGTCTATCTAAAACTGGAGTCATACCTTTGAATGAGAAGAACATGAGAAAAATAGTTATAGACAACACAAAATCATCTTACAATGGCAGAGGAATAGTAATTAGCAAGATACAACAGGATGATGTTAGATATTTGTGCAAGATCCTTAAAGCTAAGTTTTGTGCAAACTCAAGAGAAGATGACATGGCAGCATGAATGATACATGTAGCCTATTTAATGTGTGTAGATAAAGTTCAAGTTGACATGTGTGAGATTTTGAGAATTCAGTTGTTTGAGAATTTGGAAAAGATAAATAAGATTTACTGGTATCAGAAGAGAGTAGAAAGTACAATAAAGAGAATTTTAAAGGACACATGGATGATTGAACAATAATTTTTGATAGCTAAGAAGACAATAGCAGCAGTCAAAGACATAGGACAAAAGGAAGTTTTGTCTGTTCCACCTCTATCATCAGTTGCAGTACATCAAGCAAGTATTCAGATCAAAGTGAAAGTGGAAGAAACTGAGAAATATCAAGAAGTTAGGAAGTCCACTAGATCATCCTCTTCTACACCTGGTAAAAGAGTGAAAGAGATTGCTACTGGACCGGGCAAAAGACATAAAACTTTAGTGCCACCAGTACAGAGGAAGATTGCAGAAATAAAAGATGATGAAGAGACCCCAGTTAAGAAGAAAATTTGGAAACCAAAGATAGAAAAAGTGAATGAACAGATCATACAAAATGGAGACTTTTCAAAGATGAACAAGTACTATGACCTCTACGATTATGCATAGAGATTGAACCTTGAAAATGTAGTTGTGAAATACATGATATTGACTGACAGGAAGTTTGACATAATTTAGGGCAAGATACCTGATGATTTGTATGAAAAGTTAGTAAATAGGAAGAAAAGTGCAGCAGAAGAAGACATCAAAATCATAGAAAATCTTGTTAGGAAGCTATGTGATGTGAAAGATGAAGAACACTTCAAGCAAATCATGAAAGATTTGAACACCCATTTGAGAACAAAGAAAAGAACAATTCAGATTATGGGAGGTAACTATGAGGAAATCAACAAGGAAACACAACAAACAATACTTAAAGTGATGACATAAACTATTGGAAGACAATCAGATGAAGCAGAACCAGGAGAGAAAGCAAAGGAAGTAGAACAGATGAGAATTCCCTCTCCACCAACTATTAACATTAAAGATGAGACAATGAATGTGGAAGGAACCAAAATCACTCTAGATAGTGATGATAATATTTTTAAGAACCTTGAGAACATTGTTGACAATTCATCTTTTGAAGAGCAGGACAGTGCTAGAGGAGAAGAATAGAGAGACATAGGGACTGAAGAAGAAAAGGAGACAGAGAAGCAAGTTGCAGCCCCTACTCAAGAAGAAATCAGTCTTACACCTGAGACTAGTAAGAAAACTCAAATTGGATCTATATTTGAAAGCTTGGGAAAAGAAGTAGATGGTGATGATCAGATGGAATTGATCACATCTCTGAATAAGATTATTAGGAAGAATAAGAAGGTAAAAATCCTTGAAGGATCCCTTAAAGAGTTAACTGAGAAGTTACAAGGCATTGTGACTACACAGATTGCAGAGGCAGATCCACTTGAAAGAGCAAAGAAAGTAATGAATACAATTGATGATGAGTTTACCAACTTATCAGATATAGCTAAGGTGAAGGCACAAGCAACCTATGAGGCAAAACTACTTCTGGACATAAGTCAGAATATCAAGAATGATATCAACAGTCTTGATATCTGTATAAAAGACTTGAGAAGACACTTGGACAGAGGTAAGACTTTGTACATTCAGTGTACAAAATCTGAGAACCTTGTATCTGAAGAAACTCAGAAGATTAAGATCAAAGAAGCAGAAATTCAAATAGAGGTAAATCTTCTTTCTAGCCCCAATGTGAAGATACTCGACATTGAGAAGAGGATCAACATAATTTATGATGAAATAAGGATTCTACATGATGACAAGGACAGGAAGCTGAAAAGATTCGCTCTTCTAAGAGAGCATATTTCTATTAAATTGAGCATTGTTAAGCCTACTTCTTCAGTCTTTCTTCTTACTTAGATAAACAATACATTATCTTATCAATGTGCCAAATAATCAAGTACCCATTAAAGTATCAAATAACTCAACCTTTCCCTAGGTTCTCTAGTTATCTCCCTTGCCCTAATCCTTTTCATCAATCAATAGATATAGTACTTTCTTAGATAGCAACTGTCTTACCAGTTAAGGTTTGACATCAATGACAATACAACAATTGTTTCAATTGCAGTTTCCAACAATCTCCCTCTTTGGCATTGATAGAAACACCACATCAAAAAATAATAATTTACCAACCAATCCAAGAGATGTCATTGCATCAGAAAGATTTATAATAACCTTAGCTTCATTTTGATTCACAACTGTGTGCTAAAATGTTGTCACACTTCTATGAGTCATTAAATTCAAGATTACTCAAGAATGAAGTCTCAAATGGAGACTCATAGCTCTCTATTCATGGAGTGCAAGGGTTTGTAATGGAGGCCCTCAGATTTGACCTAGTTTGTGCCCATGCAAGTACACCATAAAATGAGAGATTCAAAGAGGAAAAGCAAGAATGGTAGTCTCCATAATCATCAAGTATGCATGCAAATGAAAATAAGAGCTATTTTATATGATAACAATGGATGAAAGCAAACTAATCTATGAAAGGAAATGCTTATGCAAGATTAATCTATGAAAGGAAATATGAATCTAATCTACTATGCAAATGCAAGAATTAATCTAAATGGATTGCCATGGGGCATGAGAGAAGAAGACAAGAAGAGAGAAGTTGCAATATCCAAGCTCAAGTGCTCAAGAATCTTCTCCAAAATAGCTCTCCAAACCTGTAGCATAACAATATGAAAACCTAGATATGAAAATGAGAAGGAGAGGACTCCTTATAAAGGAAAGCGGACGGTTAAGATTAAGAGGCAAAAAGAAATGAGCAATGGTGGAGATTAAATCTTGGTTGATCCATGTGCTCAAAGATTCTTTAAGAGGCAAAAAGATGAAAAAGGCCCACCACTTAAAAGTATGTGCATTTAAAGTGGAGAGAAAAAGAGATTTTTATTTATTTATTATTTATTTTTATTTCCTTTTTCAACAAAGAGATATTTAAGTGGAGATTTTATTTATTTATTAGAAGAGGGATTTTAATTAAATGAGATGATTTTTATTTAATTAACAGGGGAATTTTTATTTTAATTAAATGAGGCTTAGGATAAAATGATTTTATTATTTAATTAAAAGATTTTATTTTATTTAATTAAAAGAGATTTTTATTTAATTAAAGGGAGCATGTTCTCTTAATTAAATAAAGCTTAGGATAAAATGATCAAACTTTAGGAAATATTGAAATATTTAAATTAATTACGATTTGATCAAGGAAATTAATTTGAAAATATTACAAAACATTGATTCAAAAAATTGATAAATTGGTTCCATCATTTGATAAATTGAAGAATGGGGCCCAAAGTCTAGGCGACCATTTTAGGGTGCATACAACAACAACTTAGCCTTGCTTGACCATTCACACACTTACTCCCTCTGAATCTTGTAGGTATCTCTCTCCCTTTGATTCTCTGAATCTGTGAATATTGGAACATATATCTTAGTGTTCTTTATATCTGTGTTTTCATCTGAATCTCTCCCTCTTTGACAATAATACCAAAGCAGTATCTAGCACTTACATCTCTCATATGTAAATGTCATCTTGTTAGTTTAGTATCAGTATTTCTCCCTTTGTCATCTTGATTATGTCTGATTATCAACTTTTCTATTCTTTTCACAACTCTAGGCAGCTCCTAAAGTGTGACCTTTCTTGCATCAATTTGTCAAATATTCTGTGTAGCACATTTGATGTAGTGCTCCTAGTTGACTAGGCAACCTTAGTTAGGGGAAGCACCCCTAATTTACCTCTAAGATATTCATGAGCATCCTTAGGTAAAGCGTTTGTGAATATATTTTCTAGTTGTTCCTTTGTATTTACATATTCCATTCTCACTTCTTTATCTTGTACTAATTCCCTCAAGTAATGATACTTGATAGCAATATGTTTAGTCTTTGTGTGCATCACTAGATTATTTGATATGTTGATAGCACTTGTGTTATCATAGAAAATAACAATTGGCTCAGTGATTTCCTCTTTCATTCCTTTCAACAATTGCTTGATCCATACCAGATTTGAACAGTTCATGCAGCTGCTACATACTCAACTTCTGCTATAGATTGAGAAATGCAATTTTATTTCTTGCTTGTCCAGGATACTAATCTCTTTCCTAGAAAGAATGCTCCACCACTTGTACTTTTTCTGTCATCAACATTTCCTGCCCAGTCTGCATCAATGTAGACTCTCAGTTCAAATTTTTGATTCTTCTTGTAGTACAATCCATAATCTTCTATCCCTTTCAGATATCTCAGTATTCTCTTCACAACCATCATATGATTTTCCTTAGGATTGGCAGAGAATCTTGCCACAATCCCAACTGCTAGGGCTATATCTAGTCTATTGTGGACAACATATTATAGCTTTCCAATCATGGATCTATATAGGATTTGATTCACTTCAACAGTATCATCAATTTTAGATAGTTTCTGTCTAGTAGCCATAGGAGTACTTATTGGTCTAGAATCCTCCATACCAAAAGTTTTCAGTATCTCCTTGACATATTTAGATTGTGTGATAAAGATACCTTTCTCCATCTGATAGACTTTGAAGTCTCTGTATGCAGCATATGCAAGTAGAGTTCTCACTCATTCTAATCTTGCTACAGGGGAAAATGTTTCTCCATAGTCTATTCCTTCTTCTTGTGGATAACCCTTGCATACCAATCTTGCCTTGTTCCTTGTGACTTTTCCATGTTCATTGAGCTTGTTTCTGAATACCCATTTTGTTCCAATAACATTCTTATTTTCTGGTCTGGGCACCAGAGTCTAGGTATCATTCTTTTCTATTTGATCTATTTCTTCATTCATAGCTTGAATCGAGTCTTCATTCTCTAAAGCATCTTTTACCGTCTTAGGCTCAAACTCACATAATAAACATGTAGGATCTTTCAACTTACTTCTGGTCAAGACTCCAGATTCCTTGTCTCCAATGATTTTCTCACGCTTACGATGTCTTCTCACATACTATGCCAATGTAGGTTCAGATTTATTTTCTTTTGATCTTCAAGTTCATCATGAAAATTTTCAGTTTCAACTTCTGATTGCTCGACAACATCCTCCTGATGCTCATAAGCATCCTCTTGATGCTCAACATTGCTTACCCGTGACTCTGCATCTAGTGTAAGTGTGTTACTTGCCTCTCCTTCTTCCATATAGACAAAATATCTATAATCTTCAGGTTCTTGTTTACCTTCTTGTTTGTTCTTCTCTGCATATTAATCAACTCTCACATTTGCACTTTCCACAAATTTGTTAGTGTTAGAATTCAAACACTTGTAAGCTTTTCTCGTAGTGGAATAACCGAGGAATATGCCTTCATCACTTTTTGTATCAAAATTTTGATTCCTATTATCTTTCAGTATATAGCATTTACTCCCAAAGATTCTAAAGTATTTCACATTAGGTGCATATCCATGCCATAATTCATAAGGTTTAGTATTTGTACCTTTCTTGATTAGTACTCAATTTAAGATATAAATAGTTGTGCTCATAGCTTCTCTCTAGTATTTTTGTGCAACATTCTTCTCAATCATTAGTGTCCTTGCACAATCCATAATTGACCTATTTCTTCTCTCAGCTATACCATTCTGTGGAGGTGTTCTAGGTACATACATTTGTCTCTTGATTACGCTATCATTGCAGAACAAATTGAACTCATTTGATATAAACTCTCCACCTTGGTTAGATCTCAGACATTTCAGGCTTTTACCTATTTCTTTTTCAACTTTTGCCAAGTACCACTTAAACAACTGAAATGCATTAGATTTTTCTTTCAAAAGCATTACAGTCATCATCCTAGTGTAGTCATCAACAAACAGAATAAAATATTTAGCACCACAACAACTTTTTACACCCATAGGTCCACAAAGGTCAGTATGAACCAAATCCAAAATATTTTCAGAAGTAAATGTCTTGCTCTTGAAACTAGACTATGTCATTTTACCCAACTGACACTATTTACACATCACATTATTAGGTTTCTTCAATCTTGGCAAACCTCTAACTTTCTTCTTTTTGCTAATATTTACTAGATTGTCAAAGTTTACATGACATAGCCTCTTATGCCATAACCATACATCATCAAATTGTGCAAACAAACATGTTTCTTTAGATAGATCTAGATAGAATAAATTACCTCTAGTTTGTTCTCCACTTCCAATTAGTTCACCAGTAGCATCAAATATTTTAGCCTTTCTGTGATAAAACTCCACTCGGTAACCAATGCTGTTAAGCTGTGCAACACTCAAAAAATTATAGTTAAGACCTTTAGCCCAATAGACATTTTCTTAGTGATCTTATCAGTTAGCTTAATTGATCCTTTACCCCTCACTGAACATGGTGCATCATTACCAAACTTAACACTTCTACCTTTGTAATGATCTAGGGTTTCAAATTTACTTTTATCACCAGTCATGTGATGTGAGCAACCACTATCAATAATCCATTTATCACCTTTACTCACATAAGAAATAAGTGCAGTTTTCTCATCTTCATCATAATCATCTTTCATAGCAACATAAACTCCTTCAATATCAAAATCATCATTGTCACTATTAGTTTCCTCTTCAGCAATATAACAAGATTTCTTAGCTTTATCCTTGTAGTCTCTGTACCTTTGGTGATCTCTGTTATCTCTCTTATCCTTGTACTTGCTTTCTCTTTCCTCATCCTTATCATTCCTGCCAGGACATCTTACAGCAATATGGCCAACTTTGTTACATGAAAAACATATTATAGGAAGTTTACCTTTATATTTGCCTTTTCCTCATTTAATATTCTAGCCATGAGTGCCTCAAGATCATCTAGTTCCTCATTAGAAGTGTCACTGTCACTTTCACTTTTCACACATTTTTCTTTTTCTCTCTTAGATTTATGCAAAACCATTTGTGACTTGAATGCAGATTCAACATTAGGAACAATGTAGTTATCATAGTTAGATAGCTCAAAAGCAGTAAGCTTACCAAAAGGAGTTGTAGAATTCGATCATAAGCTTGAGAATGGTATTAGAACACCAAATCTACGACCTTACATATCCTTTTTGAGAGAATTAGCTTTGAACATTGACACAATATATCCTTATGCAACATTAACCTTATTAATGTTCTTAGAATTCCTAGAAACCTCTAGATTGATTATCAAAATGTCAATATAGATTAAAAACTTGAGGCATATTTTGGGATATTGGATCCTTAACTATGAAATTTTTCATAGTTGTATGAAATCTGTCTAGGTGATATATATTTTTCTAGGTTGTACAACAATTAATAGGCTGCACAAGACAAATTCAAAAGTGAGCAAAAAATATGATTTTTCCCTAGTTTTATTGTGAAAAATTTCATCTTCAAGTGAGTTTTGTACCAATTCAGGTAGTTTTCTACTTATTGGGTAGTTTTGTCATCTTTACTAGCAATTTCCATTATCGAAGGTTCTCTAATAGTCTATAGTAGCATCCACTATCGATAATGGTGAGACACACCACACTAAGTGGTTCTTCCAACACTCTACATAACTCCACTACTCCTCGTAGTCCTTTATCACCCCAATCGCCCATATTTGCTAGCGAATGGTCATATTAGCAACCACAAGCTAGAACATATGCCTAGCCACTAGTGTCAAGTAGTTGATCACCCAAGTGACTAGGGGCTAAACCCCTTTAGCCCAAAAACCTACACATTGAAGCCAAATTAACGTAGTATTCATTAATCCATTATAACTTAGTTATACATTGTGAAAATCTCACAAATGATATATTATTAGAAAGCTAGTTCCAAGAAATTTCTAGTCATGTTAGTAATTTTTAAAATATTTTTCTATTGGTGAGACTTATTTCCAATTGAAAATAAGTCTACTTATTTTCACTTCCAAACTTACAAAAACAAGTGTACTTATTTTCACTTCCAAACTTACAAAAACAAGTGTACTTATTTTCACTTCCAAACTTACAATTTTTTTTTGTCCTGAATACTTGTTTTATTGATTCTTGCCATGTTAGAAAGCTATTTTAATACTCTTCATAGTCCACAAATTTATTTCTTTTTGAAAAATACCAATACCTAAATTATTTTTTAATTAAAAAAGAATTTTTATTTTAGATTATTTATTAGTAAAATTAGAATTTTTTTCATAACAAGTGGGTAATTTTCTTGTATTTTGAGGCATATATTATTTTTTAAAAATATATTTTTTTTATTAAAATCAACAACCTAACAAGGGGGCTGACCCTTACACAATCATAACCCGAAGGTGTCAAAGAAAACAACACAATAGAAAGGGTGTTGGATTTTACAAGTAGAGGTCGTCTATGACACATGAAAAACACACTAATAGTAAAGGTGTTGGAAGATACAAAATATATAACATAAAAACCACACTAGCATAAAGGCTAGTATCAAAAGTGGGAGAGGAACTTGCTCACCACATGGGGAAAAATATGTGATTTTGAGGAACTATTTTTATGTATCATCGAATGATCGTCTAGGCAATACTATCCTTAGGATTTCCACCACAAGGAGGAGAAACTAAAGAAGCTCTATTTGGACAACTATCATCACAAGGGACAAAGTGTTGAGAAAGTTGTGTATTGTTAGCTAAAGATTGGAGCAAAGCAGGAGTAGAAATAGAAGAAGGATCATTATGACCAGGGGGCACATCAATAGGAGTGATATTCTCACGTATGACCTTATTTATAGTAGAAGCATCCCCAAGATTTGCAGCAAGAGCTCCATCCTCGCTGTCACCTTGCAACTCTCCATTAGAGGAAGAATAAGAAGCCGAGATAGTCAAATGTTTATCACAAGCATGTTTCCACCAAGTGGTAGCATCTTTACGCCAAAGTAGAGAACAATTAGTTTCCAAGTGATTGGTAGGGAAGCATTGATGACATCGAAAGAGGATTCCCTTGTAATCAACCACTTGAGTCCATGGCCTATCCCCTACCATGAGAACCACATCTCTAGGGAGATGTGTGGAGATATCTCCAAGGAGATGTGTGGAGATATCAATGTCCACCAAAATACATGCAAAGGTAAAGAGACCGATAACAGTCATAGTCTCATCCACCTTTATGAAACAACCAGTAGAGTTTCAAATGGCTTCAAAACAAGATTTTTCCAAAAAATGGAGAAGATAAGGGAGCCAAATTCACATTGGACACACACTAAGTGGTTTAGTGAGGGGGTTAACGGAAACTATCCACTGTTTGGTAGAGAGAAAGAGAGTGAGTCCCCCAAAAACCACAACTTGCTTAACACCAAATCTCATTCCTCAAAAGAAGTAAAAAGAGAAATACAAATCTCCTTTGCACAAGGGAAGAGTTCAGTATTACTAGGGGCCAAGGTTCTCCATGAATCTATCACCTAGTAATGAAGATTTGGTAGTGAGGGAAAAAAAGAATCAAATCTACAAACCAACCCACACCATTGGTAGTAATTGACATTTTCCACCTCCTAAGGACCACACATCACTACATCAGATGTTTTGGCATAGGCAAGAGGTCAAGGTTTCTCCTTTGAAGGTGGAGATTTGGTAAAACAAGAAAAAATCCATCCACCAATAGTAGTAAACCCAATACCAAGTCTTTGAGAGGGGTGTCCTGTAGACATGGTTCTAGCAGAAACCCTACCCCCAACATTGTCTAGAATATTACCCCTTATCAAAGGTTGGGTAGTACTCAACGTATCCAACCCAGAAATGCTCGAGGCGAGTGCAATGGAACCAACACCAATAGTTGTAGCTTCACATAGTATTAATGAGGGTGCAATAGCAACCAATCCATCACAACCAATGGTCACCACACAAGCCCCCCAAAAATGCAATGAGCTAGGGGGAGCCATTGGAATAGGTGAGCTAGATAGAGCTGTTGGAGCTATGCGGAAAATCTTCATCTGACAAATGTAGAGTTCAAAACCAACCACACAATAATATTGTTGTTTCTCCATCTAATTTCTATATTTATTAAACAATAATGATGGATCCTATCTAAATTACTCCCCTCTCCTCGTACAATTATTATGAGTGGAAAAAATAAATGGAGATCAATCTAATGAAATAAAGCTAGTATTGAGTGACCATGGATACAAAACTTCAACCAATGGTGGCTAAAGAAAGGAGAAAATGATATGATTTATTATTGTATACAATTATGTTTGAAAGCATTTAATTGCATTCTTTTTAGATCTCCAAATATCCTATCTCATGTGACCATTTGCATAATATTTATATTAAGGGAACATATGTAGGAACACTTTCATTAGTGAACTAAAATGAATCTAGAGCATTTGGGTAATTGAAGCTTGTTATCTACCATCTTTTACTTATATTTTTTGGTTGCTGACCTAGTAAAACATGCTACCTAGCAATTTATTGTAAGTCTTTAAAGATAGTTTTGAATACTATTAGTTTAGGTAAAATAGAAGACTAAGGTAAAGCTAGAAAATCAAGAAAATTGTTTGGATTATATTATATATTTAACTTATGTAAAGTATTTTTCTTTACAGTAATATAAATTACATAAACACTTGTATATAAAAGATTCATAACATATAGTGTCTTAGTGTAAATAATATCTTAATAACAATTATTTATTTTACATAAAAATGATCATAATGAGGTTTTTTTTATCCACTAACTCTAGTACAATCTCCTCTCACTCTAATTCTAGTCATGTTTTCTATTGTAACACTTTTTTCAATGAAGCAAAATCTTAGAAAGGGATTAGAAACCTTCAAATTTCAAAATGAGATCACATGAATGATAGGCATTTTTTTAACTTCACAAAATTTCAATTTTTTCTCTGTTATGATTATTTGAGTTTTAAATTAGAACAATAGAAATTACTGTTAAATTACTATTGCATCAAGAATAGTTTATTGAAATGTGTTTTGGTTGAAATACAAGATCATTTAGAATCAAACTTAGATATCTTTTTGTGTTTTGTTAAAGTTATTTAGCATGCATGTTTGTAAATTCTTTAATACTTTGAGATGCATGATCATTCTTGAATTCACATTCCCCTCAAAGTGATGCAAGTTATAATGATGAAATTGGTATAGGAGATCCAAATGCTATTTGGTTTTGAATTCTTGGGCCAATTTGAGAGTATATTCTAAAGTATATTTTCATAATGAAAATGACACATTCATGTGCAACATTGGGCTCATTTTTCTATGTTATCAACCATTAACCCATACTTCCACACTTAGCTCTATCTTATCTATATCCATACATATTTTTACCAATTCAATATTTATTATGCCTATTATTATCTAACATACATTGACATCTATTCTCTGCATAAATATTACATTATTTCCTTACCTATGTTCATTCCCCTTATACCCACATAATAATATTTTGGTATATCATGACTTTAAGCTATTGGTGTTTATGTATCATCTTTCTATTAAAAACCATTCATAGTTATTAGTGAAGTACAAAGGGTTGGTGTAAATAAGAAAATTATCCATTTAACTATCTATTTAAGCCTAGTTAGAGTCTCATTAACACTAAGTGTCCACTTAAAGACTTGTCTTTTTCTTTCACTTCATGTGAGTGAGATACATCTCTCACTTCTTGAGACACCTATTTCATGCACATTTTATACATAGTCACTTGTCATTTGAGCATACAAGTGTTGCATCTTTGGAGTAGCCAAAGTTTCACTCCTAACTTCTCGCCTCATCTTACTTTCCTATATATGTAAGACTTTCATTGTATATTCTTATACAAATTTATTGTTGATTCTTTTGGAGACACTTAATGCAATTATGTCATCTTGACAAATGTTTGCATTTTTCATAATTATTAGTTGGTTTTTGTCTTTTGTAACTTAAAATCTCTTTAAATTTCCATTATGGTTTGTGTGAGGAAATCTTCTTCTGACGCTTCCATCTCATATTGCTATGTGTTCTCAGATGTTCACAATTTTCTTGTGACCTGCTCTCCCACTCCTTCCTTTTGTGTGATGTTGGAGTTATTTATCTGGGCCAAGGGGTGCTTGCGTTGTGGTGCTAAAGTCTCTCCATCCTCAGCTTCCAGGGATATTGCTTGGTCCTGTGTTTCTCTCGGTGCTCCTTGGTGGGTGGGCTCTCTTTTGTTGTTTTCTTGGGTGGTTACTTGTGTAGTCCATCCCATTTGGATTGCACCGGTCTTCTCTTTGCTATTTGTCTCTGAGTTTGGAGTTGGATGTATGGACAACACATTCGGTATTCTTGTTATTGTTTAGAAGAATATCTGGATGAGTAGTGTCTGAGACTGTTTTCAATAGAAGATGAAGACCTTAGACTAGTTGTAATCTATATTGTTCAACATAATGCTGGTGGAACACATCTGCATGATGGTTTTGTCTATAAATTTATTTTCTCATCTCTTCTCCAAACAGTTGGCCGATTAGGATGGGTTCTTGGTTTTGGTAATCATATTGTCGTTCCCTATCACTGGGAGCCGGTGTCCTCAGGGGATCAAAATCATCAACCCAAATGTTATCTCTGGCAAGCTTGGGAGCATTTTTTTTATCTAAGCAAAGTAGGTTGTGAGGAGAAGATGGCAGTCACTTGGGACATTTTAAATCCTATGTGGCAAATGCCAATTCTGCGTCTGAGTATCTTCCATAGGAACAATAAAGATTTTTTACAACAGAGAAATATATGTTGTGAGACCAATTTTTTGGTCTCACGCTTTTTGTTTTGAAACTTGATGACCTTTAGATTTGGTCGGAGGGGGTTCAGCTAGTCATTAGTTCCTTCTCTCTTTTGCTTTATGGTCTCTTGTTCTGTTGTCCTCCTCCTATTTTGTGCTAATTAATTTCCCTGTAATCTCTATGTTTTTGTGCGTTGAGGTTTGGTGGACAGTTTTCCCCAATGGTTTGGCTTCCATTGTTTTTGTTTGTATTCTCCTATTAAATTTTGGCCTGATCTTATTTCTTTACTGCCTCTATATGTAATTACTCTTCATCTAATATATTACACGCTTATAGAATTTTCAAAAAAAAAATTCTTTAATAAAATTCAAATTATACATCTATTTTTAGATTTCTACTAGCAAGTTCGTGCAATAATTTACCTTCTATTTTTAGATTTCTACTAGTAAGTTCGTGCAATAATTTACCTTTTACTTTTGAGATGTCAATTTGATGAGGAATAGTTGTATTGTATGTCTAATTGTTTTTGACAAAGCATATAACTTGAGCATATGTGGCCTTTAAATTTTATATTATGAATTGAACATAGGTGACTAAATACTGTTGAAGTATATGGTGGCCTTTAATATATGCCTCACATTTCACCATTGCTTGAAATATGTTATATATTATTTGATATTAAACTGTGTATAAAATCAAATAAATTAGATGAGAAAACTATAAAACTAATTAGATTAATAATATGAATGGAATTATTTGTTTTTAAATTTAAAATACAAGTAAGCTCTAAATTCTAATCTTATTATTAAGAATTTTGTTCGGTGATTTGACACACTAATAATCATGCCACAAGAGTAATTGAGATTATGGAGCAAATTAGAAACTGTTTTTGGGATAAAATAAATAATTAAACAGTAGTACTACTATTATATGTAAATTAGGAATTGTACAAGTATCTAATATATGATCAAAATTGTTCTATACTAATTTAAAATTTTATGAAAAATAGATAATTAATCTAAGAACTATTTTGTGACATCAAATAGATTTTGAAAGAGTCTGCTTATTCAATTCAGTAATTTCTAATCTTTAATTCTTCCTTATTATAAAAATGTTTTGATTCTCAAATCTCATCATGACAATATTCCTTAACTATTTATTCAAATTAAAAACCTATTTGTTTCAATCAAAATTATCTTCTTTTCTTTTTCTTTGCAATTGTTCTGAACTGCTATTCTTTTCTTTAATTTAATCTACATTGATCAGTAAAAACAAAGAAAAACAAATAAAAATTATCTATCTATTTATTGTAAAGAATAATACACGCCTTTAAATAACAGCGATAGCACTTTTTGTATGCCATGGTAAGGACATGACATGTATATTTTCTATGACCACATATTTTAGAATAGCACATTTGTGATATATGCATGATGTAAGTTATGGCGTACGTACATTGGAATCTATAAAGATAACTGATGACACTGCAGCTCCGAATATAATCATATACAATCTTTCATAATGGATGAAAGCTTGTTAGAGTGAATTTTCTTTTTGCCTTTAGAGATTCGGTGATTGCTCTCATTATGAACATCTTTACAGTCTCAAGTCTGAACGTGTAACATCAAAATTTCTTGAAATCAAAGTTCAGATTTTTTTTAATATAATTTTAGCAAATCCAATTTTTGTGAATTATATTTTCCATCCATCTAGATCTTGAATTCATGGCGTCTTCCTCCAAATCTCACAAACGTTCTTTCAGTGAACATGAAAGGGAAACGTTCTCTGTATCACAAAAATCATACGATGCATTCATCAACCACCGTGGTCCTGACGTGAAACAAACTGTGGCTTTTGCACTTTACGATACACTGGAGGGAAAGGGATTTTGGACATTTCTTGATGATCAAGAATTACAGTTGGGAAATTCAATTCAGTCTGTCATACAAAATGCTATTTACTCTTCTACTGTGCAAATTGCCATCTTCTCACCACTATATGCAGAATCCTCTTGGTGTCTAGATGAGTTGGTTGACATGTTGAACACCAAGGCTCTGTTTATTCCTGTATTTTGTGATGTGAAGCCTTCTGATCTTCGTTACCCTCACAAGGGAGTTTATGCACCTGCATTCGCTCAACATCAAGAAAAGGGGAGATTCAGCAACGAGAGGCTTCATCAATGGGAAGAAGCCCTCCAATATTCCTCAGGCATCTCTGGCTATGAATTCAGCGAATCTAATGAGTAAGGCTTAGCCTATTTTTTTTCAGGCGTTTGCTGTCAATCCATTAGATTATGTGTTTTACTTTTTTTTTTTCTTCTTAGGCTCCATATTAATTTTGAACGCTTTTGAATTCTCATTCGCTCAAACTTGTCAGTAATGTCGAGGAGCTCTGTACAAAGATTGCCTTGGCTGTGCAACAAGAGGTTGGAAAGACATCTAGGCGCTTCCCAAGATATGTGGAAGTTACAGACTCAGCAGCGTCAACAAGTAGATCAGCAGAGGTGAAGAAATCTAGTCTTCTGCCTAGAGATTCACATCCAGTGGGCATAGATTCCAAAGTTGAAGAAATTGTAGGCTTGTTGGAAGACCCAAAAGTTCAAGTTATAGCCGTCATCGGTATGGGTGGCTCAGGGAAGACATTTCTTCTCCAAAATGTCTACAAAGTCCAAAAGTCCAGGTATCATTGTTCTATATGGCTCTCTGTTTCCAAATGTTATTCTGTCGAGAAATTACAAAGGGATATAACCTCCCAAATAGATCCAACAAGAGAAAATTTACAAAGGGGTATTGTGGAAGGTAACGTAAGTGAAGAGAGAGCAGCTGAATTGATTCAAAACCATCTCCGAGGGAAAAAATGTCTTATTGTGCTCGATGATCTGTGGACGTTGTCCACAGAAGATAATCTCTTAGATAAACTTGGTCTGCCAGTCGATAAAGATTGTAAAGTTATGGTGAGCACAAGAAATAGAAAGGTTGCTGTAGATTTAAGTGCTGGAATTTATGAGATGAAAAATTTGTCAGATGAAGATAGTTGGAAGTTGTTTTGTGTCTATGCATTTCCCCATTGTGAAGAGAATAGAGCGCCAGACAAGCAGTTGGAAGAGGTGGGTCATGAGATTGTAAAACAGTGTGGAAACTTACCACTGGCTATCAAAACTACTGCAGCATCTATGACCAACACCACACGTCTCAGCAAATGGGAGTCCAAGCACGATCAGCTAAAAAAGCCAGCTATTCCTTTCGGTGAGCATGACTCTGTCATGGATATATTAAAATTGAGTTATGATTCCTTGCCACCACATCTTAAAGCATGTTTTGCTTACTTTTCTTTCTTCCCTGAGGATGCAAAAATAGACTGTGAATTCCTGATAAATCTATGGATAGGAGAGGGATTCATCCCAGAAGGAGAGGAGCAGCAGGATATGGCGTGGGATTGGTTAGATCAACTTGCTCAGCTATGTCTGCTTCAACTATGGGAAGATCATGTGTTTTATGACTTATCGCTGAAATATAACTTAACCAAATACTGCAAAGTTCATGACTTGTTGCATGATTTGGCCATACACATATCCAGAGAAAATAAATGTGCTTTTTCTGTTGAGGAAGCCTCTATACATTCAAATGCTGCCTCTGGCTTATGTCGGATTTTACTGGCCAAGAAAGATATAAATGATAACGCTCTCTCACATGGCCGTCCTGCTTATCTCCGTACATTGTCACTATCTCAGAATAGGAAGATAAGAAGTATTCCAGAAAACTTGTTTACTGCTATCAGAGGATTGCGAGTTCTAGATTTGAGCTCCACAAGCATCTCTACATTGCCCATGTCTGTTGGAAAGATGATACTTCTTAAAGTCTTGAATTTAAGGAAAACCCGTATAGCAGAGGTACCAGAGTGTGTGAGATATCTGAAAAGTCTCCTGTTTCTTGCAATGCCTAAGGGGAGTTGTAAGAACATACCAGTATGGATAAGTGAACTTAAATGTCTTCAGCATTTAGAATGTAAGGGTGTTTATCGCATGCCAAAGGGAATATCAAATATGGTCTCTTTGAGAACACTCAGATCGGGTCTGTTGGAGCTCTCCGTGGAAGAGGATGAATTCTTGAGGTTAGAGGATTTGGCCAAGATGACTCAGCTTCAGGAAGTAGGGCTAATAGTTAAGCATGAGATGGAGTTGAAGAGGGTGGAAGAAGGGATACTTACCCAGCTGGTGAAGATTCGTAGTCTTGGACTCAAGAGTAAGATTGGTGATAGCACAGAGCTTCTGCAGTTTCCATATAAAATGAGAGCAATGGAAAGTCTTACATTATGTGGCTTTGAAGTGCCAAGTTGGATATGTGATTTGGCAAATCTGAGGGAATTGAGTTTACCTTTTTGTAAATGTAGTGATTATCCGGAGTTGCAAAGGATGCCCAATCTAGTGAGGTTGAAGTTGCTTGGGAATGAGAGGTGCAGAGAATTTCCAAAGGCATTTGGAAAGTTAGGAGCCTTTCCACAACTCCGCTTCTTCACAGTTCAATATTTTTCTTTGTTAGAGGAGTTTCCAGAATTGGAGGAGGGGGCGATGGAATGCCTTGAGGAATTCTTTCTAATTGATTGTCCCAAAGTGAAGAAAGTAGGAGTGGGATTGGAGCAATTTAAAAGACTCAAGGAGTTCAATTACTGTAAGTCGGGCACAAATGAAGTAAGGGAGGCGTTAAAGGAAGGTGGAGGATATTGGAACAAAATCAAAGCCATCAATCCCTATGTAAGTATTTGTGGTTAGGTAGAATGATAACCCCTAATGTATTTACATTGTTTGTGTGTAATTAATATTTTTCTTATATTTAATTTATATTCACGTCCAGTGCCTTCAAATTTTTGGACAATCTTCTTAAGGTCTAAAGAAGAAAATAATATTCTTCCTTTTGAAGGGGCATGAAAATGCTCTTTAATTTATTAAATTTATCTCTATCTACTCTATCAAATAGCATGAGATATATTTAGTGGTTATTTTGTGGGATCTCCTCAAAAAAGGTAATCAATAGAGGGGTGAGAAGTGGAAGATTAATGTTTGCTACAGTTGCTTCTACAAAGGGATGATCATGTGATACATTCTACTTTTTATCATTTGTATCTTATGCCTCAATGATATTGAATGGCTTGGAAAAGGATTTGTGTACGTTTACAATTGATTGCTGATAGGTGCAACTAATGAGTTTCTATTATCATCAAGGCCTTTAATTTTAATCATCTAGCTATTTAAGCAATCTTGTATCTCATTTTGAGACCTAGATGTGTATGATTGAGTGAAGTGACCTTTAAATTGATAAAAAATGTAATATACACAATCATTATATATTCTAAGGGTTTATTAGGCTCTAATAGATGCATCGAAAGAATTATAATCAAATTAGCACTAAACAAGATTTAGAGAACATCATCCATGTTTTCTTGAAGCTTAATAAAAGTCTTAGAAGCACTAAGGAAATGAGAGGTAATAGCCACTTGATTCACATTTTCTTTCATGTTATCATCCTTTACAAAATTGTTTGGCTTTTAAACTTTGGTGAGTGGGAAGATCAAGATGACAAACCATATTTCAGTATTTGTTGCTAAAATCTTAATATTGAGATTCTTCAAATTGGTGCATATCTCTAAAATATTCAAAGCTACTTAGGTGCACCCTTATTCCTTATGAGTGGAAGTAATCCCTCTTGAGAAATAAGATTTTTAATCTATCATTTGTCAAAACGATGTTTGAGCTTGTCACAAAAAGACTAAAATCAAATGACGTAATCATTGATAGCTTCATTGCTTCTTTGTTTTGTATCTAGTAAGGTCATTGATAGTGGTCTTCAATTCTATGTTTATATGAAAGTACTAGAAGAATGTAGTAGTAAGATCACTAAAGAAATTAATAGAACCTAGTGATAATTAATAAAACCATTCAATTGCATATGGTTTTAAAGGTTCTTGGAGATAAATTAGCTAAGGCGTCTTCATCATAAGCTAGTATAAAAGGAGGATAAGAATGTGGAAAAGCTTCTTATACTAATTTATGAGATGAGACTGCACAAAAATATGATCAAACAATTTACAAGAAAACAAGGGCTGCAGGGCAGCTAAGTTCCTGCCAAAATTTGGAAGAACGGTTATGCCCTGCGAAAATCTAAAATATTGAAAGTAATAAGGCGGTATCAAATAAAGAGAAGTTGAGAATGACACAATTGTAGCTACTTCTCACCCTTTTCAGTCTTCAATATGAAAGTGGGAAGAGAGAAATGAATGTGGATATGTTCATGTGACTGTTTGCAAGGATTGTTGTATGGTCATGGCTGGGAGTTAGGGCGGCTAGGGATGAAGCCATAGCTGTGTAAAAGGTTGACACAACCCTTGAAACCGATTGCAAGTTGCAGATTGTAGAAGGATGAAGAACAAACCCCCGAAACCCTGAAATACCACTGGTAGTTTTGTAAGGCTACAATCAGATCCAAAGTGTGCAGCAAAAATAACATCAAAATTTCTTGAAATCAAAGTTCAGATTTTTTTTTAATATAATTTTAGCAAATCCAATTTTTGTGAATTATATTTTCCATCCATCTAGATCTTGAATTCATGACGTCTTCCTTTAAATCTCACAAACGTTCTTCCAGTGAACATGAAAGGGAAACGTTCTCTGTATCACAAAAATCATACGATGCATTCATCAACCACCGTGGTCCTGACGTGAAACAAACTGTGGCTTTTGCACTTTACGATACACTGGAGGGAAAGGGATTTTGGACATTTCTTGATGAACAAGAATTACAGTTGGGAAATTCAATTCATTCTGTCATACAAAATGCTATTTACTCTTCTACTGTGCAAATTGCCATCTTCTCACCACTATATGCAGAATCCTATTGGTGTCTAGATGAGTTGGTTGGCATGTTGAAAACCAAGGCTCTGTTTATTCCTGTATTTTGTGATGTGAAGCCTTCTGATCTTCGTTACCCTCACAAGGGAGTTTATGCACCTGCATTCGCTCAATATCAAGAAAAGGGGAGATTCAGCAACGAGAGGCTTCATCAATGGGAAGAAGCCCTCCAATATTCCTCAGGCATCTCTGGCTATGAATTCAGCGAATCTAATGAGTAAGGCTTAGCCTATTTTTTTTCAGGCGTTTGCTGTCAATCCATTAGATTATGTGTTTTACTTTTTTTTTTCTTCTTAGCCTCTCCATATTAATTTTGAACGCTTTTGAATTCTCATTCGCTCAAACTTGTCAGTAATGTCGAGGAGCTCTGTACAAAGATTGCCTTGGCTGTGCAACAAGAGGTTGGAAAGACATCTAGGCGCTTCCCAAGATATGTGGAAGTTACAGACTCAGCAGCGTCAACAAGTAGATCAGCAGAGGTGAAGAAATCTAGTCTTCTGCCTAGAGATTCACATCCAGTGGGCATAGATTCCAAAGTTGAAGAAATTGTAGGCTTGTTGGAAGACCCAAAAGTTCAAGTTATAGCCGTCATCGGAATGGGTGGCTCAGGGAAGACATTTCTTCTCCAAAATGTTTACAAAGTCCAAAAGTCCAGGTATCATTGTTCTATATGGCTCTCTGTTTCCAAATATTATTCTGTCGAGAAATTACAAAGGGATATAACCTCCCAAATAGATCCAACAAGAGAAAATTTACAAAGGGGTATTGTGGAAGGTAACGTAAGTGAAGAGAGAGCAGCTGAATTGATTCAAAACCATCTCCGAGGGAAAAAATGTCTTATTGTGCTCGATGATCTGTGGACGTTGTCCACAGAAGATAATCTCTTAGATAAACTTGGTCTGCCAGTTGATAAAGATTGTAAAGTTATGGTGAGCACAAGAAATAGAAAGGTTGCTGTAGATTTAAGTGCTGGAATTTATGAGATGAAAAATTTGTCAGATGAAGATAGTTGGAAGTTGTTTTGTGTCTATACATTTCCCCATTGTGAAAAGAATAGAGCTCCAGACAAGCAGTTGGAAGAGGTGGGTCATGAGATTGTAAAACAGTGTGGAAACTTACCACTGGCTATCAAAACTACTGCAGCATCTATGACCAACACCACACGTCTCAGCAAATGGGAGTCCAAGCACGATCAGCTAAAAAAGCCAGCTATTCCTTTCGGTGAGCATGACTCTGTCATGGATATATTAAAATTGAGTTATGATTCCTTGCCACCACATCTTAAAGCATGTTTTGCTTACTTTTTCTTTCTTCCCTGAGGATGCAAAAATAGACTGTGAATTCCTGATAAATCTATGGATAGGAGAGGGATTCATCCCAGAAGGAGAGGAGCAGCAGGATATGGCGTGGGATTGGTTAGATCAACTTGCTCAGCTATGTCTGCTTCAACTATGGGAAGATCATGTGTTTTATGACTTATCGCTGAAATATAACTTAACCAAATACTGCAAAGTTCATGATTTGTTGCATGATTTGGCCATACACATATCCAGAGAAATTAAATATGCTTTTTCTGTTGAGGAAGCCTCTATACATACAAATGCTGCCTCTGGCTTATGTCAGATTTTACTGGCCAAGAAAGATATAAATGATAATGCTCTCTCACATGGCCGTCCTGCTTATCTCCGTACATTGTCACTATCTCAGAATAGGAAGATAAGAAGCATTCCAGAAAACTTGTTTACTGCTATCAGAGGATTGCGAGTTCTAGATTTGAGCTCCACAAGCATCTCTACATTGCCCATGTCTGTTGGAAAGATGATACTTCTTAAAGTCTTGAATTTAAGGAAAACCCGTATAGCAGAGGTACCAGAGTGTGTGAGATATCTGAAAAGTCTCCTGTTTCTTGCAATGCCTAAGGGGAGTTGTAAGAACATACCAGTATGGATAAGTGAACTTAAATGTCTTCAGCATTTAGAATGTGAGGGTGTTTATCGCATGCCAAAGGGAATATCAAATATGGTCTCTTTGAGAACACTCAGATCGGGTCTGTTGGAGCTCTCCGTGGAAGAGGATGTATTCTTGAGGTTAGAGGATTTGGCCAAGATGACTCAGCTTCAGGAAGTAGGGCTAATAGTTAAGCATGAGATGGAGTTGAAAAGGGTGGAAGAAGGGATACTTGCCCAGCTGGTGAAGATTCGTCGTTTTGGAATCAAGAGTAAGATTGGTGATAGCACAGAGCTTCTGCAGTTTCCATATAAAATGAGAGCAATGGAAAGTCTTACATTATGTGGCTTTGAAGTGCCAAGTTGGATATGTGATTTGGCAAATCTGAGGGAATTGAGTTTACCTTTTTGTAAATGTAGTGATTATCCGGAGTTGCAAAGGATGCCCAATCTAGTGAGGTTGAAGTTGCTTGGGAATGAGAGGTGCAGAGAATTTCCAAAGGCATTTGGAAAGTGAGGAGCCTTTCCACAACTCCGCTTCTTCACAGTTCAATATTTTTCTTTGTTAGAGGAGTTTCCAGAATTGGAGGAGGGGGCGATGGAATGCCTTGAGGAATTCTTTCTAATTGATTGTCCCAAAGTGAAGAAAGTAGGAGAGGGATTGGAGCAATTGAAAAGACTGAAGGAGTTCAATTACTGTAAGTCGGGCACAAATGAAGTAAGGGAGGCGTTAAAAGAAGGTGGAGGATATTGGAACAAAATCAAAGCCATCAATCCCTATGTAAGTATTAGTGGTTAGGTAGAATGATAACCCCTAATGTATTTACATTGTTTTGTGTGTAATTAATATTTTTCTTATATTTAATTTATATTCACGTCCAGTGCCTTTAAATCTTTGGATAATCTTCTTAAGGTCTAAAGAAGAAAATAATATTCTTCCTTTTGAAGGGGCATGAAAATGCTCTTTAATTTTTTAGATTTATCTCTATCTACTCTATCAAATAGCATGAGATATGTTTAGTGGTTATTTTGTGGGATCTCCTCAAAAAAGGTAATCAATAGAGGGGTGAGAAGTGGAAGATTAGTGTTTGCTTCAGTTGCTTTCACAAAGGGATGATCATGTGATACATTCTACTTTTTATCATTTGTATCTTATGCCTCAATGATATTGAATGGCTTGGAAAAGGATTTGTGTACGTTTACAATTAATTGCCGGTAGGTGCAACTAATGAGTTTCTATTATCATCAAGGCCTTTAATTTTAATCATCTAGTTATTTAAGCAATCTTGTATCTCATTTTAAGACCTAGATGTGTATGATTGAGTGAAGTGACCTTTAAATTGATAAAAAATGTAATATACACAATCATTATATATTCTAAGAGTTTATTAGGCTCTAATAGATGCATCAAAAGAATTATAATCAAATTAGCACTAAACAAGATTTAGAGAACATCATCCATGTTTTCTTGAAGCTTAATAAAAGTCTTAGAAGCACTAAGGAAATGAGAGGTAATAGCCACTTGATTCACATTTTCTTTCATGTTATCATCCTTTACAAAATTGTTTGGCTTTTAAACTTTGGTGAGTGGGAAGATCAAGATGACAAACCATATTTCAGTATTTGTTGCTAAAATCTTAATATTGAGATTCTTCAAATTGGTGCATATCTCTAAAATATTCAAAGCTACTTAGGTGCACCCTTATTCCTTATGAGTGGAAGTAATCCCTCTTGAGAAATAAGATTTTTAATCTATCATTTGTCAAAACGATGTTTGAGCTTGTCACAAAAAGACTAAAATCAAATGACATAATCATTGATAGCTTCATTGCTTCTTTGTTTGTATCTAGTAAGGTCATTGATAGTGGTCTTCAATTCTATGTTTATATGAAAGTACTATAAGAATGTAGTAGTAAGATCACTAAAGAAATTAATAGAACCTAGTGATAATTAATAAAACCATTCAATTGCATATGGTTTTAAAGGTTCTTGGAGATAAATTAGCTAAGGCGTCTTCATCATAAGCTAGTTTAAAAGGAGGATAAGAATGTGGAAAAGCTTCCTATACTAATTTATGAGATGAGACTGCACAAAAATATGATCAAACAATTTAAAAGAAAACAAGGGTTGCAGGGCAGCTAAGTTCCTGCCAAAATTTGGAAGAACGGTTATGCCCTACGAAAATCTAAAATATTGAAAGTAATAAGGCGGTATCAAATAAAGAGAAGTTGAGAATGACACAATTGTAGCTACTTCTCACCCTTTTCAGTCTTGAATATGGAAGTGGGAAGAGAGAAATGAATGTGGATATGTTCATGTGACTATTTGCAAGGATTGTTGTATGGTCATGGCTGGGAGTTAGGGCGGCTGGGGATGAAGCCATAGCTGTGTAAAAGGTTGACACATCCCTTGAAACCGATTGCAAGTTGCAGATTGTAGAAGGATGAAGAACAAATCCCTGAAACCCTGAAATACCACTGGTAGTTTTGTAAGGCTACAATTAGATCCAAAGTGTGCAGCAAAAATAACTCCAAAGATGTAAGGTGGTTGGCTGTGATGAAAGCTGGTCTATGGGAGCTGGAAACAAGTGTAGAACAACAGCCTGCAAGGTATCAAACCCTCCCTATGATGGCACCTAAATATAAACCTTGTAAAAGATGGTCACTCCACCAAAACAAGAAATTAATATAATCAAACATCCCTTCCAAAGTGCTGCAACAACTCTGAAAGATGATGGCAACTTTATCTGAAAAAGCCATTCCAGAAACAATGACTATAAAATGCAAAATAACCTATCTTACAGTTGTGCTTACCATTCAAGAAACAATGAATATAAAATGCAAAATAACTTTATCTAAAAAAGCCATTTGAGAAAAATAACCTATCTTATAGTTGTGCTTACTCTTGAAAGATGCGGTTAACAAATGCGTTGGAAACTTGCCACAAACTCTCCAAATATTAGCTCAAACACAGCCTTTGTGTGGAGATGCCATAGACAGAAATTATGGTTTTGGTTCCCAATTGCAATATTGAAATTTCATCATAGTTTAATTTTAAATGAAAATACTAAAGAAGCTAGTAAAAGAATAAAGCATCCAGAATAAAAGGGATTCATAAATAGATAACCAATAAACTCTTCCCATAAGCAATATTTAGATTTAGCATACACAACAAGCCCATGTTGAAGGATTTTTCAGTAACTTTTACTGACAGTAAAAATGATGAATAGCCTGGAAATGATCTAATCAATGATTACACCTTTAGAATCTCCTTTTCTGGCCTTGAAGCCACTACAATGTGAGATTTTTTAAAAATTTATACCCTGACGGGGGGTTTAGTTGAAAAATACAGGACTACACCTTAAAATAGGTCATGCTTCATTACAAAACTATGCAAAATGTCAACAGATTTTGTTAGGCTAGGCCTCTAAGGATTTGGAAAATGGTGACCACTATGTTGGGCAAGTTGTGAACAAAGAAGATTGACCTAGAAGAGGACAGAGAAGATCATCATTGAGGCTAATCTTGTAGTAACTTCTTTTCAACTGCAAGCACTCCTCAGAATCACACCACCTGCACCTGCAAAGTGATGGTTGAAAATATGATATTGATGTTTGTTTTGCATAAGTTGGGCAGAGAATTGTAGAATCTTTGTTTTGTTAAACTTTTCACAGATTGTAAGGAGACCTTAAGGAATCCAATTGAAAATTCAAAAGAGCGGATGGAGGACACTTCCTAGATGGTTGAATATCTGCAAGGATGGCCATCTAACTCCCACTAGAGTGAAAACCAGTAACAAAGCTCTAGATGAGGTGAGAATGATCAAGATTTTGTAAAGGTGTTAAAAGCAAGATGATCCCCTACCAGTCCTTACAAAGTACTTTTGCAGAGAAGTTTAGATGGAAGCTGCACAATTTTGTATGTGAGAGTTGTTGTATGTAGATGTTTCAATTTGGGAGTATTGTATAGAACAAGATAGAAGATGATGATAGTTTGAGAACAAACTGAACTAAGTGTGCAGAATTATAAGAAACCAACGGAATTTCCTTTGTTAATCCCAGATTCTCTTATTGTCATCTGTCTTTATTGCATGTTATGCTCAATGATGCTTTCAAGCTATTTTGTAAAGAGGAAATCATCATGGATAAAAGAAACTATGTGAGACAGATAACCAAGTATTCATGTACAAATTTCTCTTACCTGTGTGCTTTTACCACATCCTGTCTACCCACAGATAATTATAACAGATGAGTTCCTGAGTGCAGACAGAACAATTGTCTTCTTTTGGAAGGCAGGTAATTTCTTCGTAGTGGCCCATATTTTTGAGTGAATGTTTTTGAGTGCATGTGAGAAGTTTGTAAGCAGTCCCATTATTTCTTCATCTACAAACTAATGTTCTGAGATGGTGGCATGTCAAATGAAAATATTAGATGCAAGAAAGAATTTATTCATTGTTTCCCCCATTTCTTGACATGTATGCAAGAATGTGGAAACTTATATAAGGCACGTGGACTCTTTGCATGTTTAGGCTGGGAATGTTCACCAGGCCCTTGCCAGAAAGGCCAGCTGCTAAGGTCCTCTGCGAAGGAGAAAAACCAAACACATTTGCTTTGGTTTTCAATTACTAACTTATGAGTTTAAAATGGCACAAGCTGCTTCCTTTTGTCTACATACCTTAGCAGCATCATCCAACTTTTCCATCAGTGCCTTGGCTTTGCCTTCTGTATAAGTGCTCTCCCTAATTTATCTTCTTCTGCATTTCTTGCCCATTTTGTGGAGTTGACAATCAGGGCAGATTTTATTTTGTGCAGGCAAGTACATATGATGTCTACCAATAAACATTCTATCTCTTTTAACAGTGCATTTAGATCCATATTAAAGTTACAGTCAATACTTTCACATAATTTGTAAACTGCTGTGGCTGCTGCTACTTCCTTTCAATCTATGGAATCATTACCTCCTGTTCCATCCCAAGTGCATCTTGGTTCAGCTGCCCTGTAATCATTTGAATTTACTGTTTGCATAGGGATGCCGATCTCTTCTTCTTCATAAATGTTTGCATCCGTTTCCCAATCTTCCACCATATCTTGTTGGGGGTGAGTTGCACATAATTTATAGAGTACCACAATATAGCTAGTTAGAAAATACATAAATTGACAGATTTAGTGGAACAGACACTCTGATCAGTTGTTTAGTAATACAGAAAGGATGACCCTGCATTCTCATCTATTCTAATTAACAAACTTCTTTATTTTCTCTATTTCTTCTAGAGAATTTTATAAAGCCGAAAAAACTGTTACCTTGAAGTTTATGGCCTGTGGATAGATCTGCCTTTTTTTCACTTTCCATTGCAAGTCCTTTTAATACTGCAGGAGGAATAAAAGTAGAAGCATAAGCAAATTTGTTTGTGGGAAGACTCTCTTTCAATGTGTAAAAGAATCTATCAGCTGCATCGTCCATGATTCCATCTGCTTCTAAATCAGTCTTCTCAACAAAATCTATAACTTCCCATGCTTGAGAGTAGACCTCCAAGCAATTTTTACCGACTTGTGGAGAGAGTTTGATGCCTAAACTTGCCATATTTTTGAGTGCATGCGAGAAGTTTGTAAGCAGTCCCATTATTTCTTCATCTGCAAACTAATGTTCTGATATGACGGCATGTCAAATGAAAATATTAGATGCAAGAAAAAATTTATTCATTGTTTCCCCATTTCTTGACATGTATGCAAGAATGTGGAAACTTATATAAGGCACGTGGACTCTTTGCATGTTTAGGCTGGGAATGTTCGTCAGGCCCTTGCCAGAAACGCCAGCTGCTAAGGTCCTCTGCGAAGGAGAAAAACCCAACACATTTGCTTTGGTTTTCAGTCCTTCTGTCGCATTGTAAACTGTGCTCACTCCTTCTCTCACATTGTAAACTGTGGACTGTGGAGCCTCCGTTCTGTCCACAGAAAATGCTCCAGCGTTCGAATTGGGCAGGCGGCCCATACAAGTCGTTCACCTTTCCTTCACAAATATTGAAGGTGTATGCGGGAAGAAGGAAATTAAGCAATGTGATTGGTTGAGGGGGTGAAGATTAATAACATGTTAAGCTCTTAGCCTCAGCAATAGTTAGTCTATTGTTGGACTCATTGTTTTAGGGTTTTTGTTATGTGATTAGCCACAAGAAGAGGCCGCGACGACGGGAGAAAACGGCACAGCAAGAAACATAGGTGCAAGTTCTATAGTCTGTGTGAGTTCCATGTTCGTAAACTTTGCAGGGAGTCATTGTCTAGAGCCTATCAGACTATCTCATAAAATAGTGGCAAGAGCGGGACCCTTTGCATACGCTAATCATCTACCACTTGGACGTTGTGGACCTAATGCCTCTCACGGCTCATATACGATTAGACGTTGTGGACCCAATAAAATAATCTTCTACTTGTCTATTTAGAATATTATTTTATTAGAAGAGTAGGATAATATGTTAAAATACATATAAAAATGTCAATTTTTTCCACTTGTACATATGTTTATTTTTTAAAGAATATTTTAGGAAATTATAAATTTTCAAATGTTCGATAAAAGTGTCAATTTATTGCTATTTTTTTTGCAAAGCTCTGGGAAGTACTGAGTTTTTTTTTTTTTTTTGGGGGGGGGGGTGGCAACTGAATTATTGTCGAGTTTGAGTTTTTCAACTACGAACCAAATTGTAAATGAGAAGTCATAATCTAAAATAATTTAATATGGATGTCAAATTTCAAGTAGAAATCCAATATCTAGTTTTGAGTCTTGGTCAACTAGCTAGAAAGAATACATTCCTTACACTTGTCATAAACTATTATAACCACCTCACAAACTTGGGCATTCTATTTTACCTCTTTTCTCTCCATTCAATATGCTCTATGATACCTCATAACATGCATCATATGGTGAACAATAAATCAGGTCATTATGAAAACTACCCTCATACAATATCTTACATGTATCATATTATCTCTTACACCTATTATACATTATCCCACTTGTCATACAAAGAAGTTCATAGAATCACCACACCTTGAAACTTCTCCATTTTCATAGGCTCTGTATATGTATTTGTAACATCCTCCAAAATGTCAGCAATTTCAAGAAACACCCTCTAATTCTCTGCTATGCCATGAAAAAAGGGTACCATACACCAATATGCTCCATCTATACATGAAAATTCAAGCTCTTTTCCAAGATAATGACACTTTGATAGTCACAATGAATCAAGACTGCTCTATTTAAACACAATCTCTAAAGATAGATAGCCTCCTCACAAGCATGAGTTTAACTATACAATAAAACACCTCTTTAGTGGAAGAAACAACCACAACATATCATTGGCTCATCTAATTGATAATAATACCAAATAAGTTAATGCCATGGCCATTGGTAGATCTCCTAACTAATTAGAATTCACATATCCAAGAATATCTATTTAGCATTTCGATTCCCTTAAGAACTACTTTGGGTAATGTCTAGACTAGTGTAAACTACAACATACATAAGACTACCAATTGTACTTTGTAAGGAGCATGAGAAATATCTTCCATCTCACTATGTAGATAGATAATCCTCAACTAGTAACTTATTCCCCACTAAAATATGAATGCACATTGGTCTAATATCTACTGTGCCAAATTGTTTCAATGTAGAGTTCACATACTTACTCTATTCCAACTAAAGAATTTTGTTTTCTCTATTAACTTTTATCTCCATAATTAATATTAATTAAATAGCCCCCATTTATTCCATATCAAACTATAAAAATAGAATGTTTCTAGTTCCTAGTTATACCATTCTTTTTTTTTGTTAACTCAAGAAGTATCCCTATCCATGCACAAATATCCTTATGCATAGGTTTGCAACTCAACCTAGCACCCAACCTATCCTTGCCTTGGTCTTACAAACTGCCAAGTTGGGGAGAGGAAGCGGCGAGCAAAGTCGAGACTAATCCTCCTGGGGTGTATGCAATCTCTCACAAACCATGTGTACTAGTTAAGTTTGAGCCTTAGAATTGAACCTGAAACCTATGAGAGAAAACCCGCAACCCAAGCCAACTTTGCTACCTGTGCGGGCTTCCAAATTACATCCTTCTTGTTACAATAGTAATTTAGACCCCACTACAATAGGAAAACATATTTGTCTATAGTTTACCATGCCAAATTCCTACACTTTAGAGTTCACATACTTATTCTAGTCCAACTAAAGATTTTTGTTTTCTTTTTAAATTTTTTTTTTTATCCATAATTAAGATGAATTCAATAGCCCCCATTTGTTTCATATCAAACTATAAAAATATAATGTCTCAAGTCCCTAATTACAACCTTATTATTACAAAACTAATATATCATCAACATATGGTGTGATAATAGTGAAATGATATAATGGACTATATATAGTAAATACAATAATTCAATTTAGACCTTACAAATCCTAGTCTCGACACAAAAATGGAGCTTTTAGTACCATGTTCTATGTGATTGTTAGATTATGTTTAGGTTTTTAATTTGAAAACCAATTAATTCTTACCTTTAAGAACATACTGCTTTAGGTGTGGTTTTTTTCCTTATCTATGTCACCATGCATTAATGTTGTTTTCACATCCATCTACTCTATCTCTAGATCAAAAGATTTTGGAATAGATGATAGAAACCTAATAGATGCTAGCTTATTGAAGAACAAATCCCATCAAATTTTACCCTCTCGATCCAAAAGTATCGTTTAACCAATCAATCTCATCTTGTACTAATAAATACTATATTTTGAACTGATATACTTGTTGAAGATCCATTTGTACCCAAGTTTCATTCCTTCTTGGAACAAAACCAAATCCTAAGTCTCCTTTTTAATGCAACAATCTCTTCATCCATGAACAATTCTTAGGATCCCCTTGCACCTATTTGTATTGTCTCTTTCATATTTGAGGTTCACCAATGTTAGTAATTAAAGAAAAATACATCCAAAAGAAAGTGACTTATACATGTTGGTTGCCATCTTTACCAAGTAGACCCTCAAAAAAGGCAAGGTGGAGGTTCCCCCTCTTTCAAACACATTAAACTCTCCTATTTATTAGGCCCAACATATACCTTTGGTCTTTCTCTATTGCAACCATCTCAATCTTTGATTATACATACATGACCAATTTCAGATCCTCATTTGGCTACTTAACCATAAGGGGAGATTTGATATCCCTAAAGATGACATTTCTTATTGTATAGAACTTCCCTTCCATAGAATTCCAAAGATTAAACCATTTCACACCAACAACATATCCAACGAATATATATTTTATAGCATTATTTTCCAACTTTGATTGCTTCTTCTTATGCACAAAAGTATATGGTTTACTACAAAAATATCATATAATAGAAAATTGAGGGGTTTTTGTCCATCGAAGACTCCATAAGAGTTTCTCAATAGTTGAGTACTTGTTAATTAGACATGTAGTGATATGTATAACCACCTCAAGCTAGGTGAAAGTAAAGAGTGGTGTCCCACTTTAGGTCAACTTATCAACAACAATGAATTTAAACATTTATAATAAAAAAGAATTTTAGTCAAACACATGTACTAGCTAGATATATTATAGCTAAATTGGATCAAGGTTATTGGTTGTCTAACCTACATTTCAATGAATCCTAAAGGTTTATCAAATCTTATTACGAAAACACTAAAAGATTAGTTAATCCATATTAGACTAAAAACACAAAGTTTCTCCTCTACACTTCAAGCTTTACAAACCTAGATGGGTTCTCCTTTATGGCATCCAATGAAAATGTGAAATATGATGGTATAATGATTTATAGCAAATAAAATCCCATACATCTTGAAAAGTATCTATGAATTATTTCATGGAAGCATGCTAATTCCTTGTAATAAATTAGATCTAGGTATGATAAGGCAAATGAATATAGCTAAGGTTAACTTAATATTTATCATTTAAAAAGAAATTATGAGGTTAAGAGAAGGAATAAGAATAAATTAGTTTCTATTTAGGGTTAAAAAGTCATAGTAAGTTGTGATACAACATCCAAACATACTTTGATGGTCATTTACATAATTACTTTATAGTACTATGACCTTTAAAGCCTAACAATGGTGATCCTACTTTATAATCCATTATGTGCTAGCAACATTTCTATTATTTTTATGATAGAAATTATAATAGACATTATTTATTTTGTTTTGTTTCAATGCCATTATAGAGGATTTGTATAGACATGAGAATACTTTTTCCCTAAAATAGACCTAAAATACACTTATCCTGCCCATTTACAATTTTCCAATTCAAAATACTCATAACCCCTTACGATGAAGTATGATTCACCTTATAAAGGTGAAATGAGCATGCAATCTCATGAGTAAATGACACTTGTCACTTTTTAGAAATAAAAACTTTGATCCTTAAGTGAGTCTCAGTCTACAATTTACATTTCTACATCTCCTGACACTCTTCACTTATAAAGGTGAAATGAGCATGCAATCTCATGAGTAAATGACACTTGTCACTTTTTAGAAATAAAAACTTTGATCCTTAAGTGTGTCTTAGTCTACAATTTACATTTCTACATCTCCTGACACTCTTTACATCTTGATTATGGATCACAAAGTGTGATCCCTAACATTGATGCCAAAAAAGGGACACAAAATCAAATCCAAAAGTAATTAAGTGATAAACTAGTGGATTGTGAAATATGATAAAATTATATTTGATCCTATTGAATAAAAAGAGTCTAACAACCAATAAAAACTATAATATTCCTCAACAACTTGAGTTGGAAAACTTTATTGATAAGATTTTAGTAGAAAACATGTGAACATGGCCTTGTGCTGAAGACACATAGGAGAACCTATGCGACATGGAAAAATCAAGATTACCCATTATATTTTTCTATTCATAATGCACATACTTTCTTTGTAGGCCATTGATTGCCAAAACATTCTCAACTTTATTTTTGTGTGCAACATATCTTGCATCCAATATTGCCTTGGTTCCCTTAATGAAACTATCCAGTCTTGATTCCAACTCTGAAAATTTATCACAACTAGTGTTACACAAAATTGAATCCACCTCACACCTACAAATATTGATCCACTCAAAGTAGGCAAGATTTATTGAAATTTGAAATTTTGACTTCCAGTTATCAATTGCTTAAATACCTCACCATTATCATCCAAAATTTTAGGTATAAAAAATTATTCTAAACAATCAAAAGCATTTAGCTACTTCACTATATATCTAGCTTTTTTTCGAAAGTAGAGATGTCATTTATCAACCGTTACACCTCATGTGTACTCGACGTCTCTATAGAGGCATCTGTATCAAATTTTGCATGATTGAAGATAACTCCCATTATTGGTACACATGGTATCTACGTACCTAAGATATCCCTCACAATTGTTTGATTTTGTAGATGGCTAGTATATGCCTTTTACAAATTGATATAACTAGCCTATGTGTCATATAGCTAATGAAATATACAAGACAACCTATGACCAAAAATATTATTAACCAATTTAGCCATATTCTCATCACCTTCCTCTTTTTCCATCTTTTATGCCTCACTGCTCTAGTTAAGTTGCTCCAATTTTATTATCCTTAACATAAACGTATCCCCATCTTGTTGAGTTGTATCACTTGGCTTGAGGAGTTGCAAGTTTAGGTTTTATGCTTTGGGGAGGAGGAATCAATGATTGCACTCCGTTGTATTTTTGCATTAGCTTGATATGGTCCTTTTACATCTTTTGAAAATTTGTGTTATGTTTCTTAGTTGGAACTTCACTAAATATAGATTTGGTTACCACCAAGGATGTAGCTTATGTTGTTGGGTTATCATTCAATTTTTTGACAATCAAAGTACCTATCACCTCATTGACATCCTTGGCTACTTGCAGATTCTTGTTCTTTGGGGCTATAACCCAAATTCCAAAGGCATTAAATTTGGTACTAAACCCTGACCCAAAATATAGTTCTTTAATTTGGTCCTTTAAGACTAGTACAAATTCATATGCACCATTCCTTCTAATTTTGTCTACAATAATGGTTGGCGCTATATATCAACCTAGCATTAGCAAACACCCACTCTCATTTACCATCCTCCTTTCCACAAGAGTGATGTTGTTAACATGAAAGTCAACCACTTGCATAACTATTTTAGTCACTTCATCTCCTCCTTTGTAACTTCTCTTTATTTGCGAATAGTGGTAAAATGGAATCACCACTATTGAATGTAATGTATGGGGGAAATATGAGATCCACTTCTAAATCCAAATTCCCAAGGAAGAGATCCAATTTGATCAACCAAAAGGTTAATGCACAATTGAATCAATCTATGGAGAATATGAAAAAGGAAGAAAACCTTATATTTCCCTATAAAGGAATTGTGCTTGAAATCTGAAATAATTGAAATACAAATACTAACCTCAAAATAGGGAAGATTTGGAAAATGCCAATTTCTAATGTCTATGTTTACTTTCAGGCAATTCTACAACCCATTTTGGACTGGAAATGCTGAGATGAAGAAAACCCAGAAATCTTTTATCTTTCTGACAGCAGGTAGTCTTTGACCCTCATAAAAGGTCAAAGGCTACATTCTTATTCTGAAGGTCGATTTTGACTTTGTTTGCAGATCTCAGAAGTTCACCGAAAAGGGTATCCAAATCCAATCTTAGATCCAAAATTCCGCACCTGCAAGAAAAAGGGGTTTTGTTGTTTGTATCGGGGGTTTGCCTTGGTCAAACCCCAATTTAAGAATTAACCTTGAAATTGAATTGAAATATAATGTGCATAAACAAAGCAAATGAAACAATTCACCTTGCTTATGTTGAAGTCCTTGTAGAGGATTCGAATCCTCAAATCCACAAATAGGGATGCTTCAATGGATGTAGAATGAATGTAGTATGTCTCAAATCAATGACATTTGATCTTCAACACCAATCTTGAATAGATCTTTGCATATGAGGAGGCTTGGATGAATGTAGAAGGATGGATCTTTAAGGGGGCTCCCAAAGAGATTGAATCCTTCAATGGCTAACAATGGATCTCCTTGACGGATGAATGTTTGAATACTTGAATGCTTGAAGGCTTGCTTGAATGCTTGCACATGAAAACTTGATTGAGAGATCTTCTCACAAAACTTGATGGAGAGATGTGAATAATGGATGAGAAAATGAGAGAGGAAGGCCTCCTTTTATAGTGAACTAGGGCACAAACCTCTAGAGAAGGCTGACATTGGGGAATTAAATCCAAATTAACCTTAACCCCTAGAAATGGACCCATATTAAATGCAATTTAAAGATTTACCATTCTGAAACCCGAAATGGCCAACTTGGAGATGGGAAAAGAATCTTTCCGAAACCCGATGCCCGGAAAGCAGAAAAACTTGAAATTTGAACTAGGGGTCAGGGATGAGGTCCAATCTGCCCTAGGTCAGGGTCGAGATCAGGGTCGAGGTTGACTTTGACCCTCAAGGTCAACTTTGACCTTGAGGTCAAAAACCTCAAGACCCCAGCCCAGAATGCTAGGAAATGCATATATGAAGTGAAAAATGTGTGAAGAAGGAAGTAGAATAGGGGGAAAAGCCAGATACATGCAAAGACCCGATCAAGGCGCTTAACATGACCCCAGACCACTTACTCGGAGGGCTAAACGCTCTTATCATGGAAGTGCTTCCATTTTAAGATGATACAATTTGTTTAACTTTTAAAAGAAGAATCCTATTTTCTTGTTGATAAACAAACCCTTGAAATCCTTGGATTTTACAATGCCATACAAAACAATTGTGCATGCTAGGGCTCTTACATCATTTAACTCTCACCTCTTTCCCCAAGGCCTGACAACATTCTTTTTGGAGCAGCTCTATACCCTTGCATTCTTTGACAAGAAGCGATGACTTGTACTTCAACGCCAATTATATTTTCCTCAAGTTACTTAGTCATAAAGTAATCAACCAAGGGTTTAATTCCTCTCTAGTATCTTGGTGTTGATTAACGAGTGAAAACCCTTGCAACCTTAGTGATTTTTAGTCACTTCACCTCCTCCTTTGTGACTTCTCTTTATTTGTTTAATTTTTAAAATAAGATTTATATTTTCTTCTTGACCAACAAGCACTTGAACTCCTTCAATTTCACAAAGTCATTGTTAGACAAAAAAATTGTGCATGCTAGGGCTCTCGCATCATTTACACTCTCACCTCCTTCCCCAAGGCCTAGCAACATTCTTTTTGTAGAGGCTCCATCCACTTGCATTCTTTGACAAGAAACAATGACTTGTTGTACTTATTCAATGCCAATTATTTTCCCCAACTTTTTTAGTCATAAAGTAGCCAACTATTGCCCCAAATTTTGAATTTGCAAATTCTTAAACTTTTAACCTTCCTAATTCATTCTTCACTCTACTCTACGAGTACAAAATTCTAAATTTGAATTAGGAAGTGTGTTAAACTGATACATGGCTCAAAGTTTATGCAACTTTCAAAATATTGGATAACTCTACTCCAATATTAAAAAGGGAGGATTAATCTGCAATGTTTGATGCACTCCAACTAAGGCTTCATATTTGCACCAGCGGTTACAATTTCCATTTTATGGCTTGTTCTATTTTTAGCTTATGTTACAAGCATCAATTTAGATGTCCCTCTGATTTAAAAAAGATTACTACCATGAACAACATGAAGATTGCATAGCCCGATATACTACAGATTCTCATTGTACCTTATGATTGGAGATATATATCGGGCACAAAACTTGATCTCTGAACAAGTTCTTCAGTTGTAGAGAATGAAAATACAAAGGCCGAGATTGAAAAATTTAAAACATTCAAGGTCTTGTTCTTATTGGGCTCTTGTAACACCCTGCCAGGGAACCCAAGAGAAAATAAGCTAGACATTACACTAAGTTGATGAATTTTTTTTCTTAAGTATTCAACATACATTAACCAATACAAATGTGGAAGCAAGTACAACCATAAGTTAAGATAACATCATTACATAAGATAAGACATTACATTAATGTTCATATAACTTAGTTAACTATCCCAAGGGTTCCAAGATGTAGTTACGTAGAAGTTAACTAATCTACTAGTACAATCCATAACATAATCACATGATATATCTTACGTTCATTTTAAAACCCAAATTGAAGTATTTCTCATCCTTTACTTAATCATAATGAAAAGAACACAAATCATAAAGGACACTAACATATTCATTATGATTGAATAATAAGATACATTCATTACATCAATGTAATCAAAGATACAATCTATATAGTACAATTGATACATCATGTCATACATAATAATACAACTTCCACTGCACATATTGCAAGGACAACAAAAATATAAAACAAGTACACATACATCTTTTGAATCAATGTCACTAACCATTACATAAAATAGAATACAAGATATACATCTCATGATGATAATAAGAAAGTCTCCAAGCAATGAACAAGAAGATGGAAGTAGCATCAAGGATCATCCAAGCACAAATTCATGAGTGTCAGACCTCAATGGTAATAAGAATCACTACCACGTGGAACCTTGAGGTCCACTCCCATTGTGTTGAGGAGATAAGACCATGCCTCACTCAAAGAAGCAAGACAAATGCAAAGGTACATTGGATAAAAATGATAATAAGTGGATATAAGGTTATCAAGCATAAATGATCAAGACACAAATCAAATGCACCAAATGCAATGTAGGAACCTAGAACACATATAGGGAAGTGTCATCATAGACGTCTAACCCTTGGAGTTCATCCTGACAGCCTCTTTGAACCCTAGTGCCCAAGTGACCATATGTGGTATCAATAATCCTTTAGTACAAAAAAGGAAACCAACTATGCAAGAAAACATGCCACACTAGATGACAAACATCATCTCACACTCCATCCTAGCTTGTACTAGCGCTCGAGGCATGGATGAGGTACACAATTATTTTATTAATGTTTTCTCTCAATAAATTTATTAAGTTACCTACAATGAGTGATCTTGATAGCTACTTGAGGGCTCTGATGCTCATTGCAAGCCACTTCCCCTCTATGCTCCTAGATAACCTACCCTAATGCTCCCAACAAATAAACCAAGAGAAGACAAACCAAAACCATAATAGAATTCTCATCAATCATTAAGTCATGAAAATTACCAAAGTAAATGCCCAAGCATAATAAACAATATCACATCCTATAGAAGGATCCAAATTGTGCATCCCATAATGGACATCTCAATAAAACAACTACCAAATCCACATGGTTTCATAACACAAGATCAATGATCACCAAAAGCATCAATAGCATCTCTCTCCAACATGGAGTAAAACATAATCCACAAAGACCATCATTCAGAACATAAAACAATCATAGTAGAAGAAACAAGGTGACCAAGTAGATAAAATATCAACACAATAATGGTCATCATCTTTTTTGGTCGAATGAAATACTAATAAAATATTGGAGATATATATCAGCCATAGAGCTTAATCTCTGAACAAGTTCTTAAGTTGTAGAGAATGCAGATACAAAGGTCAAGATTAAAACATTCAAAACATTTAAGGTGTTGTCCTTATTAGGTGGTTGTGTTGGCTCAAAAGCTTTTAGAAATTCCAAGCTTGATATGGACCCGAGCAGAGAAAATAAGGGATATTTGATAGAATTTGATTTCCCCAATGCGGTCAGTGGGTTGGAGCTTAATGGAAAGAAGAAACACTTCCAGGGTTCTTATTTTCCTTGACTCCACGACATTTCACATTGTCAGGTAATATATGTGGTTTTGAAACTTAACACAAACCTGACTTGTAATTCAAAGGGGCAGATGATAAATTTTGGAGTCCATGACTAGTCGGGAGATCGATGTGTTTGGAAAACATAGAACCAAAACATGTTTTAGTTTAGAAGTTCTAGATTCTCTTGACTTTCCGATCACAAAGTGTCAAGAAAGGATTGTCGGGTGTCTTGTTGGCTTTCGAACTTTGGTAAATGCCCAACAAAGTTTGAGACTTCTATTTCACCTGATCCCCCGACATTGAAGTAGATAAAATCATCAATGCTAATTAGACCCGATATTGTTTTGTAAATATTTGGATCGCTAATGATTAAGATTCCATGGTGGTTAATCTAAAAACAAGATTCGAAGCCTTGATGCTTCATTCAAAAGCCACTAGTAAACTTAAAATCGATCCATGAAGGTCTCTGAAGAATACATCGGCGTGCTTTGTTTTGGACTGAAGTTGTTAAACATATCTACAAAAGGTGATACAAATTCAAAACACCTCACTAAGTCCCCCAACCAGGATTCCAAATCACAAAAGGTTCTAGATATGTCTCAGAAAGCACAAGGACCCAACATCATGTGCTCTACTAAATATGTGATATTAAATGTGCAGATATATCACTAGGAAAGACTCGTGGCGGAGATGATATTCGAATATCCATGGAGTGAGAAGGTAATTATTGTGTTCGTAAAGCATGGAAGCCTATATGAAAATAGTGAACAAGTTGACAGTAGTTTGGTTGAGAATTCAATAAGCATAAGGGGAGGCTTTAGTATTAATAGACAAAAAAATTTGACCTTGGAAGCTTTTAGATTTCTTTCTACATGTAAGCTCATGACTAAGGTCACCTCAAATATTTTTAGGAGTCATCAAATTTTTTTTGTCATACAGTAATATCATGACTCAAATTCCAAAGAATGTCTATGAAATACACAAGAAATTTTCAATAGAATATGGTGATGAAATAATACAAAATTCTCCATGGGAGGTTACATAAACACAAATGAATCAAATCACTAATAAAGATAAGAGTGACCCACAATAGTGGGTTACACTTTTTTAGACATGCTGATTTTTGTTGAAATAACACATTTTTAATAAAATATGATGATTCAAGTCTTGAGAGGTTCCATTTGAAAGAATTAATTACAAATGGTTAGTTCAAAGCCTCTTAGATAAAAAATATATTGATATAACATCTATACTCCTCATTCATACCTGCAATGGAGTCTCTTTCACACCTATTAAAATGCTGACAAAAAATCACTTTGACTTTATCTTTTGGTAGATCAAATGAATCCATTTGAAAAACCTATCTATGTAGTAGGGTACTACTGAGAAAAATATTCCCAATGATTATAATGTTAATATAATCAAGCTCCAACCCTAGGTATTGAAGTTCTTTTTTTATCAAAAAAAAAGAAGAAATTGGAAAAATACATGACAAGTTATAAGCTATGTATTTAAGGTATGTCAAAATTACGGTTTAGTCAACTTCAAACGTTAATAAAATATGCAATAATCATGATAATGTAGTCAAACCAATTGCATTCATTCTGTATGGATTTTACAAAACTAAATTTAAAAGAAGCACATTGATATCTATTTTAGAAAAAAAGTTATGCTCTATGAAAATAATGTAACTCTTTGAAAATGACGTTTTCAACAACATACCAATTTTCGTGGGAGAAAGAAAAAACAATTCAAATCAATTCAAAAATAAAAATAAAAAATAAATTTAGAATCTAGACAGAAAATCTTAAAAGACACTAATTTACTTCATCTTCTGATTTCAAATGGTTTAACGACAATATCCATCCAAATTTGAAAGTTTTTTTCAAAATGTAGAGTTCAATGTCGGTTCAGGCAAAAAAGTGTAACCCACTATTGTGGGTTCACCCATAATGATGATAATACTTTACCATTGGATGAGATAGACAACACAGTAGAAAATTATGAATATTTGCAAGTGGTCAATGCTTGTACATACTTGATAATAGTGTTAAGAAAGGTGCTTTTGTGCTTCAACATAGAAGTGATTACATGTGCATGTTCTTTGAATGCCGATCCCCGCATTTCAGATGATCATTTTGGATGTGAAGATACAACGGATCTGTGAGGCCTCACCCCGATCCATCATAGCATTATTGACACTCGCATTTTGACACTTTATGATTTGATACTTTAATACACTATTGATCATATCGACAGTGACTTATGATATTATGTTTGATGATGATGATTACATTATGCAGACTATATTTTGATTTGGATTAGGACCTATAACATATGGTTAATTTTGGTTATACGTGCTTAGATATGTGATTTGATGAGGAAGATTTAATCATGATTAGATTTGATTATTTCATGGATTATGCTTTAAGTTAGGAAGTAGCACGGATGATATGTCAGGATGATCTATGAAGATAGTATGTTTAAACATTATTGAATGAAAATTGTGATTAGGAATTGAATTCTGCATATTGATTAATGTTGCTAATTATGAATTGTATATGTATATATATATTTGCATGTGATTTTATTGCCTTGGACTACTGATGCTCGAGTTTAGTGTGCAGGAAAGAGAACTATGAAATTATTCAGAGAATCAAGGCTAAACGCATGTGAACTGAGTAAGCCAAGGTTTAATCTGATTAAGAGATTTAAACCTCGTTGTAATGTGATCTTGTTTGTAAACATGATTTGAATGTGTGTTAATAGTTTAAGTTCATGTTGTTAATTAGGACATGTCATTACATGAATGTAATGTGTATTTTTGTTAGTGTCACTTGACACTTGTATTGTACATGTGGATGGTGACATGTCAAATTAAGGCTTAGGCAAGAATTCACTAACCTTATAAGACATTATATTTATCCCACTTGCATGTAGAGGTCTTGTAGGGATCACATCAACTTGGAACTCGGATTTGGACTTTAGGGGTACTTTAGAGGGGTCAAAAGTGACTCTAGAGTGTAGTTTTGGCCTAAATTAGCTAACCCTAGGTAGGTACCTTGGGTTGGGGCATAATTTTTACCTATGGGGAAGCCTAGATTATCATTATGGCCCTCCAAAAAGGACATTTTTCAAAAGTGGCGAAAATGGAGGTGGCCACATGCATTTAACTTGTCCCATACTTCTTACCAAACCCACAATTAAGAGTGGGGACAAGAGGGAAGACCAAAGGACTAGAGGGCATGTCTCATTAATTGTTTGGTCATGGGTACACCTTTAGAGGTATTTTTAGAGGGTTGGGAGAGACTTAGTGGGTGTTCACCCACTCTCTAACTTTAGAGACAATTAGAGTTGCAGAAAGGAAAAAGCCAAGGAAAAGGATAAGGAGCTCTTCTCAACTTTCTCTTGCCATTTGCTTTGGACAAAGGTTGGTGATTTTTGCCATGGAGGAATGCTTATTGCATTTCATCTTGATGTTTGTAGTGTAGAAAGAATATGTGTGATCTTATATGCAATGTTTCTTTGTGAATCTCTTCATTCTTGTGTTGGGTATGGGATTGCTTTTGGGGTTTGTATCATTCTTGTTATTTTGGTTTTGGGAGTGTTTTTCATGGGAGTTTGAGGCATTACTCACGCTTTGGGAAGGGAAGAAGTGGTCTTGGGTGAAGGGGTTAGTTGGGCTCTTCATTGTAGTAAGAGTCTCTTCTCTTGGAGAAGAGGGAGAAATTCATGGGGTATGGGCTCCATGAAGACATGATGTAAATCTTTATATTTTTGGAATGGAAATGACAAGAAATGTATATGGAAGAAATAAGAATGTGGCGTTGGAAAGGGCATGGAAACACTTTTGTTGAGAATGTAAATTGGTATGACATTCTCCTCCTTGGAAAAGCCCACCTTCACCCTACTTCAATGGGTTTGGAAAACTCATTTGTGAAGCCTTGGTTGGGAGTTAATTTTGTTTTGTGCATATATGTTGTTGTGAGTATTTGGTTGTGTATACCTGTTTAGCCTTGGTTCTCCAAGCTCGGGGGTGGTCTCCTTGAGACCTTGGTTGGGAGGTGAGTTTCCCATGGTTCTCCCCTTTTATTTGCAGGTTTGGAGGCCATGTATTTGCAAAGGATAAAGCTTGGAGAGTTTCTATTTTGTTGTAATTGTGAAGGAAAATTATGTTATGGCATTGTTGTAATCATGTAATGGGAAAAGCTCCTTTTTGTAGAAATGCATACTTGTAGGGTTGCAAAATGTTACTCTTTCTCTTCATTTGGTTATTATGAAGTTGTATATTGAAAAATGTAATGGAGAGAATCTTGTAACTCTTATTTGTGGATTGCTACAAATTTGTATTTCATAGATGTAATAATGTAAGTTGGAAATTAATGAAAGGAATAGGAAACATGTTGAAATTTTGTCTTGATGTTGCATAATAATTTTCTTCAAATTTGTGAAAATAATCTCTCTCTAGCATTTTAATGCAATATAGTGTAGAATGGGTATTCATAGTAGAAATGTAGTAATGATGTTGATCTCCTTGATATTTCTAAGTAGTGTTATATCAAAAAAAGAAAATCATATCATCATTTTATCAAAACAATTCCTCTTGATAATTCAATAATTGTAGTCTTGTGAAAACAATAGAAAAAGAAGAGATAAAGAAAACAAAAGAAAATTGGTTAAGTGTAAGACAAAAAAAAAACTAAGCTAAAGGCACAACAAAAATAACTCAAAAAGAGACCTATAGGTCTCCGGAAAATGTATGGGAAAAAAATTCCCATACATTTTCCTTGCCACAATCAATATTTTATTCAAAAAATAAAACTTCCACTTGAAAAATTAAAAATAATAATACCCTAAGCTTAAACAATTATATTTGGTCTCACCTTTTCCTTTAGATGTGGGACCCACTTGGGTCGCCACCCCAAAAAAGGGACCCCTCAATGAAATGACATTGTTATAAAAATAATTAATAAAAAAATAAATTTTAAAATGAAATTTATTTAATTCAAAAAAAAAAACTACACTTCGCATGTTGTAATAACCTTTAAAAAAAAAAAAAAGCTTATCAAGTGAGGGGGCCGCGGGCCACACATCCCACCCCTACCACGACAAAGGACCCTGCTGCAGCAGGGTACTGCTGCCGCACGACAGTCAGCCCTGCTACGACAGGACTGCTGTCGTGGAGCAGCGGGCGGGCCCTACGTTAGTAGAGTACCGCTGCCGGTAGCAGGCCCCGCACCGAGTCCCTTGGGGACTTCAACTAAAATGTGCATTCCCTTAATTTTTTTAAAATTTTGTTTTATTGTTAATAAATTTATTTATTAATAAATATATTAATTAATATTTTATAATTATTAATTAATTAATATATTTATTAATTAATATCGTATATTTATTAATTAATATCATATATTTATTAATTAATTAATATATTAATATAATTATGGTTTAGTTTAATTTAACCCTTCAATATAGTTAATTATAAAAGTAATATGATAATCAATTAATGGTTAATAGTGAATTTATTAGTATTTAAATTAGTGTATTTAGATTTACATAGTTAATTTAAGTTAATGTATTTAGTATACTTATTTGGGTTGGATACTTGTTTTGTTTTATATTGCACATTTAATTTAATAGTCTAGTTAATTTAGTTAACTAGAATACGTAATTTAATTTATTTTATTGGAAATTCTTTTTATTTGATCAAGTAGATTGAGGCAACTAATGTATAAAATTAGCCCTTCTATATGTTTTACTCCTCTTATATAAGATAATCATACAAGGCCTTATAGTGTCCTAATATTATTTTGAATCCTCCGTGAAACCTAGTAAACATCACCTAAGAATGAATATAAATTTAGATCCATACATTCAAACTCTTACACGAACTTTTGTTATGCAACACTCATGTGGCCAATAGAGTTAGAGATTGCTGGGAGCACTAGTATTGCATATGTCGAACTTGATTTCAAACGTATACTCTATGTTTACACATGCATGATGGTCAACTCGTCATCGTATTCAAACATGCCTATATTAACAAGTATCCTTGGAGGGACCAAACATATTAAGAGTTAATGCTACAAATAACTTAACCCTAGGTTATGGTCAGTCCACCTATAGTAGACTCATCCTTGAACCTATGAACTTTATCATTTAACAACTAGACTTTTAAAAAAAAAAAATTTGTTGCATTTTTGTTCGGTTTATTTTGGACATGACATTTGGTATCAAAGCCTAGGTTCCAACATTGGAACCTAAACCCATTACTTTTCAACTCACCTAAACTTAAACTATTGTGTAGGATGTCTGTCGTCACATGAGCTGGCCGACGAGGCAGGGGTCATAGAGCTGCACATGTTAGTGCGGGACAGGGGGTGGACCACCTCCACCACCCCCACCACCTCCACCACCTCAGAACCCTAACCAAGATATTTTAGACGTCCTCTGAAATCTGATTGGGGTGATTCAACAGAGACTACCACCCATAGTCCCACAGCCAGAGCAACAGATTCTTGAAAGGGAAGCACAGATCCTAGGAGGTGATAGAGAAGTCTCCAGAGAGAGGAGTAGGAGTCCTCCACCGAAATAGTTTGAGGACCACGCAGATTTTGAGGCTGAGTCTATACAACAGATAGAGCACCCACGTGACTTGGGTGCTCATGTAGTTGAGAGAGAGGCTCGCCATATCGGGGATCAGATCAGGGAGTTATTGCGACTCCAACCACCTCTATTTTAAGGAGCTACTGATGGTGTCGGAGTAGAGGCATGGCTTTTGAGCTTATAGTGGTGCTTTGGATTGTGTTCCTACGGGAGAAATCTAAAGGCGAGACTTGCCATTCACCTTCTTCGAGAGGGAGTCTCCACTTGGTGGCAACAGGAGGAGGCCATGGGTGGTGTAGATATAGATACACTTACATGGGATTCTTTTCTCAGTAGATTCAGAGAGAGATACCTATCAAAGCACTTTAGACAATGGCAGATTGAGGAGTTCCATGACCTCCAGTAGAGAGGCCTTACCATAATGCAGTATGAGAGTAGATTCCTTGAGCTTCTTCCTTATGTGGATTACATGAAGGATGAGAAGCTACGTATGCATCGTTTCATCAAGGGTCTCAATGCATCTCTTCAGGGATCAATTCATCTAGCTTTTCCTACCACCTTTAGAGAGGCAGTTGAGAGAGCTTTAGTAGCCGAGGACATCTGTACTAGACAAGAGTCCCAGGATCGGTCTCAACACCAAAACCCCTCATCCCAGAAGTCAGGACAACAGAAAACCCCTTGGAAGGGGAATCAGAGTCATTCAGCAGGGTCCTTTAAGGGCCAATAGCCACATCAGCGACCACAGCAGGACTCTAGGCATAAATCATCTCAGGGACAGCAGAGCTCTAAGCCCAAACAGTGGCAGTCTCAAGGTCATAGGCAAGATCAGAGGTCACAAGCCCCTTACACACAGCCAGCTAGGACTCAACAGTCCTCTAGGGGTGGATACAGTAGATCTAGTAGGACAGGAGGTCAACAACAGTCTAGGCCTCAGGGAGTTCAGATAAAGACACATGGTCCTTGTTACACTTGTGGTGGTATGGGTCATATAGCAAGAGAGCGCCCATAGGGACAGTCAACTAGTGGTCAGAGATGGGCTATCTCAGAGCCTACAGTTGGAGATATGGGTAGATCCCATAAAGTATTTGTAGTGGTTGATAACCGCCAAGCTGAGCATTAGGCCACGGTCATAGACGCCACAGGTATGATTCAGAATATCAGTGTTTCTATCTTGTTTGATTTAGGAGCCACAAAATCCTTTATATCTCCATATATAGTGGAGCGTTGCGGGTTGGTGGCAGTTAGACAGGATGTCAGTTGGGAGGTCGAGTTAGCCTCAGGAGCTAGGGTGTCTGTTAGATCCTTAGTTCACAGTTGCCAGATTCAGATTGGAGACTTAATCACGATGTCTGATCTCTGCATTAACCCTCTAGGTTCTTATGATGTAGTCCTTGGCATGGATTGGCTATATGCCCACAACACCAAGATGGATTGTCGATAGAAGAGGGTTGAGTGCATTGATGATCATGGTTCCTCTATGGTGATATTTGGGGTACAGAGACCCATATCCCTTCGTATGATTTCCGCTATATAGCTTAGGCGGTGCATGCGGAAGGGATGTCAGTTATTTTCCATCACCATTAGTGATAGAGAGGAGGATTTTGAGGGGGATCCTTCGCTCAAGGATTATCCTATTCTTCAGGAGTTTGCAGATTTTTTCCTTCTGAGCTACTTGGTATGCCTCCACCTAGGGCAGTTGATTTTCATATAGACCTTGTGCCAAGAGTCAAGCCCGTATCTAGAGCACCTTACTGGATGACCACACATGAGCTCAGTGAGCTCAAGATTCAATTAGAAGAGCTCTTGGAGAAAGGGCATATTCGACCTAGTGTATCACCTTGGGGTGCACCAGTGATCTTTGTGAAGAAGAAGGATGGATCACTCAGGTTGTGCATTGATTATCGACAGTTGAATAAAGTAACAATTAAGAGCCGATACCCACTCCCCAGGATTGATGATTTATTTGATCAGTTGCAGGGTGCCCGAGTATTCTCAAAGATAGATCTGAAGTCAGGGTACCATCAGTTGCGGATAGTGGAGAGTGATATTCACAAGACTGCTTTCCATACGAGGTATGGTCACTACGAGTTCACAGTGGTGCCATTTGGCCTCATGAATGCTCCAGTTGTGTTCATGAGCCTTATGAATGAAGTATCTCATATATTCTTGGATAAGTTTGTGGTAGTGTTCCTTGATGACATTCTGATATATTCTCGCAATGAGGAGCATCTGAGATAGGTTTTGCAACGCTTGAGAGAGAATCAGTTATATGGCATCTTGTCAAAGTGTGCCTTCTTTAGACTCGAGGTACATTATCTTGGTCATGTTATATCCGACGATGGGATCTCTATGGACCCATTGAAGAATAGAGCCATTATGGATTGGCCAACACCCACCAGTGTCACTAAGGTTAGGAGTTTCATGGGCCTAGTAGGTTATTATAGATGCTTTGTGGCGGGATTTTCTAGAGTAGCTCATCCCATCACTTCCCTTCAGAGAAAGGGGAAGAAGTATGAGTGGACAGAGAAGTGTGAGAGAGCTTTCAAGGAGCTCAAGAGAGCCCTCACTAGTGCACTGATCTTAGCAGTGCCAGATCCTTCAACAGACTTTGTTGTATGCACCGATGCTTCATTGGATGGTTTAGGAGTAGTTATATGTAGAGGTTTGTCAGTTTATCCACTCTCAGAGACCCCTTGAGGGGAGATTTGCAAAATATTCTTTAGAGTCTGATGGCCTACTACGCCATAGGGGACGCATCTATGTACCTGCTATAGGTGACTTGTGAGAGTTTATTATGCTTGAGGCTCATAGAGCACCTTATGCAGCTCATCTAGGAGTTAAGAAGTTGCATGCCGATCTGAGGTAGTTGTATCATTGGCCAGGCATGAGATTGTAGAGTGCCAACATAGTTGCTAGATGCCTAGAGTATCAGAGAGTGAAGGCAGAGCACAGTCATCCAGGTGGGCTCTTATAGCCATATGAGGTACCAGAGTGGAAGTGGGATACTATCTCCATAGATTTTATTGTTGGTATCCCTATGTCCTCTTGTTGTCATGATGCCATCATGGTGACAGTCGACATATTGACCAAGGTCACCCACTTCTCACCCGTTCATACCACATTCACAGCGCCAGCAGTGGCACAGGTGTTCTTGCGAGACATTGTCAGACTTCATGGCATTCCTCGTAATATCATCTCAGATAGAGACTCACTGTTTACATCCTCCTTTTGGAGAGAGCTTCAGGAAGCATTGGGCACTAGACTCAACTTCAGCACAACATACCACCCTCAGATAGATGGATAGACAGAGAGGGTTAATTAGGTTTTAGAGGACATGTTGCGCATGTATGTGATGGACCATTAGGTCAAGTGGGAGGAGTACCTTCATCTGGTCGAGTTTGCCTATAATAATGGGCATCCTCTATAGGCATGCCGCCATATCAGGCTTTGTACGATAGACCATGCAGGACACCACTGAGTTGGGATGGGATCGAGGATAGAGTATCTATTGGACCTTAGTTGGTCAAGGATATGGAGCAGTAGGTGGTTTTGATTAGACAACATCTTAGAGAGCCTCAAGATAGACATAAGAAGTATGCAGATGTGAAGAGGGTTGATCGAGAGTATATGGTCGGAGATAGGGTTTTCTTGAGAGTGTGCCCGCACAAGAGTCCAATCCATTTTGGAAAGGGCTCTAAGTTAGCGCCTCACTTTGTTGGACCTTTCGAGATCTAGGAGAGGATAGGACCAATTGACTACCGTCTAGCCTTGCCACCCAACCTGTCATGCATCCACGATGTGTTTCATGTATCTGTATTATAGAAATATATTTATGATGAGTCTCACATTATAGATTGGCATGCCTTGTAGGTGGAGTCGGAAGAACAGTTAGCCTTGGAGCCCATTCGCATTTTAACCCGACAGACCCTGACACTTCGAGGCAGAGAGCTGGATCAGGTTAGGGTCCAATGGGATTGTTATGATGAGGTCATGGCTTCATGGGAGGATGCAGCAAAGATGAGATCACAATACCCATACCTTTTTTATGAACTCCAGGAGGAAGTTCATGCCTAGAGGGGAAGGATGTGAGGCCTCACCCCGACCCATCATAACATTATTGACACTCTCGCATTTTGACACTTTATGATTTGATACTTTGATACACTATTGATCATTCCGATAGTGACTTATGATATTATGTTTGATGATGATGATTACATTATGCAGACTATATTTTGATGTGGATTAGGACCTAGAACATATGATTAATTTTGGTTATACATACTTAGATATGCGATTTGATGAGGAAGATTTAATCATGATTAGATTTGATTGTTTCATGGATTATGCTTTAAGTTAGGAAGTAGCACAGATGATGCTTTAAGATACTATGTTTAAACATTATTGAATGGAAATTGTGATTAGGAATTGAATTCTGCATATTGATTAATGTTGCTAATTATGAATTGCATATGTATATATATATTTGCATGTGATTTTATTGCCTTGGACTACTGATGCTCGAGTTTAGTGTGTAGGAAAGAGAACCATGAAATTATTCAGAGAATTGGGGCTAAATGCATGTAAACTGAGTAAGCTAAGGTTTAATTTGATTAAGAGTTTTAAAGCTTGTTGTAATGTGATCTTGTTTGTAAACGTGATTTGAATGTGTGTTAATAGTTTAAGTTCATGTTGTTAATTAGGACATGTCATTGTGAATGTAATGTGTATTTTTATTGGTGTCACTTGACACTTGTATTGTACATGTGGATGGTGACATGTCAAATTAGGGCTTGGGCAAAAATTCACTAATCTTATAAGACATTATATTTATCCCACTTGCATGTAGAGGTCTTGTAGGGATCACATCAACTTGGAACTCGGATTTGGACTTTAGGGGTACTTTAGAGGGGTCAAAAGTGACCCTAGAGTGTAGTTTTGGCCTAAATTAGCTAACCCTAGGTAGGTACCTTGGGTTGGGGCATAGTGTTTACCTATGGGGAAGCCTAGATCATCATTATGACCCTCCAAAAAGGCCAATTTTCAAAAGTGGCGAAAATGGAAGGTGGCCACATGCATCTAACTTGTCCCACACTCCTTACCAAACCCACAATTAAGAGGGGGAACAAGAGAGAAGACCAAAGGACTAGAAGGCATGTCTCATTAATTGCTTGGTCATGGGTACAACTTTAGAGGTCTTTTTAGAGGGTTGGGAGAGACTTAGTGGGTGTTCAACCACTCTCTAACTTTAGAGACAATTAGGGTTGGAGAAAGGAAAAAGCCAAGGAAAAGGATAAGGAGCTCTTCTCAACTTTCTCTTGCCATTTGCTTTGGACAAAGGTTGGTGATTCTTTCCATGGAAGAATGCTTATTGCATTTCATCTTGATGTTTGTAGTGTAGAAAGAATATGTGTGATCTTGTATGCAATGTTTCTTTGTGAATCTCTTCATTCTTGTGTTGGGTATGGGATTGCTTTTGGGGTTTGTATCATTCTTGTTATTTTGGTTTTGAGAGTGTTTTTCATGAGATTTTGAGGCATTACTCACCCTTTGGGAAGGGAAGAAGTGGCATTGGGTGAAGGGGTTAGTTGGGCTCTCCATTGTAGTGAGAGTCTCTTCTCTTGGAGAAGAGGGGGAAATTCATGGGGTATGGGCTCCATGAAGCCATGGTGTAAATTTTTGTATTTTTGGAATGGAAATGACAAGAAATGTCTATGGAAGAAATGAGAATGTGGCCTTGGAAAGGGCATGGAAACACTTTTTTTGAGAATGTAAATTGGTATGACATTCTCCTCCTTGGAAAAGCCCACCTTCACCCTACTTTAATGGGTTTGGAAAACTCATTTGTGAAGGTTTGGTTGGGAGTTAATTGTTTTGTGCATATATGTTGTTGTGAGTATTTGGTTGTGTATACCTGTTTAGCCTTGGTTCTCCAAGCTCGGGGGTGGTCTCCTTGAGACCTTGGTTGGGAGGTGAGTTTCCCATGGTTCTCCCTTTTTATTTGTAGGTTTGAAGGCCATGTATTTGCAAAGGATAAAGCTTGGAGAGTTTCTATTTTGTTGTAATTGTGAAGGCAAATTATGTTATGGCATTGTTGTAATCATCTAATGGGAAAAGCTCCTTTTTGTAGAAATGCATACTTGTAGGGTTGCAAAATGTTACTCTTTCTCTTCATTTGGTTATTATGAAGTTGTATATTGAAAAATGTAATGGAGAGAATCTTGTAACTCTTATTTGTGGGTTGCTACAAATTTGTATTTCATAGATGTAATAATGTAAGTTGGAAATTAATGAAAGGAATAGGAAACATGTTGAAATTTTGTCTTGATGTTGCATAATAATTTTCTTCAAATTTGTGAAAATAATCTCTCTCTAGCATTTTAATGCAATATAGTGTAGAATGGGTATTCATAGTAGAAATGTAGTAATGTTGTTAATCTCCTTGATATTTCTAAGTCGTGTTATATGAAAAAAAGAAAATTATATGATCATTTTATCAAAACAATTCCTCTTGATAATTCAATAATAGTAGTCTTGTGAAAACAATAGAAAAAGAAGAGATAAAGAAAATAATTTTTTTTTGGCTAAGTGTAAGATTAAAAAAAAAACTAAGCTAAAGGCACAACAAAAATAAAAAGAGACCTACAGGTCTCTGGAAAATGTATGGGAAAAAAATTCTCATATATTATCCTTGCCACAATCAATATTTTATTCAAAAAATAAAACTTCCACTTGCAAAAAAAAAACAAAACCCTAAGCTTAAACAATTATATTTGGTCTCACCTTTTCCTTTAGATGTGGGACCCACTTGGGTCGCCACCCCAAAAAAGGGACCCCTCAATGGACATTGTTACAAAAATAATTAATAATAATAAAAAAATTTAAAATGAAATTTATTTAATTAAAAAAAAAAACTACTCTTCACATGTTGTAATAACCTTTTTTATAAAAAAAAATTTATGGAAAAAAAAGCTTATCAAGTGGGGGGGCGCGGGCCCCACATCCCACCCCTACCATGGTAGAGGACCCTGCTGCAGTAGGGTACTGCTACCGCACGACAGTCAGCCCTGCTACGACATGACTGCTATCGTGGAAGAGCGGGCCCTGTGTTAGCAGGGTACCGCTGTCGGCAGCGAGCCCCGCGCTGAGTCCCTTGGGGACTTCAACTAAAATGTGCATTCCCTTATTTTTTTAGAATTTTGTTGTATTGTTATTAATAAATATATTAATTAATATTTTATAATTATTAATTAATTAATATATTTATTAATTAATATCTTAATTTTATATTCATTAATTAATTAATATATTTATTAATTAATTAATATTTTAATATAATTATGGTTTAGTTTAATTTAACCCTTCAATATAGTTAATTATAAAAGTAATATGATAATCAATTAATGGTTAATAGTGAATTTATTAGTATTTAAATTAGCGTATTTAGATTTAGATAGTTAATTTAGTTAACTGGAATACGTAATTTAATTTATTTTATTGGAAATTCTTTTTATTTGATCAAGTAGATTGAGGCAACTAATGTATAAAATTGGCCCTTCTATATGTTTTACTCCTCTTATATAAGATAATCATACAAGGCCTTAAAGTGTCCTAATATTATTTTGAATCCTCCGTGAAACCTAGTAAACATCACCTAAGAATGAATATAAGTTTAGATCCGTACATTCAAACTCTTACACGAACTTTTGGTATGAAACACTCATATGGCCAATAGAGTTAGAGATTGTTGGGAGCACTAGTATTACATACATCGAACTTGATTTCAAACGTATACTCTATCTTTACACACGCATGATGGTTAACTCGTCATTGTATTCAAACAGGCCTATATTAACAAGTATCCTTGGAGGGACCAAACATATTAAGAGTTAACGCTACAAATAACTTAACCCTAGGTTATGGTTGGTCCACCTATAGTAGACTCACCCTTGAACCTATGAACATCATCATTCAACAACTAGACTTTAAAAAAATAAAATTGTTGCATTTTTGTTCGGTTTATTTTGGGCATGACAGGATCAAAATCATGTTGACCTTGTGGAAACTAGGAGGGAATGAGACTTCAAGGCTACCAAGATTATATGGTTTTCAAGATCATGTGGCATACTATAGGTGAAGGCAGATGGGTACACATGGAAAAAGTAATGGTTCCAATTCATGTTAAATATATTTCTCAAATCTAGAAAATAAGCCTATTGGGAAAATGATGAAGAATTTTGTAAGAAGGTGAAAATGACATGAGGGGTTAGAGTATATCCTCTTATTATGAAGTTAAGGTTAAGACTGTGGAAGTTGGTAGGAGTAAACATCTGTCCATTTTCCAAAGATCGGTTATAAAAAATGAAAAGACATAATTGAAGAGGGGTCTTTAAAATATAAAATGAAAGGACATTGAAAGGGGGGCATTTGATTTTGCAGTTCTGCAAATGGGAAATTACAATAGTGTATTCTTAAGAGAGGAACATAATCTTTTTATATAGTGTTGAAGGGGCTTAGAACCTTGTATTTTTATCTAAAGAATAAAGGAGGATTTGAATCTTTGTATTTAATTGTCTTCCTTTGTGATTGTAGTTTTCTTATGATTGATTGCATCCAACTTTAGATGATTTCCTTTGTACTTTGAATTATGAGTGTGGGTATTTTGTGAATTTTGAGTCTGTAATGTTCACACATTCTCAAAAGAAGTTATTGGTGTTTTCTCAATCTATCTTGTAAATGTTGGTGAGGTGAACTTTGTGCCACTTACTTATTCTTCTCCCTATTTACATTATGTTATTCACATTTGCATCATGGTTATGTCTAAATGTTGGTAGCCTTTGTTGCTTTCTGGTTAAAAGCATACCTACTTTTACATTGATTGTTTTCCATTATACAAAGGTAGTTATGCCTTCTAAAACAAAAAGAGAGTCAGTGTAGAAGTATCACCTTACTTGACTCAAATTGTTGGTTTGTTTTGTCTTTCGTTCTGGACATTAAGGAGCCATTTTAGAGGTTATTTGTGAAAGGAAAAAACTATTAACCAACATCAAATAATGGTTGAATTCCTCACTACCATCTTGGTGTTGATTGAGGAGTGGAAACCCTTGCAACCCAAGTCATTTCTACCCTCAGTATGAACAATTTTGCACAACAAAGGGGATAGATATGCATCATATCGTTCCCTACACTCAACAAAATGGTGTTCCAAAATGTTACAATCATTCTTTGAAAGAAAGGGATAATTGTATGGGTACACTCCAAGGGTCTTCCACCGCTGTAGTAATAGACTGAAGCAATCAACCAATCTTGTTACATTTAGAACAAGATTCCTCACAAATCCTTGAAGGGTGTCATTTTGTTTGAAGCATGGGAAGGTAGGAAACTTTCAATTTAGTACTTTGAAGTATTTGAATCTCCAACTATAGCAGAATTAACTTAGCAACATTGTGAGTCTATGATTCCTCAATCCAAACCTTGCATTCTAGAAGGTTATCCAAATAATTTCAAAGGATATCGACTTCTCCACCCCACCACACATGAGTTATTCACTGAGGAAAGTGTTACATTTTAGTAGAGTCCTAATGAATCCCCACTTGAAATTTCTCCCTTCATTATGGCTCTCCTTGATTTTGATGATTCTTCTCACAACTCCAAACATTCACCACCAATTCTTGCAACATACTCTTCTCCTTGATCATTTTGTGAAAATGGGTTATTGCAAGTCAATTTGAATTGATTCTACATAGCCTAGAGTGGTAGGATCACATAGATATTACACTGGAAGCAGGTCTGGACAACAAGTAGGGGAAGTTGAGGATCATCACATTGTTGATGAAATGGGTGAGAGGAGAGTAGAAAGACCTCCTAGGGACATGAACAACTAGCTTAATGATTTCTTGACTACTTTTTCCCAACAACGACAACAAATGCTACAACAGTTACATGACCGTATGATTACAACCATGGGTCAAATGGGATTGGACCATTCACATTCAAGAAGGTCAAGAAGTGAGAGTAGTAGAAGCCATAGTAAAACTGGTAGAGCCTCCACAACATTTTCAAATAGACCACTTTGACCCACTTTTATACCAAAAAGAGAAGAACATCATCTAAAAGTTCATGTAAGGACATAGGAGGAAATCAAACTCAAACAAGGTACACACAAATCTACATGAAGAATTTGATAAACATGCAGATTTGATTCATGAGCACAAAAGGAAAGAATTGGGGAGTGACTCACATGGGGTTTCATCATCTTTGCGAGAAGGTTCACAAGAGGATTCTATAAGAGTTGAGATAAACATGACTTCTCTTGATGTTAATTATGAAGTAGATATGGATAATGATGGTATGGATTCTTTGGGCGATCACAATGCATGTTCTAGTGTGTAGTTGACTTCAATAATGACACAATCCATACACAAGAAGAAAAAGCAACACATGGCATTCAAGGACACTTGGAAAACTGGGAACAAAATATTTTAGTATGGGAATATTTGCAAGACCATTAGGTGGTAATGGAAGATAAAATAATTCAAGCACTATCAAGGATAGATATGACTCATAAGCACCTAGAAGACCTCTTTTGGACAGCCCAAAGAGAGGAAAGACAAAAAGAAACTTAATCCTCTATAGCAGCCACTTCTATGATGCAAAATGACAATGTTAGAAGTATAAACGTTGAGCAAGTTGATGAAAGAATTGAAGAACATCACAAAGAAATTCCTTGCAACCTTGAGACATCATTTGGAGATGATTTATTTGAGACACTACCACATTGATCACTTTGGTAGAAAATGAGTCAACTAAAAATTGGGTGGTATTTGATGATTCCAAAGAAAGCAAAGAGGAGGTCAAAATTCTAATTTGGGATAGAAATGGTTTACTTTCTCATTCTCATGAATTTTTAGTCCTTAAACAATAAATAACTAATGTAGAGGATTCTACAAGTGTTGAGTATGAAGTTTTCAATAAAGAAGTGCTTGTAAAAGTTGAAGGCATGAGTACTGATTGTTATAACAACAGTGATATATCTCTTCATCCTCAAGATCATGCAACCTAAAATTATAGAGAAGATAATTTTATGAAGTCACCTAATGTTGGAATTCAAGTTTGGGAAGATAGTAATAAGACATGGGTTGATGATGCAACTAGTAAGAGGGTGTTAATGAATTGTAGCTTTGATCATATTATTCCTATCGATGAAATCAAATTCATAAGTGGCCTATCCGATTTGAGCATTTGATCTCTATCCTTCTTATGTATTCTAATGCGATTATTGATTATTATACATGATTAAATAGTATGATCACAATCTCTCTCTCTCTCTCACACACACACACACCCACACACACACATATATACTATTTAATCATGTCTATATATATATATATATAATTGTAATAGAGATAACTATTATTAATCATACTTATAATATTAATCATGTTGTTAATGATGCAGGAGCATCCTAGGTGTAAGAGCAATCTTGCATCACCCAAAAAAATATTTATGTTTTTATATTCAATAAGGGTTATTTTGTGCAGAGCTGCTATTTATGGAAAGTTACTATTTTTGGTAATTTTCGTATGTGCTCAGAATGATCTGATTTCTTTCTTGGAGGTTCATTTTGGTCATATAAGTCTGCCAGTAAAGTTTCATTGCCAGATCAATTGTATATTGGAAGATATTGAAGATTTTCGGTATCGGCAGCAGGGTACAGAAACTTTGAACTCAATTTTGAAGGCTTTAGAGGCCCCAGATGAGGTCGAAAATTTGGGTGACAAACGCTTGCGCTGGTCAAGCCTGTAGAGCGCTTCGTGGCGTTTCCGAAATGGGGTTATAATAGCCGATCGGGTCAACTGGTGACGACTTATGGTCTTCGGAAGTTGGGCCACCTGAAATGGCGAAAAATAATTTTCTTCAAAATTTCTGTTCGAGTTTCAAAGGTTATCTTGAGCCGACTATGATGTAATAAAATGTAAAATAAAATAATTCTAAGTTTGGTCGGCCTTATTGGCTAAAAATTCTGGAACCTTCCCAGGCGGTGGAAAATTGCCTATATAAGGAAGGCTGTATTATTGTCTTAGGCAGTTCAGAATAGTTCTGGGTAGTAGATCTGGGTATTGATTCGAGGCTTTGTCCTACAGAATATTGTAAGGGAATGCCCATGTGGCTTTGCATATTGTAATTCTAAAAGTTTGTAATTCCACATTTATGGAGATAATAAGAAGCCAATTTTCTGTTCTTGCATATTGTTGTGGTTTCTCTGTTTCTGTTATGTGTTTGTGGTATTAAGGGGAGCACCCTTCATCAAAACAAATGTATAACTCTGCAAAAACTCAACCCATTTCAAATGCCTTTGATTCAATTTTCCTTGACTATTCAAATATTGCAAAGCTTGATGATCAGTATACAAAACAAACTCCTTAGGAAGCAGATAGTGCCTCCACTTTTTCAATGCCTGAACTATAGCATAAAATTCCTGATCATAAACAGAATATTTTCTCTTGGCATCATTTAATTTCTCACTGAAATAAGCAACAGGTTTACCTTCTTGGCTCATAACAGCTCCTATTGCAGTACCACTAGCATCACAATCTACTTGAAACACCTTATTAAAATTTGGAAGTGCTAAAACAGGTTGTTCTGTAACTTTTTGTTTCAACAATTGAAAACTCTTTTCTGCCCCATTAGTCCACTTAAACTCTTTTCTATCCCCTCTCATTGTTTCAGTCAAGGGTCCACAAATACTGCTAAAATTTCTGATAAACTTTCTGTAAAAGCTAGCTAGACCATGAAAAGATCTTACCTCAGTAGCACTCCTTGGAGTAGGCCATTCAAGGATAGCCTGTACCTTCTCTGGGTCCATTTTTAGACCTTCTGCTGAAACTACAAATCCCAAATACACTAACTCTTTCTTCACAAAACTGCACTTCTTCAAATTAATCAATAATTTCTCATCTCTCAACTTCTCAAACACCATACGAATATGCATCATATGTTCCTCCAATGTCTTACTAAAGATCAAAATATCATCTAGGTAAACAATGACAAACTTACCCAGAAATTCTTTTAGAACCTCGTTCATGAGCCGCATGAAAGTGCTCAGTGCATTGGTCAGCCCAAAAGGCATGACTAACCACTCATATAGTCCTTCCTTTGTCTTGAAGGCAGTCTTCCATTCATCTCCTTCTCTGATCCGAATCTGATGATATCCACTCTTCAGATCTATTTTTGAGAAATACACAGCTCCACTCAAACAGTCCATAATATCATCCATTCGTGGCAATGGAAACCTGTACTTGATTGTGATCTTGTTTATTGCCCTAGAATCTGTACACATCCTCCATTCTCCATTCTTCTTTGGTGCTAATACCGCTGGTACAGCACAGGGACTTAGACTCTCACGGATCAATCCTTTCTGTAACAGTTCATGTACTTGTCTGTTCAACTCCTCACTTTCTGCAGGTGTCATTCTGTGTGCTGCCTTATTCGGCAAACTCGCTCCTGGGATCAAGTCCATCTAATGACTGATCTTCCTAACTGGTGGTAATCCATCAGGCACGTTATCGGATACAATATCCTGAAACTCATTCAACAAATCTGCAACTTCTACATGAACATCTTCTACTTCCTCTTTACCAACTTTTGGAATTAAAGCAAAACATACATGCTCATGCCTCATACCATCTAGAAAATTTCTTCCATCAACAAAAGTTATCCTTGCATTACCACATACCTTTTCTTCGGTCTCCTTCAATGGTTTTAGCTTATGTCGCACTCCATCCTTTGTCAGGGAATAGGTATTCGCACGACCATCATGTACAGCACATCTGTCAAACTGCCATGGTCTACCCAACAACATATGACATGCATCCATAGATATGATATCACACAATACCTCATCTTGGTATCCGCCAACCTTGAACTTTACTAGGCATTGTTCATTGACCATGACCTTGTGGTCATCTTGTACCCAGGCAATCCGATATGGATGTGGGTGTTTCTGTCTCTTGAGCTTCAACTTTGTCACCATCTCTTCTGACACCAAATTTTCAGTGCTTCCACTATCAATAATCACATCACAACATTTACCTTCGCACTTGCACCTGGTGCGAAACAGGCTCCTTCTTTGCTCAGGTTCATTCTCACCACTCAACAGGACTCTTCTGTTAATCAACGTTTCTCCTCTTTCAGCATCTTCAGAATTTGATGATCTGGCATCTTCATCTACATGTGCAACTCTGGCCTGGCCTTCATTTCTCCTGTCTGTTCTTCCTTGGCGCTGAGGACATTCAAATGCCCTATGACCTTCTTCTCCACAGTGAAAACATGTTCCACGGAAGCCACCTCTTCCAGATCCTTGTCCTCTTCCTCTTCCTCTCTGATCTCTATTATTCTGATCTTGGAAATGATTGGAATTACTTCCTCGCTGATTCTGACTGCTACTGGCCTCATCCTTCTTTTTCGTATCTTCATTTCGGCCACCATATAACCGTCCACCAAATCGTCCACCACGACCTCTTCCATTTTGTCTGCTCTCAAACTTCTTGTTCAGTTTTTCCTCTACTTTTAGGGCAAACTGGTATGCCTCTTCAATACTGTTCATTCGAACCAGATTCAGCTCCTCTTGAATGCTTGGCCTTAACCCATTAAGGTATCGGGCAATTTTCTCCTTATCAGCTTCTGCATGGCCTGTTCTGATGAGAAGTCGGTAGAACTCCTTTGTATACTCCTGAACAGATCTTCCTGCTTGCTTCAAACTCTACATTTTCTTCAGTAGGTCAAGCCCATAATCAACAGGAATGAACTGTCGCTTCAATTTATCCACCATCCGATCCCATCTTGTGATTTTATCTTTCCCTCTTCTATTTCGCTCCAATTGAATTTCTTGCCACCAGATCTTCGCATGACCTTTCAATCTGGCCTTCGCAAATTTGACCCTATCAAGATCTTCAACATCTTCATACTCAAAATATTCCTCACATTCATTGATCCAGTCGATCAATTCCTCTGGGTTAAGATTTCCAGAAAATGTAGGAACCTCAATCTTAGGTCTTTTCCCAATCTTGGAAATCGCCCGAAAAAATCTTTCTTCCTCCTGGTTCACAATTTCAGCTTCTCCTTCTTGATATTCTTCTTCGGCTTCATCCTCGCTTTCATCTCCGACATTAAGATTCATTCCTCTATGAATCTCTTCTTGTAATGCTCGCACTTGTCTCTGCAGCTCTCTAACCTCAGGTGTTACAACACCAGCTCTTCCGCCACGTTCCCTTCGTGGAGGCATTTTTGCGATGCGCGCTGAAACCCTAGCCACGGTCCTGGTGCAAACTGCCTCACAGTCGGCGATCTGTTTACACACTCAAGAACTCCTGCTCTGATACCACTTGATGAAGGGTGCTCCCCTTAATACCACAAACACATAACAGAAACAGAGAAACCACAACAATATGCAAGAACAGAAAATTGGCTTCTTATTATCTCCACAAATGTGGAATTACAAACTTTTAGAATTACAATATGCAAAGCCACATGGGCATTCCCTTACAATATTATGTAGGACAAAGCCTCGAATCAATACCCAGATCTACTACCCAGAACTATTCTGAACTGCCTAAGACAATAATACAGCCTTCCTTATATAGGCAATTTTCCACCGCCTGGGAAGGTTCCAGAATTTTTAGCCAATAAGGCCGACCAAACTTAGAATTATTTTATTTTACATTTTATTACATCATAGTCGGCTCAAGATAACCTTTGAAACCCGAACAAAAATTTTGAAGAAAATTATTTTTCGCCATTTCAGGTGGCCCAACTTCCGAAGACCATAAGTCATCACCAGTTGACCCGATCGGCTATTATAACCCCATTTCGGAAACGCCACGAAGCGCTCTACAGGCTTGACTAGCGCAAGCGCTTGTCACCCAAATTTTCGACCTCATCTGGGGCCTCTAAAGCCTTCAAAATTGAGTTCAAAGTTTCTGTACCCTGCTACCGATACCGAAAATCTTCAATATCTTCCAATATACACTTGATCTGGCAATGAAACTTTACTGGCAGACTTATATGACCAAAATGAACCTCCAAGAAAGAAATCAGATCATTCTGAGCACATACGAAAATTACCAAAAATAATAACTTTCCATAAATAGCAGCTCTGCACAAAATAACCCTTATTGAATATAAAAACATAAATATTTTTTTGGGTGATGCAAGATTGCTCTTACACCCAGGATGCTCCTGCATCAGTTAATATCATTAATATAAATTATGTTGTTAATACAATTACATTGTTGATAATAATGCAAACATGGACAATGAGTATCGATATAATTGTTGATGACATCGGTAATATATTGTGCTATCAAAGATAGCACACTATATTATCGATGACATATAAATTAGACTTGTATTAATATCAACCAATTATTAGTATTAAACAAATCTTGTATTACAATGTGAATCGATATGAGTATCGATTAAGCATGATAACTATTGACCTATTACATTGTGATTGGACATGCCTCTGAAGATACATGTCACTATGTGGACTATGTCCATGTAGGGACATGTGTCTTTGTAGACATATCCCTCTCTTGAGATATATATCATTGATCATTATGAATTGGGAAGAATAGAAAAAATATAGCGTCGAACAAGTCTCAACAGTGATCATCAATACTTGTTAATATATACTATAATTACATATTCAAAGATATATCAAGCAAAAATATATATACATATTTGATCTGTATTATCATCATTTCTTAGTGAAAATATATATTATCATTCACATTAATATTAAGAGTTCTAAAGACTATATATATATATATATATATATATATATATATATATCTATTCTAGATATAATTTTAGAAATATTGTGATCGAAGTATATATAGAAAAATTAAAATACTACAACCTCTAAATCTGATCAAAACTTTAAAATGGTATCAAAGCTAGCATAAGGAAGATCCAATCAGATTAATAAAAGAGGAAATCTAACCACCATTAAATCTCTCCAAATTTGCATTAAGCAAAAATGGTGAATGATGTTAGATTTTAGGATAGACTTGAAGGAGCCGCAAATTTTGTTTCTTGGAAGTTTGAAATATTGATGGCACTAAGAGAACATGAATTGAACACATTTGTGGAGAAGGCTATACCTATGTCAGATAAAGATGAGGAAGTCACCATTGGAGATAATTCCAACTACCCTGTGAAAGGAATTGGAACCTGCACCATTCAACTAAAATTTGGCATCTCTCTTCATCTTATAGGTGTATTGTTTATGTTGGGCATCAAGCGTAATTTGATTTCCATTTCAGCACTTGAAGACATAGGATACTGAATCACTTTCATGAATGCTAATGTTCTAGCATGGCCTAAGAACTCCAATATAAAGAAGGCCTACTCCATAGGAATTCAAGATGGATGCCTATACAAAATTGTACATCTCCTTCCCAAGCCCTAATTCATGAATCTTGTACTACAAGTGAGATATGGCATAAAAGGTTAGGGCATCTTCACTTTCGGGCTCTACCTGCTATAGAGAAAATTGTAATAGGCTTGCCCAAATTAAAACAAGAACATGATGAAATATGCAAAGGTTATGCCCTAGGAAAGATAGCAAAGGGTACTTTTCATCGTAGTGACAGTAAATCTAAAAATGTACTAGAAATCATTCATACAGATTTATGTGGACCTATGACGGTAACCTCCTTACGGGGATTTTTGTACTATGTTATTTTTGTTGATGACTACTCTAGGAAAACATGGATATATTTCTTAAAATGTAAAGAGTCTAATGAAGTCCTGATGAGATTTAAGGAATTCAAGGCTCTGGTTGAGAACATGTCAGGAAAAAGTATTAAAACCCTAAGGTCAGATAATGGGGGGAATACATTTTTGATAACTCTAAAGAATTTTGTAATAATATTGGGATTAAGAGGGAGTACGTTGTTCTTTACAACCCTCAACAAAATAGAGTAGCTGAAAGGAAAAATAGGACTATAGCAGAAGAAGCTAAAGCTATGATGCATGATCAAAACCTACATACCTCATTTAGCGCTAAAGCCTCTAGTATGACTGTTTACATTCAAAATAGATGTCCTCACTCTCTCCTAGATAGCAAAACCCCTAGAGAAGCATTTATAGGGATAAAACCTAACCTAAAGAGAAAAGATCTAAACTAAACCCTCTGGAAAGAAGGGAATATTTGTTAGCTACAATGAATCATCCAAAGCCTATAGAACATATATCCCTAGTCAGAAATTAATTGAGCTTAGCAGGGATGTAACTTTTGAATAGGACATTGCATTCAAAAGTTCTAAAGACATTAATGAAATAGATGATGAGTTTCCTCTAAATATGGAAGAGAACCATACTCCTGAGATTCAGAGGGAGAAACATGTACCTATAGAAGAAAATAATCTCAATGAACCTATGAACTCTGCTATTGAGCCTAGATATTCCGTTGTGGGTCATAAAAGACCTCTTTGTGAAAGGAAAATGATTGAAGAAGCGAAAAATTGTGCAATTCCAAAAGGAATCTTTAGAGAAAGCAAGAGACCAAATAGATACTCCAAGTATGTTTCTCTTATGAGTGAAATCATCAAGTTTGAACCTTCTAGTGTTGAGGAAGCACTCTAACATCAAGTTTGGGAAGATGCTATGACAGAAGAATATCAATCAATACTCAAGAATGATGTCTGGGACATTGTACCTAGACCTATAGACAAATCAGTCATCTCATCCAAATGGCTCTTCAAAATCAAACATGCAGCAAATGTGAACATTGAAAAATATAATGCAAGGTTTTTGCCAGAAGGTTCTTACAAAAGGAAGGAATTGATTATGAAGAGACATTTGCTCCAATTGCTCGTTACACCTCTGTCTGGACCGTGATTGATATCACTATTAGAATGATTTTAGAATAATTGAGAGGGGGGTGAATCAATTATCCTCGGGTCTAGATGTACCAATTCAACTTTCTAGTTCTTCACCAAACTAAGATCTAATCATTTTTCAACTTGGTCTCTATAGCATATATCAGTTACACATAACTTGCAGTCCATTGTCCAAAAGTAATTAACTTGCATAATATAAACTTTCAACAACATTCACATCAAATAACATTCACACAAGTATAACACCAGAATTTATAGTGGAAATCCAATTTGGGAAAAACCACTTGTAACATACTACTAATTTTCACTCTTCCGAAGTGAGCTTTGTGAGAATCCAACCCGATTAAAGGTTTACAATACACATTGTTAGGTGTGGCCTAGTTAAAGGATTTAATCACCCTGTTAAGAGTGGCTTGGTTGGAGGGCTTAAGAACATTCCATCAGAATGTCACTTTGATTAAAGGGTTTACACAATGAATGTTAGGTCAACCTTGATTAAAGGATTTAGATTGATACAATGGTTAGAAAGTAACATTAGGTTCTAATCTAAATATATACAACTCACTTTGCAAATACAAATCCACTTCGCACATATGTTGATTTACTAACTGACCTTCATTTCCATCTCCATCTCTGATCTGCTCAAAATTCTCTTCAAGCAATCACCACAACTTTGTTGATCTCTTCATAGCTTCACCTTCAGCCTTCTTCTTAGATTCATCAGTCAATAATATCAACTTCTTCTTCTCTTTATGTAACCTCACACTTAGGTCATCCTTATACCTCCTTGATCAAGTAGATTAATCATTTGTCGCTTAATCTCTTCCGTAGATCTTAGGTTTAGGTCAGATTCATCAAGTCCTTCAATCATTATGTTCTCCTTCTTTTCCTTCTAGATACATCTCCAAACTTTTCTTTGAATCCATAAGAAAATGGTTTACCATGCATTAAATGCTTCATACCATTCATTAATAATTTCAACACGTTTTACATATCCCAAGAATTCAACTATGTCGGCTGAGATTCTCAATTCCTTCTCAAAATGTAAATTACTGAAACTCGGTCAATATTGTGTCCATCTCCTCGATCATTATTGGATATCTCGGTCATCGCTAACACTTTTCTTCTCGGAAAACATTGTCTTTGCACGGTAATTATCTGTCGCTTGGCAATTATTGATATTCGGTCGATACTAAATTTTTTTGGCATATACTGGTGCTCGGTCGAAACTAGCATCACTCGGCTTAAACTAGATTTCTTTATTTTTTCTCGGTTAAGCCTATGTTTCCAATCTTTCTTCTTCACTTGGTGTTAAAGATAAACAACACATTACCTTGTCAATGTACCAACTAATCAAGTACCCATTGAGTATCACATAACTCAACCTTTCCTTAGGTCTTCTTGTTATATCCTCTTTTCAAATCCTCTTCATCAATCAAAAGATATAGTACTCTCCTAGGTATTAATTATCTTACCAGTTAAGGTTTGACATCAATGATAATATAACAAATATTTCAATTGTAGTTTCCAACAATCTCCCTCTTTGGCATTGATGGCAACACCACATGAAAATCACATGATTCAACATACAATCCAAAATTTATGTGCATCAGATCTTCATTAATATCCTTATCTTCATTCTGATTCACATCCAACACATCCAAGTACCAGCTCCCTCTTGGATAAATTTAGCTTTTCCTGTTCACTGAATCTCTCATTGTATCTTTCTTTGCTTAGGGTCATTTACTTTTTTGTATGTCTCCCTCTGGTCCATTTAACCTCTCCTTCTTTGACAACAATGCCAAAGAAATTTGTATCTGTTACTTGCATCTTTACGATGTAGATGTCTTCATGTTAGTTCTTTATGATGTATACTCCCTATGTCATCTTGCTTATGACTAATTAACATCTTTGTTTTACTTATCACAACTCTAGGAAACTCCTAAAGTGTGACCTCTTCTGTATCAATTTGTCATATATTCTGATTAGCATATTTGATGCAGTGCTCCTATATGTTTCTAGGTAGCCTCAGTTAGGGGAATCACCCTTAATTTACCTCTAAGGTATTCATGAGAATATTTAGGTAATGATTTTGTGAATATATTTGCTAATTGTTCATTTGTATTCACATATTCCAATCTCACATCTGTCTTGAACTAACTCTCTCAAGTAATGATACTTGATAGCTATATGCTTAGTCTTAGTGTGCATAACAAGATTTTTTGATATGTTGTTAGAACTTGTGTTATCACAGAAAATAAAAATTGGCTCGGTGATTTCCTCCTTCATACCTTTTAACAATTGCTTGATCCACACTAATTTTGGATAATTCACTATTGTTGCGACATACTCAGCTTCTGTTGTAGATTGAAAAATGCAGTTTTATTTCTTGCTTGTCCAAGAGACTAATCTCTTTCCTAGAAAGAATGCGCCACCACTTGTACTCTTTCTGTCATCAACATTTCTAGCCCAATTTGCATCAGTGTAGACTTTCAGTTCAAACGTATCATTCTTCTTGTAATACAAACCATAGTCCTCTATTCCTTTTAAATATCTCAATATCCTTTTCACTTCCGTCATGTGACTTTCTTTAGGATTTGCAAAAAATCTTGCAACAATCCCAACTGCTAGGGCAATATTTGGTCTGCTATGGACAACATATTGTAGCTTTCCAATCACAGATCTATATAGGGTTTGATTCACTTCAGCTATATCATCAATTTTAGATAACTTTTAGTAGCCATAGGTGTACTTACTAGTTTGGAATCTTCCATACCAAAAGTTTTTAGTATCTCCTTAACATATTTAGATTGAGTAATATAGACACCTTTCTTCATCTGATAAACTTGCAAACCAACAAAGAATTTGATCTCACCAAACATAGACATTTCAAATTCACTTTGCATCTCATTTGAAAAGGTTTGACATAGGGCATCTTGTCTTCCATATATGATATCATCAACAAAGATTTTAGCTAACAAAATCACTTTACCTTTTTCAGTCTTCATATATAGATTTTTGTTGTCATTTGTCCTTACAAATCCAATCTTTATCAGATAGTTATGCAGTCTCTCATACCATGCTTTGGGGGCTTTCTTTAATCCATACAATGCCTTGTATAGCTTGCAAAACATATTCTTTTTGCTTGGGTCAACAAATCCTTCTGGCTGTTCAATGTATACTCCCAATATCCCATTCAAGAATGCAGATTTAACATCCAGTTGATACATTTTGAATCCTTTATATGTTGCATATGCAAGTAGAGTCCTTACTCCTTCCAATCTTGCAACTGGGGAAAATGTCTCCCCATAGTCAATGCCTTCTTCTTGTGCATACCCCTTAGTTTGTTTCTAGTGACTTCTCCATGTTTATTTAGCTTATTTCTGAATACCCATTTTGTTCCAATACCATTCTTGTCTTCTGGTCTTGGCACTAGTGTCCAAGTTTTATTCTTTTCTATCTTCTCTATTTCTTCATTTATAACTTGTATCCAATCGTCATTCTGTAAAGCATCTTTCACTGTCTTAGGCTCAAACTCACATAGTAAGCATGTATGATCTTTCAACTTACTTCTTATCCTTACTCCAGATTCCTTATCTCCAATGATTTGTTCAGGCTTATGATGTTTTCTTACATACTGTGCCAATGTAGGTTCAGATTTCTTTTCTCCTTGGTCTTGATCTTCAGGTTCATCTTGCAGATTCTTTGCTTCTTCTTCTTATTTCTCGGTAGCATTGTGTTGTGGCTCGGTAGGCTCATGTAGTTCCTTGACATCTGGTTTGGGTGAATTACTAGCCTCTCCTTCTTCCATGTATACAAAAGATATGTAATCTTCAGGATCTTTCTTGCACTCACTTTCATTCTTTTCTGCATATTCATCAACTCTAACATTTGCACTTTCCACAATTTTGTTAGTGTTATAATTCAAACACTTGTAAACTTTTCTCTTAGTGGAGTATCCTAAGAATATGCCTTCATCACTTTTAGCATCAAGTTTTCCATTCCTATTGTCTTTCAATATATAACATATACTCCCAAAGATTTTAAAATATTTCACATTAGGTGCATATCCATACCATAACTCAAAGGTGTAGCATTTGTACCTTTCTTGATTTGTACTCGATTCAAGGTATAAACAGTTGTACTTACAACTTCTCTCCAGTACTTTTGTGCAACATTATTTTTTATCATCAGTGTTATGGCACAATCCATAATTGCTCTGTTTCTTCTTTCTGATATACCATTCTATGGAGGTGTCCTAGGTGTAGACATCTGTCTCTTTATTCCTCTATCATTGCAGAATAGATTAAAATCATTTGATATAAACTCTCCTCCTCTGTCAGATCTCAAACATTTCAAGCTTTTACCTGTTTCTTTTTCAACTTTTGCCAAATACCACTTAAACAGCTGAAATGCATCAGATTTCTCTTATAAAAACATTGCACTCATCATTCTGAAATAGTCATCAACAAACATAATGAATACTTATCACCACAATAACTTTGTATACCCATAGGTCCACAAAGGTCAGTATGAACCAATTCCAAAATATTGTCAAAAGTATATGTCTTGCTCTTAAAACTAGACTTTGTCATTTTTCTCAGTTGACACTATTTACACATCACATTATCGGGTTGCTTCAATCTTGGCAAACCTCTAACTTTCTTCAACATATTGATATTTACCAAATTGCCAAATTTCACATGACACAACCTCTTATGTCATAACCATACATCATCAAATTGTGCAAACAAACATGTTTCTTCATATAGGTTTAGATAGAACAAATTACCTCTAGTCTGTTCTCCACTTCCAATTAGTTCACCAGTGGCATCAAATATTTTAGCTTTCCTATGATGAAATTCAACTTAGTAACCAGTACTATTTAGTTGTGTCACACTCAACAAATTATAGTTAAGACCTTCAACCCAATAAGCATTATCACATCTGATCTTTTCAATCAATCTTATTGATCCTTTTCCTTTCACAGGACATGGTGCATCACTACCAAACTTAGCACTTCTACCTTTGTAATGATTTAGGGTCTCAAACTTAATTTTATCACCAGTCATGTGATGTGAACAACCACTATCAATAATCCATTTATCACATTTACTCACATATTAAATAAGTCCAATTTTCTCATCTTCGTCAAAATCATCTTTCATAGAAACATAAACAACTTATATATCATAATCATCAGATTCACTAGTTTCACTATCAGTTTCCTCTTCAACAATATAGCAGGATTTCTTACCTTTGTCTTTGTAGTCTTTGTACCTTTGGTGATCTCTATCATTTCTTTTGTCTTTGTACTTAATTTACCTTCTTTCATCCTTGTCAGTCCTATCAGGGCATTTTGCTGCAATATGACCAACTTTGTTACATGAAAAATAGATAATAGGAAGTTTACCTTTGTATTTTCTTTGTCCTCTTTATAGCCTTCTTGCCATAAGTGCCTCAAAATCATCTAGATCATCATCATAAGTGTCACTATCATTGTTGTTGTTGTTGTCATTGCTCACATATCTTTCTTTTCCCTTCTTAGGTTTATGAATAACCATTTGAGACTTGAATGCAGATTCAATGTTGTGAATAGTGAAATTATCATAGTTAGACAACTCAAAAGTAGTAAGCTTGCCAACAAGACTTTCCAAATTTAGGACATTACCAGGGTTACATCTTGATTCATGTATTGCACAAACTTTGATAGCATATATAGGAAGCAAAGTTCTCAATACTTTACTGATAATAGTTTCATCATCAATGTTTCTATTAGCTCCTCTAATAGCATTTACTACCTCCTTAATTCTACCACAATACTAAGCAATATTTTCACCTTCTTGCATTTTCATTTCATCAAACTTAACTCTCAAGCTTTCAGATTTGACTCTTAGTACATTTGTGTCCCCACCATAGATGGCTGCTACAGTGTCCCACATTTTCTTTGCATTAGTACAGTCCTTAATATCTTCAAATTTAGGATAGCTTAGGGAAGATGCACTCTCCAACATTGCATGATTGTGTTCTTGTTTTTCTTTCATCTCCTCGGCAGTCAAAGGTGCAACAAGTGTTACATAGTTATTTTTCACATAGTACTTCGTCGAATCACCAATACTAGCTAGAGGTAATTTCATCAAACTCTTCCATGTAGGGAAGTTCTCCTTGTTCAACTTCGGTACCTCCTTTATGTACATCTTGATCATTAGCTTCACGTACCTTTAAACTTTTTCTCTATAAGCACCAACAACTCTGATACCAATTTTTAGAATGATTTTAGAATAACTAAGAGTGGGGGGGTGAATCAATTATCCTCAAGTCCAGATGTACCATTTAAACTTTCTAGTTCTTCAACAAACTTAGATCTAATCAGTCAATTTTTAGAATGATTTTAGAATAACTAAGAGTGGGGGGGTGAATCAGTTATCCTCAAGTCCAAATGTACCATTTAAACTTTCTAGTTCTTCAACAAACTTAGATCTAATCAGTTTTCAACTCAGTCTCTATAGCATATATCAGTTACATAAAACTTGTAGTCCATTGTCCAAAAGTAATTAACTTGCACAATATAAACTTTCAACAACATTCACATCAAATAACAATCACACAAGTATAACACCAAGATTTATAGTGGAAACCCAATTTGGGAAAAACCACTTGTAACATGCTACTGTTTTGCACTCTTTTGAAGTGAGCTCTATGAGAAGCCAATCTGATTAAAGGTTTACAATACACATTGTTAGGTGTGACCTGGTTAAAAGATTTAATCACCCTTTTAAGAGTGGCCTGGTTGGAGGGCTTAAGAACATTCCATCAGAATGTCACCTTGATTAAAGGGTTTACACAATGACTCTTAGGTCAACTTTGATTAAAGAATTTAGACTGATACAATGGTTAGAAAGTAACAGTAGGTTTTGATCTGAAAATATACAACTCACTTTACAAATACAGATCCACTTCGCACATATGTTGATTTACTGACTGACCTTCATTTCCATCTCCATCTATGATCTGCTCAAAATTCTCTTCAAGAAATCACAACTCTGTTCAGCTCTTCACAGCTTCACCTTCAACCTTCTGCTTAGATTCATCAGTCAATAATATCAACTTCTTCTTCTCTTTCTGTAACCTCACAATTAGGTCATCCTTATACCTCCTTGATTAGGTAGATTAATCATTTGTCGCTTAATCGCTTATGTAGATCTTAGGTTTAGGTTAGATTCATCAAATCCTTCCATCATTATGTTCTCCTTCTTTTCCTTATAGATACATCTCTAAACTTCTCTTTGAATCCATAAGAAAATGATTTACCATGCATTAAATGTTTCATACCATTCATTAATAATTTCAACACATTTTACATATCCCAAGAATTCAACTATGTCGGCTAGGATTCTTAATTATTGACACTTGGTCAATACTGTGTTCATCTCCTCGGTCATTACTGGATATATTGATCATCGCTAACACTTTCCTTCTTGGCAAACATTGTCTTTGCATGGTAAGTATCTGTCGCTCGGCAATTATTGATGTTCGGTTGACACTAGATTTTCTCGGCATATACTGGCGCTCGGTCAACACTAGTATCACTCGGCTTAAACTAGATTTCTTCACTTTTTATCGGTTAAGCCTATGTTTCTAGTCTTTCTTCTTCACTTGGTGTTAAAGATAAACATTACATTACCTTGCCAATGTGTCAACTAATCAAGTACCCATTGAAGTATCAAATAACTCAATTTTTCCTTAGGTCTTCTTGTTATCTCCTTTTTCAAATCCTCTTCATCAATCAAAAGATATGGTACTCTCCTAGATAGCAAGTGTCTTACCAATTAAGGTTTGACATCAATGACAATATAACAATTGTTTTAATTGTAGTTTCCAACAATCACTGCATCAAAAGGATGGAAGATTCACCAAATAGATGTGAAGACTATTTTTCTTAATGGCATTATAGAAGAGGAAGTATACCTACAACAACTTGAGGGATATGTGGTTCCTGATGATGCTTCTCATGTTTTCAAATTTAAGAAGGCTCCGTATCGTCTTAAAACAGGCTCCTTGAGCCTGGTATGGGAGGATAGACAATTACCTCTCCAAACTAGGGTTCTCCAAGAATGATGCAGATCCTAACCTTTACTTCAAGGTAATAAATGGTAATATGTTAGTTCTCATTCTTTATGTTGACGATTTGTTGATCACAAGAAAGATCATCTCATCACCAAGTGTAAACAAGATTTTGCATCTGAATTTGACATGAAGGACTTGGGTCTCCTTCACTACTTCCTTGGTTTAGAAGTATGGCAGTAGGATAATGGTATTATCCCAAATCAAGAAAAATATACTATTGATGTCTTGAAAAGGTTCGAGATGATGGACTCCAAGCCTATGTCTACACCTATGGAGACAAATTTACACAAGTTAAAAGAAGCAGTTGTAGACTTGGAGTTAGCAAATTCTACTCTCTAGCGAGAAATGATTGGGTCCTTGATGTACTTGGTCAACACCAGACTAGATATTTTTTATGCAACAAATGCACTCAATTAGTTTTTGTGAACCTAGACAATTACACTTAGTTGCAGAAAAAACATATTCTAAGATACCTGTGTGGCACAATTGAATATTGATTAAAATATGATAATGTAGATCTAAATATACATGGATACTATTGGAAACTGCAATTGAAATAATTGTTGTATTGTCATTGATGTCAAACCTTAACTGGTAAGACAATTGCTATCTAGGAGAGTACCATATCTATTGATTGATGAAGAGGAGTAGGTCAAGGAGATAACAAGAAAACCTAAGGAAAGGTTGAGTTATTTGATACTTCAATGGGTACTTGATTAGTTGGCACATTGATAAGATAATGTATTATTTATCTAAGTAAAAAGAAAGACTGAAGAAGTAGGCTTAAACGAGCAAAAGTGTAAAAATCTAGTTTAAGCTGAGTGATGCCAGTGTTGACCGAGTGCTAGTATATGCCGAGTAAATTTAGTTTTGACCGAACATCAGTTTATGCCGAGCGACAGGAAATTACTGAGAAAAGACAGTGTTTGTCAAGGAAGACAGTTTGTAGAGATGACCAAGATATACAATGATGACTGAGGTGATGAACACAGTATTGACCAAGTGTCAATAATTTACATTTGGAGAAAGAATTGAGATTCCCAGCCAACTTTAGTTGAATTCTTGGGATATGTAAATCATGTTGACTTTATTAATTTATTGTATGGAGTATTTAATGCATGGTAAATCATTTTATTATGGGTTCAAAGAGAAGTTTGAAAATGTATCTAGAAGGAAGGATGAAGAACATAAATGATGGAAGGATTCGATGAATCTGACCTAAACCTAAGATCTACAAAGGAGATTAAGCCACAAAAGATGGATCTACCTAATTAAAGAGGTATAAAGGAAAACCTGATTGTGATGTTACAGGAGAGGCTGAAGTTGTTGAGGTTATTGACTGATAAGTCTAAGCAGAAGGCTAAAGGTGAAATTGTGAAGGAGCTTAACAGAGTTGTGATTTCTTGAAGCGAATTTCGAGTAGATCAGTGATGAAGATGGAAATGAAGCTCAGTTAGTAAATCAACATATATGTGCGAAGTGGATATGTATTTTCAAAGTGAGTTGTATGTTTTTTAGATCAAAAACTACTATTACTTTCTAACCATTGTATCAGTCTAAATCCTTTAATCAAGGTTGACCTAATAGTCATTGTATAAATCCTTTAATCAAGGTGGCATTCTAATGGAATGTTCTTAAATCCTTTAACCAGGTCACTTTTGACAGTGTTTAAATCTTTTAACAGGGTCACACCTAGCAGTGTGTTTGTAAACATTTAATAGGGTTGGCTTTTCACAGAGCTCACTTCGTAAGAGTGAAATATTAGTAGCATGTTACAAAGTGGTTTTTCCCAGGTTGGGTTTCCACTATAAATCTTGGTGTTATACTTGTGTGAATATTTTGATGTGAATGTTGTTATATTCTGCAAGTTAATTACTTTTGGACAGTGGACTGCATATTATATGTTTCTGATATATACTTTAGAGATCGAGTTGTGTTGGTGATTAGATCTGAGATTGTTGAAGTGATAGAAAGTTCAATTGGTACATCTGGACCTGAGCACAACTGATTCACCCGCCCTCCCCCCCCCTCTCTATTGTTCTAAATAATTCTAAGAGATACACATAAACAAATTGGGATGGAAGTGTTATTGATTGTAAAAGTACTTCAGAATATTGCTTTAGTTTGGGATCAGCCATGAAATCCTAGTTCAGTAGAAAGCAATCTTTAGTTGCACAGAGTTCCTCTAAGGTCGAGTACATTGTAGCATCCATGGGAGCTCGAGAAGTTGTTTGGTTGAGAAAACTATTGGTAGGTTTGTTTGGACAAACCATGGATTCCATAATTATTCACTATGATAACCAGAGTTGTATAAAGCTTTCAATTAATCCAATATTTCGTGATAGAGAAAAGCACATTGAGATACCTTACCACTATGTTAGAGACATGGTGGAGAGAAATGTTATCTAGTTGAGATATATTAGTACAAATGAACAAACTGCAGACATTCTAACCAAGCCTCTCTCCAAAACAAAGGTGGAACACTAGAGGTAAACTTGGTATGGTAGAAATCTAATTTTATTTGAGATTGAGTCTTAGCAAATTTATTGTACTAATATATTTGAAAAGATGTTAATGTGTAAACTCTTTTTATCATGTGTGTAATTACATGACTTATGGGCTCTGGTAGACATCTTGAAAGGTGACGATCTTTCTAAGATGTATACTTATCTTTGGTTATTATTGTAAGGTGACGACTTTACTATAGTTTAACCTAATATCATGATCGATATCATGTGGATTGATATCTATGGACATGTCATTATAGTTCATATCTCCGTAATATTAACTCAGTGGTGTGTAACCTCGATAAGTTATATTATTGAGATATTTCATGGTGGATATTATGTGACTTAATATCCGTGGATAGGCCATGAGAAGATATCTTCGTTGGTAGGCATCATGTGACTTGATGCTAGTGCACATACTAGAGAAGATACGAGTATGGTGAATATCATGTGACTTGATATTCGTGGACATGCCATTACTCCTAATGACATTGTGATGTGACATCATTTATGGTGGATATCATTAGACTTTATATCCGTGGATATCCCATAATTTTTGATATCACATTGAGGTGATATTTTCCCACACATTATATGATCTATAGGGTATATGGGTAAAAGCACAATAAGTTGTCACCCTTTTACAAAGGAAGAGGCTAACAACACCAAAACTGAAAAAATTCAAGGGCATAAAAGTCATATTTTTGTTGAGAATTTGAAGATGATGTAAACTAATGAAATGTGAAAAATAAGATGAATTTCATGCCTATAATTTTTAAAAATTAAGTTGAGCAAAAATTAATGTGTTTTTTTAATTTTTTAGGTGTAATTTTCATATCTTGAAAAATACTACAAATCATTATAAGTAAAACATTGTTTTTCCCTCCAATTTTAGAATATGTTTGTATATCTAGTGCAGGAAAAAAGAAAGAATTGTTTTCGATCTATAGTTTACCCGTTATAAGCATTCAAAGTCGAACTTACCTGAAATCAACAGTTTTTTTCTCCCGTCACTTTTTCTGTATCAAAACTATGCTAAAAACCAAATAAATTACATATTCTTGAAGATGACTCTCTCCTCTAATGTCGTATATGATTTTAAAAAATTTCTAAATTGATTTAGCATTTTTCTATATTTTCCGAATCAATGTCTTCTCAAAGTTTAATATACCTACATGTAGTTTTTAGCAAATTTGTTTAATGTTTTATAGTTGAAACAATATAAAATTTATGTCCAGAATTGTACTTTCGAGATCTACAAAAGGGTACTTTTAGTTTTTTAACATTTTCTATTTTGATCAGAGAAAGTTACAGTAGAAGTACAAAAATCTAGTTTTTTTGTATTTTTGGAGGTTTAGTTGCCAACATGGTATGCCACCTAAGTAGACTCGGCCAAGTCCAACTGGGCCGAGTCTGACTGGGTTGAGTCCCCATGGGGTCGGCCCCACACAAATAGCGAAAATAGTGTGCAAATGAGGGGCTTGAGATGGTTTTTTATATTAAAAATATCAATTAGACTCGGTTGAGTCCTACTCGACTGAGTACCACTTGGCCCAGTCTACTGGGCCACATAGACGCCATTCGGCGCCGTGTGGTGCCTACATGTACTCAGCTCAGTTAGACTCGGCCGAGTCTAACTAGGCCGAGTCATTTGAGTTAGCTGAAAAGGTGACACTCAATTGTGCTTTTACCCATACATAAGGATAGTAAACATCCTCCCTAGCTAAGAGGGAGTGTTAATGAATTGTAGCTTTGATCGGATTATTCATATCGATGAAATCAAATGCATAAGTGGCCTATTGACCTTGAGCATTTGATATCTATCCTTCTTATGTATTCTACTATGATTATTAATTATTATACATGATTAAATAGTATGATCACAATCATATATATATATATATATATATATATATATATATATATATATATATATATATATATATATATATATATATATATATATAATTGAGATAATTATTATTAATCATACTTATAATATTAATCATGTTGTTAATACCATTTATGTTTTGATTAAGTAAAAATAAGTTTTGAAAGGACCCGAAACCTTGTACAAAGAGAAAAGAAAGATATAGCATTGAAAGATCTTAAAACAACTGCAGAACACCACCCAACAAATTAGAGGAACTCACCATAGTTCCCATCAAGAGGGCTAAAAACCAGCCCAGCTAAACACAACAAAAGACCATCAAGATTTACATTTTGGCCCAATCTTATGAGAATGTAAAGACGTATCAAACGAAGGTTTGGAGAATTTGACTTTTTTTCCTTTAACTGATGTCCATCCATCCTTCACCTTCTCAGCAACCTTCTACCAATCCAAAGATAAACCTGAAGAATCCACTAAAGGGAAGACAACATCTGTATCCACATAAGGGATAAGGGTAGCACCACAACTAAGCCCCAAAACCCTCCTAGACGAAACATGAGCATCAATACCCACAACAACAGGAGATACGACAGCTGAACCAGCGCCAACATCAATGTTCTGGACATAGACAACAACAATAGAAGGGGCAACCTTAACATTCTGAACTAAAGCCATCTTAGAGACATCATCTATAGCATCAAAGACAGTAGCAGTAGCAACTGCCAAAGAATGATCAATCTGAGGTGAGAAATCCACCACAACCCCTTCCTTGGAAACTTTTTGAACCGTATAATGATGGTCTAAAACCCCCAACCACCAAGAAGGTGATTTCTTCGATCTAACCTTATTAGAGGAACACCGCACAGCGAGATGGTTAGTCTTATGACATTTCCTACATCTGAATGGAATACACTCATAATCAAGACTCTGGGTCCAAGATCTATTTGGAGAAGCCAAAGTTATATGTTCAGGGAGACCCTTAGAAACATCAACCTCCACAAGAATACGAGCATACGTTGTCTTAAAAACATCAGAAAAATCTGTATCAACCATCCGAAAATCCCCAATGGCCTCCCCCACAGACTCCAAGACTGAATCCAGCCAACGTTGAGGGGGAAGATTCTGCAATCTTAGCCATAAGGGTATTTTATTAAAGGATTCAGTAAGAGGATCAAACCCCTAATACCAAGGTTTGGCCATCAGGGGAAATCGCTCCTCCCAAGAGAAACTACTGTTACACAAAATGATGTTCCTATCTGCAACATTTTCAAATTTCACAATAAAAAAGCCCCTTGCCACAAGGTAAATATGAACTATATCAGTTATAATGGGTTCCCAATGTTTGGAAATCGAAGCATGTAAATCAGGAAGAGAGGGCCAAAAACCCCTAAAACAAAATATAGTAGCAGTAGAAGAGAAATCCTCCACAGTTTTGAAGATCTCATCCATAGTATCTGAATCAAGATTAACCACAATGGGGCTACTTACAGAGACATGCAACACCGAAGGATGGGATCCCCCTCTCCCAGCAGAGGCAGGACCATAGATACCTACCTCAAAAGCAGCCACATCCACATATGAGATCGTTGACCTCCCCTTAGCAACCTGAGACCCTGAAAGGGCCGTTTGGGAAGACCCTGAAAACGTCTGAGACAACCCAGAAGACCCACCACTAGACGCATCAGCATGGGTAGAAGACTTCCCAAGAATGACAGTTGCTGGCAAAACACCCCCAATCGCAGTAGCAGTATCAGGGAGAACAACAGCAGGAAAGACATCTTCAACAGAAGCTGCGTAACGGTGGGCGGGAACAACAACATTTTGAAATGCAGTCAGAGTGAGAGCGTGAGCAGAACGCATTTTTTCCAATTCCAAGTTTCCTTGCATAGTTAATACCATTTATGTTAATCATGTTGTTAATATCATTAAAATATATTATGTTGTTAATACCATTACATTTTTTATAATAATGTAAACATTGATAATGAGTACCGATATAATTGTTGATGACACTGGTAATATATTGTGCTATCAAAGATAGCACACTATATTATCGATGCCATATATATTAGACTTGTATTAATATCAATCGATTATTAGTATCAAACAAATCTTGTATTAGTATGTCCACGTAGGGACATGTCTCTTCGTAGACATGTCCCTCTCTTGAGATATATATCATCGATCATTATGAATTAGGAAGCACAGAAAAAATACAGTGTCAAACAAGTCTCAACAGTGGTCATCAATACTTGTTAATATACTATTATTATATATTCAAAGATATATTAAGTGGAAATATATACACAGATTTGATCTGTATCATCATCATTTCTTAGTGAAACTATATATTATCATTGCCATTAATATTAATAATTCTAAAAACTATATATATATATATATATATATATATATATATATATATATATGTGTGTGTGTGTGTGTGTGTGTGTGTGTGTGTGTGTGTGTGTATACATATATATATATATATATATATATATATATATATATATATATATATATATATACATGTGTGTGTGTGTGTGTGTGTGTGTGTGTGTATACATATATGTATATATATATATATATACACACACACACACACATATATATATGTATACATATATATGTATATATATGTATACATATATATGTATATATATGTATATACATATATATACATACATATATATATATATATAGAGAGAGAGAGAGAGAGAGAGAGAGAGAGAGAGAGAGAGTGGTATTGTGATCAAAGTATCTATAAGAAAATTAAAATACCACAACCTCTAAATCTGATCCAAACTTTGTGCATCATGGCATTGAAGATGTAAAGGGGATTCAAAACATGTGTGATGAGTTTCATTACAACTCCAGGTATAATGTTGTTATTATTAGAGTAGCATAGTGGATTGGTGAAGCAGTGTTCCCGAGGTTGCTATGGGATCTAGGCATTTGGTTTTAGCATGCAAGTGAAAATTGCTCGAGGGAAAGCAATTTCTGGGAAGGGAGGACTATAATGTCCCCTTTTTGCCTAGCATGTCAATAAATAAAATAAATAATAATGCTAGCCTATTATCTATTCTCTCCATAGGCTAAAGCATTAAGTTAATAAAGGGGTTTTAAGTGTTTAAATTAAATAAAAGGAGGACAAAGCTACAGTTATTTCTAATACACGTTTAATTATTCATTGGTAATCATTAAAGTGGGCCACTTATATCATGACTTAATATTCCTAGGCGATACTTCATGGTGGAAAATTAATTAAAGTTAGGCCCATATTATTTATTGCCTAAGAAAAAATCAAAGAATAGAAGAGGTGATTGATAGCTTTTTTAGCAAAAGGATTTTCTTCTACAAAGGGATTGAATTGAGATAGGACATTCATTCTATCTATCAATATTTGTAATGAATTTTCTCTACAAGTATCACATTCTTCTTTTCAGGATGAAACCCTTGAAAGGTGCATGCTTGGACACAACCCCAAGTAAATCTCATGCTTTCTCATTCAGTCGTACAATATAGAAGCAGTTGCAACAAGTTTGGGATCATATTTCATTCTTATTTGCGTAGAAGTAAGTTTGAGCAGCTTTAGAAATTCAAAGCATCCATTAGAAGTAAATCAGTCATGAATAAATTGCATCTTTTTGCAACCACAGAGATCGAAACACCTGAAGGCACCATAAATAATTACATCAAAGGTCTCCAACTAATTGAAATAATCTTCCTTATTAAGCAATCATATCAGTGAATGATAATTTTGATCTAGGAGTAATCATTTGCAAGTTGTGAATGTGTAAATTGATTTCCATAAAGGGTATATATTGATTGTCAGTGCATCTATTTTTCATCTATATTTCTTGAGTTATTTTGATGTAATAAGTCGAACCCTTACTGTTGTGAGACAAGTTATCTAAGCAAGTAATAAATATTACAATAAGTTTCATTAAATCCAAGGAAAGGATATTTCATAGTGAATTATGGTTGTTTGATCTAGGTCATTCCAATGATTGTTAGTCAAAGTATTTATGTTGTATTCATGTATCTTGTTGTCATGTAGTGTGTGTTGTATTTACATCAATGTATATCCCGTATTTATGTGTCCTTGATTATTTTACATTCATTCTTGGAATGTATTCTTGTTTGGTAGATGAATTGTTTGGCATGTATTTTTGTTTTCCTTGTATACCTATTTGTTATGCATTTAGGTGTTATAGTGTGTCTAAATAGTATTCTATGTGAATGGTATGAAGTTTGTGTTAATGTATTAAAGTATGGAATGTATTGTTGGCATTACTGATAAGGATGCAACCGGTACATGGTAAAGTGTTGTTGTCATTGATGTCATTAAATGTCTAAGCTAACATTGTCCAAATACTAGAGAACAAGTGACGAGAAACTGTTTAGGAAATCGGTAACCGATGACATGGTGATGAGCAGAAATGCACTTATCGCTTTGAGAAGCGACCGGTGAAGACAGTGACCGGTGAAGTCACTAACTGGAGTAGTGATCGGTAAGTATATGACCGGAGCAGTGACCAATATAGAAAGACACAGAGAAGTGACAGGTGAAAGACACAGTTGACAGACACTTAAGAAACTCTTCTACCAAGATTTGTTGCGCAAATCACGCAAGATTTTCTGTTATGAAAAAGATAGGTGAAAGGCACAGTTGAAGGATTTAATGCCAATATTTTTTGCACAAATCATGGCAGAATTTCATATAAGGGAAAGTAAGTGACACATATCTGATGTTTTCTTTAAAAAACAAAAACACAACTGCATTACAGATCTCTTGTTGAGAAAAAGCTTGTGTCATGCATCTGATGTTTCCTCTCATAACTGAGACACGACTGGATGATGGATCTAAAGGAGATCTTCATAGAAATCGCTTCAGAAAAGAGCGGGAAGATCTGTCCCACAAATCAGCAGGAAGTTTATTTATTCTTCAGCCAACGAAGAATATCATTTTCCTTCATTCTTCCAAAGAGAAAGAGTGAAACTATACGCCGATCAAAGCTATGGTAAGGGAAAAGGAGAAGAGAAGAATAAAAAGAGAAGATTGTGCAAGGAAGCGCAACAACCTGAAGAGAGCATACTTGTGGTGCTCGATGATGACTCTCAGTAGATGAAACATTGATCTTTTCAGGATTAGCAAAGCCATTTCAAAGGATCAACCCCTATATTGCTCTCTTATAATTGCAATAGTCAAATCCCAATATTTGGGTGGACATTAACAGGTCCCTTGTATCAATTCCCTTAACCGGGTGACATCTAATAGATATTCTAAAGTCCTCTAACAAGACAGGCTTTAACAAGCCTTATTTTAAATCCCTTAATCGGGTCGCACCTAACAATGTGTTTGTAATCCCTTAACAGGGAAGGTTTTTCATAGGGCGCACTTCAGAAGAGTGCAAAATTTGTGAGTTCTACTCACACCGTGGTTTTCTCTTGTTTTGGGTTTCCACGTGATACATCTGGTGTTCTATGTTGTTGTGATCTTGTGTTAATTATTTCTTTTATAGGATATGTTATGCATGCAATAATAGTTAATTTGTATCAGAGTGTTTTGAAGTTTTAGTGGGTGTTGATTCACCCCTCCCCTCTCAGCATCGGTTGGAACCATCATGTATGTTGTCCTACCTTTAGCTTAATGGAATAATTAGAAATATGACATTGAAGTGGAATTCACATCATGTGTGATGTGTAGTGCTCCTTTGGTAGGTGTTGTATAGTCTTTTAGATCTATAGAACTATCTTAGTTTGACTATGTTGTGTATGATCATAGGTGTGTTTTGAATAAGTATTGCTGACTCCACTTTTATGTTGTTAGATTAAGTCTTGAGATGTGTTTGATTAAGATAGTATTGTGAACATCAACTAATTTGGTTAGTGTTGTATGATTATTGAATTTAAGAACCCTTCAAGGCTCTAACTGCAATGCTTGTTCTTTTGGATTTTTGTTGTTTATAATTGTTTTGGGTTTTGAGGTGGTTTTACATTAAAAAAAACAATACATATGCTAAAATAAAAGTTCTAGAATTTACAAAGTAAATGCCTAAGGAATGTAATAGAGGATTTCAAACATTTTTCTTCATTATTTCATAAAGGAAACTCATTACAAATCAAGTGGCATACCTAGTATTGTGGAAGAAAACCCTTTAATGTAAAACCACCTCAAAACTCATGAGTGAGCTCATCTACCTCCTTTTCCTTTCCCCTCAGTGCATCATATTAGATACCATCCCGCTCAAGAAGATAATCTATGTCTACAAGTAATTGTAGGCAATTTTATTTTATTATTACAATTGCTTCACGAGGTGCATGAAACTCTGCAAGGGAAAGACCACTATCACAATGCTCATCTATCACAAGAGTGCTCCAACCATAAGTAGCCAACATCTTACAAGAAATATCAAAATGTTCAATAGTTGTGGTAATCATGTTGTCATTCACCTTTAGTTCCCCAACCAAACGATGAGGACTCTGTAGCGTATGGTTCACATACAAGCTTCCCGATTCAACATTTGCACTGTAATATGAGGATGAATCGACATCACTCTCCTCATGATAAGCAGCAACATAAGTGCTATGTACTTTACTCACAATATCATCAATGGTATTGTTGCTATGTACTTCAAAGGATGGCTCAACTAGCAAGATAGAAGTTGTTATGTCAACATCTTCACACTTTTGTTGCCAAATTCATTGTATGTCCATCCGAGGCACGATCCTGGGATTCAATGCCAACAAGTGAATTTTCTAATTTGTTTTCTAGTGTCTAATATGAAAAATTAGACTCATTGTGGCATGAATCTTCATCATAAATTGCATCATTAGTACCCAAACCTTGAGTACCAACATTCGACAACTCCAATGAAACATCATCCACATGTCAAATCTCTATTGTCTCATGCTAATGCAAATATAACTCATTGCTGTCATGAAAATCAGAATTGTTATAGAACGCATTTTCCAAGCAATCCTCATGTTTGACACTCCCATGTTGCATGTCAATACTCAAGGGGACACCCACAACATCCTTCACAGTTGTCATGGCATCAACAACATCATTGCGCTCAAACAAGGGACTATTGTCGTAGAAATCAGAAATTTCATTATGACTGATAACAACTTCTTGAGCATTAATAATGTCAACATTCTCTTCAAAACTTAGCTTCTTTTTCATTATTTCCTCTGTACTAATAAAATTATTTGTATTAATGTTTGTTTTCTTTTTCTTTGCAAACAACGGATCCAAAATTTCCGGATGTTGTAAGAACCTTGTTAAATTCCTATCATAGTTTTGAAAGGCCTACATAAGCTCTAGCATGAGTTCTTGTATAGACTTTATTTTACCCATACTAAAACTAAACAAGAGTACTGGTTACTCTAATACCAACCATGGGAGCTCAATGGAGTTTTAAATCAAACCCCAAAAATTTGTACTGCTTGAAAATGGCATGCAACTGAAAATTTTGGCTTGCAACTAAAAAGGATGACATATAATTGAAAAATTTGACACACAACCTCGTGGGCTGGCAAGAAATCGCTATGATACCAATGTAAGAACCCTTCAAGACTCTAACCGCAATGCTTGTTCTTTTGGATTTTTGTTGTTTATATTTTTGGGGGGTTTTGAGATAGTTTTACATAAAAAGCAATAGATATACTCAAATAAGTGTTGGCTGAAAAAGCTAAACAAGAATGCTAAAAATCTCCACGAATCAGTAACAAATCTTAAAGTGATGATGCCAAATCCTTCTTCGGCCCTAGGCATCCCTTCTTATAAATTTTATTGAATTTTTGGGGCCCTTCTTCATCAAAATCGTATGCAGATGGGGTTACAAGGACAACTGTAGCATGTGCACCAAAAAGCAGACCGTACGACCCTCAATAACCAGCCAATAACTCCTTCAATGGATGCACCCAATCTAATGAATCAACTGCCCTCAAATTGACAATAAATTCTAGAATTTATTCCTCCAATCAGCACAATGATGACCTTTGTATGATTAATGTTTATCTGGGCCAAATAAACATTAATATCTCCATTATTACTCAACATTTTTTAATGTTGTTTGGATCGGGAGCTGACATGATAAAGCCGCATGCGACCATCCACCATTTCTAAAAATAGCAGGTGTCCCTCTCTAAGCATCTCAAAACTTACTATAAATAGAAATTAATACATACGGAGTCCTAGAGACCTCAAACAAAAGCCAAACCTGCAAAACTCTGATCATTGGAGAAGTTGCATCCCTCAAAGGGCCCTCTAACCAACCTCATTACCCTGCGAGGGTCAATTAAGAGGCTAATCCCTCGGACTTTGATGCTCACAAAAATCGGGACATTACATTGAATAAGTTAGAATATGAATATGCAATGAATCTAGAAAAGATACTCATTAAAATATGATACCTATCACTTCATGGAATATAAGTTGTTTTCTTAATCACTTCAAACCAAACTAACGGTTAAGGAGAGGATTCGTGTGTTATGTGGATTCATATCAGCTTTCCCATAAGTACCTAGAGCATGGATGGAGTTGGAGTCACTTGGGTGTTCCCATAGTGGATATTTGGATTCTTGACTTTAGATCACTATTGTATTTATGCATGCTGTACATAATTATTATTTGGATGAATTATTGATTTAGTTGTACTATGAACTTGTATTTATCATAAGTGATCTATGGATAAAATTATTGTATTTAATTTGCAATGGAAGTTCACTAGGAAATAATCTTGGAGATGATCTTTATATTTAGATTGTACTTGTTGTTAGTTCATAAGATTTATTTAATCTTGTTGATATACGAGAAATTTTGAGGTTGCAAGTTGAGGGTTGTTTCAAGACAAAGGTATAATTTGAGCAAATGTGTTCAAGTAGGCCTATGTAGGGAAACAAATGGATGAGTCGCCTAAAATTCAAAGTCAAGTTCTAAACTTTCATAGGTCAAGTTTGTGGCTGCAAGATCATGTGTCTTAAGTTAGCTTAAGTTAGCCATGAAGGGAAAGGGATGAGAAGGAATACAAAATTTCAGTTCTAATTTCAAAATTTTAGGGGTCAATTCCATGGTTGTGGAATCAACCCGCATTTGCAAAAATGACCAAAGACATGAAAAGCCTTAGATCAAGGTGGATAACACATTAATATTGCTTAGTGCATCGATAAATGCAATGAATATAGGTGAGTGTATCATAATGTGTGCATATATGGATAAGGTGGAGGATAAATGTGTGGGAATGAGTCTGGGAGTATAAGTAAATAAACAAGGGGAGGGGTTCAACTTTACACAAGATTATGACATATGTAAATATGTAAATCTATTAAAGCATCCTCTCAAAATGGTCAGAAAACTAAATGGGAATTGGCATGGATATGTAAATTTCACAATTACAAACTTTATCTACTTAAATATTGTCATATACAATGTTTGAATGGGATCCACATGTCGAATTGGTGAACACTCATATTCCTACCTATGGAGACACATAAGAGTAAGCTAAGGTACATGTTGCCTACAACATTTAAAACATTTAAAAGATAGTTTGCATCCAAGCTTGTCTTCCAATCAATTTCTCTCTCCACTTTTAAATTGGAATAGTTGTATCTTTTGCATTAGAATTTAAGTTAAATGTTTTCATCTTGTGCTTATTTACACAAAGGTATAAAACTATGCTTGCTATGATCCTCTTAGTATACCAAAATAAACAAGGCAAAAACCTATCAAAATATTGTCTCTAGTTTATAGACTTCGAGCTCAAACCCCAACGACATTCAAATTCACGATTGGTTAGCTTTTCTATTGATATGCATTCTATAGTTTCTAAAGTCTTCTATAGCCCAATTACAACCCCGCTAACGTGGTCTTCGAAATTATATGTAGAGGAGCTCATGGACATAAAAAAGAGGCTTGAGGTCATAGAAGAAAGGAATTGGGAAGAAGAGAACAAAGTGTATGAAGCGATAGAGTACACAAACAAAATAGAAAGGGAAAACAAAATTCTAAAGAAACAAATCTCAAGCATGCAAGTCAAAATGGAGATAGGACATCAAAAACTAGAAACCATAAAACAAGAATTGGAGCAATGGAGAGTAGTTGGCAATAAGGGTTCGGAATTAATGAAAGAAGAGGACACAACGCAAATAAAATAAATTCAATCAGCCTTTGTTGATATGGAATTTAAAGAGTCTCAACTAAGGGCGCAGATAGAAGAAGCCAAATTTTGGTCTCAAGTTGTTAACGGATCAGCAAACGAACAAAAGGGAATGATTGAACAACAAGTCAAAATACAAATAAAAGACCAACAAGACAAGTGTAGAAAAGTGGCAAATATTATTATCAAAGGAATGAAAGATTTCAGAGAAAAAGAGAGAACTGACACTCTAACAAGGGACTTTCTTAGAGATCAGTTGAAGTGGACGGGGGATTTTCAGCAAGAAAATAGAATAGGTAAGTGGATAGATGGAGGGAGAGACAGACACATACGAGTTACTTTGAAAAAAGTAGAGGATAAGAATATGATCCTTAGAAATAGAAGGTTACTTAGAGGCACACATTTCTATCTAGATAAAGATCTAACTTTTTCCCAGCAAGAAGAACAAAGGAAGGAGTGGGAAAAGGTAAAAACAACAAGAAATGAGGGGAAACGGGCTTGTTTGAAGAATGGGAAAGCCCAAATTAGTGAGGGTTTCTCGAAGGAGAAATAGGAATTAGGGGCCTCACAGGATTGCCTAAATGTTGTGAGTTGGAATCATTGTAACATTGGCGTTGGGGTACGTCGGGACACCGGGATGAGTTTCTAGGACAGGGGGACAAAGGGCCTCAATTTCAGGACGGTAGGGGGGGCGAAGGGGAGGGGGGTGTTGTATACTATACATATAGAACTTGAAATGCTAGTTATGAAAAGATGTTTCAGTATAACATACCAAATTGAAATACTTTAACATAGAAAAATTACAACACAAACCAGAACCATTGAACATTCAACATAGTAACATAGTACATACCCAATAGTAACATTCAAAAATAAAAAATCTAATAGAAATTCAAGTACCCATCCCAACGACAACGTGGTTGTGGAATGGTAGAGGTGGGGGTGCTCAGGTACTCCAAGTACCCGGTGCGGTGATGTCCTAAGGACAGGTACTTCAAGATTTTTTTAATTTTTTTTTTGGGGGGGGGGATGCGAGTCCCCGGGTTTCACTGGTGCCTATACATGAGAAGTGGTATGGCATTATAAAATTTGAAAAGGAAGACCCAAATAAACAATATATTTGGCTACAAATTACAGTGAAGGAGATAACCTTTAGGGTGGTTGCATGTTACTTTGCCCCACAAAACTCTAAGTTCTATAAGAGGCAAAATTTAGATAAGGAAGATTTGTATGCATAATTGAAAAAAGATATTTCAGCATTCAACACCATTGGTGACATAATGTTAGTAGGGGACTTCAATGCTAGGGCAACTAATAATCAATCCCTGCAGTTGATTGATAGTGAAAAAGGAGAAGATAATCCTCAATGGTTGAAGAGGGCAGCGATCAATAAAAGAGCCTCAGAAGATGGAAATGGAGGTGTCTCGCATTTTGGAACAGAATTATTAGGGTTGTGTAGTTTGTTTGGTTTGGTTATTTGCAATGGGATGAGAGGTTGGCCAAATTCGGGGGCTATCACGTGCAAAACATACAATGGGCAGAATGTGGTTGATTATGTAATTTGTTCACAAAACCTTACAACTAGAGTGCTTGAGTTTGAAATTGGTGATTACCCTATACAAATGAAATCTAATCACATGCCTCTATTTGTTAAGTTGGACTTCACTCTAAGTAGCCCACACAATAAACAAGATTTCCACAAGCTAAAGAAAGCAGCTAACAAAGGCAAAATTCTCTTAAATTAGGAGAACAAGAACATCTTCAATGTGGTGCTTGAGCAGCAATTTCATGAAATGAAAACCTCTTGGTGGTTGACAAGGTTAATGAGGCATGCGAGTATGTTAAGGTAGCTGGCTGATTTCTATAATCCACAAGGCTTTAAATACATGTAAAAGATCATGTAGTAGAAATAGGGCTACTAATACTTTTCTGGAAAATCCATGGTATGATGAGAAATGTAAGGCAGCAAAGAGATCTATAAAAGGGAAAGACGTAAGCAAAGAACTCAAGAAGTGGTACACAAAATTATTTCAAGCAAAAAAAGAAGAGTATGTTAAGGCTAGAAGGAAAGAGTTAATTTTCTTTGAAAAGCACGATCCCAAAAAGTTTTGGAAATGTCTGCAGCAAGAGAGAACAAATTGATAACACTATTATGGAAGCTCAATGGCTTGAGTATGCAAAGTTACTCTATGAACGTCCACATGAGGAGAACGCTCCTCCCATAGTGAATACATCAGAGGAACTCTTCACAGTTGAGGATATCAAGATAGGGATAAAGAAATTGACAAGTGGTAAAGTTAGTGATATTGATGGGCTGCAAGCTGAATTTTTAAAATGGGGAGTGGAAATCCTTGTGCCTCACATAAAAGGGACCTTCAACCGTGTCATTTACGATGGTTTCCCAGCGGATTGGACAACTAGTGTGGTTATTCCTCTTTTTAAGAGCGGTGACATCAATAATCCATCTAACTACCGCACTATTATGGTTAACCCCCTTTTTGGCAAACTTTTTGGGAGCATGATAGAAGGCAGAATCAACAGTTGGACAAAAGGTGAAGGGAAAAGGGAAAAAGGGTAGACAGGTTTCAGGCCTAGGCATTCCACCATTGACCATGGCATCACTCTTCAGCATTTAATAGAGAAAATATGGGACAAACAAAAAGAAGAAGTTTATCGTTGTTTTGTAGACTTTAAGAAAGCCTTTGATACAGTGTCTAGAGACAAGCTATGGAACTGAGTGGAAGAATTGGGTAGCCCTGACCAGTATAGAGTAGCAGTGCATAAATTATATGACAAAGTTAGAGCCAAAATCAGAACTAATGAAGGAATATCCGAATGCTTTGGTAGTGACATTCGTGTTAAGCAAGGATGTCCTTTGTCCACAACCTTGTTTGGGTTATACATTGATAAATTAGAAACTTGGTTAAACAAAACGGATGGGGAAGGTATCCATTTGGTAGGGTATGTGGTGAAGCTTCTTTTGTACGCTAATGATCTTATTTTAATATCAAAAACAACTCAAGGGTTAAAAGATCATTTAGGGGCCTTAGAGTACTTTTGCCAAGAGGTTAAGATGCAATTGGACATTACCAAAACCAAAATCATGATTTTCTCTTTATGGAAAAAAGAAAAGCATATTACGTTCATTTTTTAAGGCAACCCGCTGGAAATTGTGAAAGAATACAAGTATCTTGGGATTGACTTTCATTATAAACTCAGTTGGGACATGTAGAGCGAAAAGGACAGAAGGGAGATGGAAAACCTTGTATTTACTCCAGAATAGATGCAGAATGGTTGAACTTTGGGATTGGAAAACCTAGAACACTCTTTTCAGTTTGTTGGTCACACCGGTGGTTCTCTATGGCTGCGAGGTTTGGGGTGGGAGCATGTCAAATTGTGGTTGGAGACAACTAGAGAGAATTCAAAAGCACCTAATCACAAGCAATCTCAAAGTTAACATCTTTGTACCTTATAAAATTATTTTAGCGGAAGTTGGGACTTTTCTGTTGGAAGCATTAGCGATAACTCGGTTACTTAGTTACTTAAGGAAGGTTGAAAACATGCATGACCAATACTGACCAGAAATTGTGAAGGAAGAGGATCTTAACTATAGAAAGAAAATATGGATGAAGCAAAATAAAAAGTGGCTGAATAAATGGAACATTAAGCTACATGAGTGTCCTAATACAAATGTGGACATAAAAAAGTTTGTCATAAAGAAGTTTTAGAGTGCCATGTGGACTAATAACATTGGTTGAAAAAAAACTTACTACATTCAAGAGTTCAACCCAACCGGTGAGCATAGAGAGAGTGTATTTAGGGGCTGCTATTAAAGGGAAAGCAAGGTTGTTAATGACACAATTGAGGACAGGATTGCATCATCTTAGGTGTGAGATAGGTAGATGGAAGAGGCCCAAACAGGTTGGGAGGAGAGAACTTGCATATTTTGTAGGACAGACGCAATTGAAACCGAATGACACTTTCTCACTGAATGCGCAGCTTATGACGATAATCGAGCTCAATATGAAATCATCTTGAAAGTTGACAACATGCACAGTTTATTTGAAGAGGATAAGGTCAACCAAACTGTTGGTTTGCTGGCTAAGATTTGTAAAAGATTGGAGATGGAAAGGAATATGGAGATTGTTTAAGGCTGTGAGCTTTTCGTTTGGTCCCTTAGACTGTTTGGTCTCGTGGACGTCATTAAAATCATTCATTCATCTTATGTGTCAACAACATTCAAATTCATAATTGAGTAAATTTGGAAGTAATGTCATCATACAAATCATTATTCAGCCTACAAAAATTTAGTGTAGTGGCAAATTGCTATTAGTTGTAAATCAAAAGCTGTCAGTTCCAGACTTAGTCCCACTTAACTTAATATAGTACAAAAAATAGAAATAGTTAATCCAATTTGAACACTTGAAAGAAGATTCAAAATATTCAATGAGAGGATAAATCTCATGGAAGAGATGCATTCTCTCTAGTAAGATGACGGGTATTGGCTGATGATCAAATGAATTAAAGAAAACTCCACTAAGATTCGAATAAACTTTCCCTTCCATAAAGGAGATTGAGAATTTAATTTTTGTACTCTCAGCTTTTAATCTATTGTTTCTTTTCGGATTGAGGATCTTTTTAAACCCCCAACTATTATTGGTACAGGCTAATACAATTAGGTCACGTTGACTTACTTTGTCATATATGGGTATTAATATAATTTCTTTCTTTGTCTAAAGATGGTATAAATTCACGTCAGCCACTTCTCAAGCAGCTTAGTCAACCCTGGCCCTAACCAAATTTTGAAAAAATAAAATCTATTAACACATGAATTTGAGATTAGAAGATTTTAGTGGAAAATTATTGCTTTTATCTTTATTTGAGCCAAGTGTTTGAAGAGAACATGGAAACTGAGTTGAATAATTCTGGTCAGAAAGGTGATGCTTAAGCAATCTGACTGATTTTAGCACAGTGGTAGGTCAAATGGAAAGTCCATCCATGCCTAGCTTAAACTTGCATAGCAATATATTTTTTGTGAGAAAATATAATATAACAAAAGTGTTCTATTCACAATCAATTTACAAATACTTTTAAGAATGTAACACATACAAGGAGCTACTATAAATTTAAACCATCACGATTTTTGTTTTGCAGACGTTGCTTTTCCTCCTCAACTTGAGCTAGTAATACTTCAAGATCGGCTTCAGGTAGTTCCTCTAGTCGCTTCTGCGTGAACAAAATTAAAAATAAGGCATGGAAATAGTTTTTGAATGCAACCCCCAAAAATGAAATGTGATGCTTTCCAGATTGTGGCATAATTTTTGGGATGCACCAGCCCAATTAATTTGTAATCCAATAAAATTTGAACAATTCAACTAACATACTGTAAATTGCATAATAAGAAAAATAATGGTGTACAAATTATGAAGCAACAATATTCATGGGGAATAATGTAAAATAACAACCACAAAGAAATATGATAGAGCACATCACTTCAGTTCAGTAATCATAATCAAGACACAAAAACTGACAGAAGAATTGACTGAAAATGAACACTTTATTAGCATACAATCCCATCAAGCTGGATTAGCATACGCCTCTTCACATTTGCATGAAGACTGTATGTTCTTCAGATTCGTGAATCTTTTTGTCTCTATATCTGCTTCGAGTTGTTAGAAAACTTATGCATCCTACACGAAAGAGTGTACTGAACACTTGTCTTGAAAGTTATCAGGCATCAACTATTGAGGTCTCTATTTTTCTGGCCTCTGTTAATTAATGAATGAAACAGATAAAAACTTAAGGAATACAAACTATAATCGTATTCCTTAATGAACAAGTGCTTATCTTTGTCAACTATTGCTTAAAAATCCACCATTAAGGTTGTAATGGGCTTATAGCACAATTCAAATAATAATGGATTTCATTTTTCACTTGAGCACTTGGTATCAATGAGCATATTTGGCAAGCAGAATCACAAGTTCCCCAAACCATAGGCACATGAGACAAAAATCTTAAATGGTATAACGAGCAACTAATAGAGGGTGAATTATGAATGTTCCCACTTTTGCCAAGTTGAGCCAGTGCTAGACAAGTTCAAGATGGCATTTTCAAAGGAAAAGAGCAGAGAGAACCATAGGAAAAATAGAAAAAGGAAATCCAGAGATTGAAGACTTCAAGAGGGATCTATACCAACTCCAAAGAGATACTGTTTATAGAATGACCAGATGATGCAGATATTGGCTTCAGCTTCTCTAAAAACCTTAGCATTTCATTAAAAATCGTCCCATAAGCAGTAGCACATTAATGTTTCTGGGTGAAACTATAATATAAATTTGTCTGTTGAAGACACCTTCAAGACTTAAACATAGATAGTCATGAGATAAAAGTTCTTGTGAACTATTACTCATGAATTATGGGTCAATGAAGATTGACTTGAAACTAAACAGTTGAATTCTGCTAAGTCATCACAAAATTTCATGCACTTGAAAAATTGAAAATTAAAAAGCCATACATAAAAAGTGAAGGTGCAGTATTGACTTCCAAAAAATAAAGATGCAAAGAAGATGGGAAATCAGCTAAGCATTGACCACTAAAAATAATCTCTACAATAATAAGTCCTACTATGGTGAGAAACCTAGAGGCAGCACCAACAGAATTCACTGTATATCAGAGTAAAAAAAGACTTTAAGCAAAATGACTAAGAAGTTAGACTGCATGACATATGAGGGAACAACAAAGCAGATTGAGCACCTTATATAAAAATCTCATCAAAATTATTAAGGTCAATGCCAAAGAATTCTGGAGTTAAACATTCAGCTAAAAGCTGTTAACTGCAAAGAACAATTAATTCTCAAATTTTGTAGTGCCCCACAATGTGAACTCAATTTGTTGACGAATGCACACTCATTAGTTATTGTTAGGCTTGATAAGAATCACTAAGCAATTATGAATTACTGTCATCGTTTTTATTAATATTATGCACTATTACTGCAATTAATTACTTTTGCAGGTCCATTCTGATTTCTAAGTTGTATTAAGCATTGATTGCCCGTGAAAAAAACAGTCAGTATGGTTCATATCATAGCCAAACCTGATTTTGTGTACTTCAATATGATGGAGCACAATTTTTTTGGCAAGGTAATTTAAAAAAAGAGCAAGTGTATTATCAAATTGTCATTCAGAAATGAAATTGTATCTTCAGAATTGATCAAATGATATGTGAGTATTGCCATTTTACATGAATAAGATCGCATGTATCCACGATGAAATACACATTGGGTATTTAGAAATCTGAGAGGCATGCAATTCATAATGAATCGTGAAAAAACTGGCAGATCAGTATACAGTTTGAGGAAACAAGCAATATGATAAATGTTTATTTACAACCCATGATGCCAACTGTTTTCTTGAGAAAAGAGAGCTTTGTTTCAATATTCATGTACTTCCTCAAAACACTTCAGCAATGCAAATAAGTTACTGGTGGCTTTGAATTCAGTTACGCTAATTTTGTCTTTAGTAATAGTTATATTGTTATTATCTTACTTGAATAAATCTATATGTACTTGTGACATTTTTTACTGTCCTAATTTGTACACAAGCACTATGCTGTTATTGTCTTTCCCTACATTTCATTATTTGATTCTTTTATTAAAAGTACAGTGGATGCAACCCAAATGAAAAACCACAAAAGTAAGTCTTAATCTTTTATTAAGTGTATATAATTAGAAAGGTTCTATTGAGGAGCTTGCCCAGATCAAATAAAAAAATGAATAATACAAAATCTTGCAAAGGGTACAACTACAAACCAAACACCACATAGACCAGCAAAGAAACAAGCTGAAATCAATCACTCCAAACTTTCGCAAGGTGACAAGGTCCCATCATAAGCTTATAAAAAAAAGGCTGCCAACACCAAAAGACACCCAACCTTACCAAAAAACACAAGCTGCTTATAAACTAATAATTAAGTGCCAAGTTGTATACAAGGTAACCACAACATCTAGGCAAAAAGGCAACATAGGAAAAAAAAATATCCAAAAGACCACCATCATTGAAGAGTGCCAAAACAAAAGACGCAGGAGCTTTGTCATCCAAAATTATCCTACTCAGCAAGGGCCAAATTGCCAAGTCATTGCTATAGATAACCAAGAAAGGGTCCTGAGAGATTCTCACATTTGCAAGATCATCCACAGCTTTATTTTTCTCACAATAACAGTGCTGGAAAGGTGTAAGCAAACATTGGTGACATAAATCTATAGCTTCATCCAATAGCCTCTGAAGTGTCTAATTCTGACAAGAATGTTTCATTAAACCTGAGATAACTACTCTCAAGTCCTTCAACTATAATATGATTGTATCCTTTCTCCTTAGTCAAATTTAAACCTGCCATCACCACCATCCATTATGCTTGATTATTTGTATTACATCCAAAATGTAAGGATCTTGCATAATCATCCCCTCAAGAACCTATAAAGACAATATCACCTCCAGCCAACCCTTGATTGGCTTTTGAAACACTATCAAATTTAAGCATTATATGATCTACATGGGGTAGATTCCAAATATTATTCTCTCTATCCTCTCTAGTCTTGATTACCCCATGAACAGGCTTTTATGAAGTGTATATTATGTACATATTTGTGAATAAAAGGTGAAGTTAAACATATTTTTTTCTTGTTTTTAATCCTAACTCAAAAACACCTTGCTGCTCTAAATGTCCTAGAGACAAATATCTAGGATAACGCCACTTTCCATCCATCCCTAAACATATAAATCTTCAATCACACCTAATCAACAATTTGCTGACATCAATAGGGCTCACTTGCTACAATCCAACATTATTTATCTTTGGCTTTGCCACTTCTACATGGCCGAATTGTTTCATCCATCTGTCCAAATCCAAGTGTTACTGAATTCTTGCATTCATCTGTACCCAGCATAGATATTCCATTGCACAAATCTTGACATGGATATTTCATTTGTTATGTCAATGTGCCATCCCAAAGTTCTATGCTATTAAAATAACAAAATAAGGCTGCAAATATGATTTTACTATAGTTCTATGTATCCATTCTTTAATTACGTACACGTCCACATATATTACTTTTATTAATTGTAAACCCTATTTCTTAGCCTTTCTGATGTGGATCTTGACCCAAGGAGTCTTTTCAAACCACCGAATCACACCAACACAATGGAAGCCAACAGATGCAAACTAAAACACATAATGATTTTATTGAATCCAAATTTAACTCCAATTTGCTTTAACTGCAACGAAACATTACATGCATAGCCTTCATGGCTTCTTACTATTCAGCTCATTCTACAAAGAAACAATCCTCTCACTCTCTATTCCACACTTCAATGCTGCAACATGAATGCCATTCTCTCTTTTTAGAACCAGTTGAAAAGGCAGATTCTTCCATATCCAGTGTCTCTTCCTTCCTCGATCATTTTCCAACAATATACAGCATCACAGCCTCATTTCGGAGTTTTATTCCTTCTTTTTGAAGCAGCGCCAAAAATTGAGAAGATCATTTCTTAAACACTCACCTCTTCATTTCGTACACTTCTCTCCACTTTTCTTTCCATCATCTCTCTCTTCAATACCTCCCCTTCCTTTCTATTCAACACAGCTGTCTTAATTGTTATTATGCTGTCTTAAACCCCAAATATGGGCAGCTATTTCTTCATTTCAATGCCTCACCACTTTCTTCCCACACAGCCAATTTATCTTTTAGTGATATTTTATGTTTTTAAACCTTCGTGGTAGCTTCTAATGCTCTCTTTTCAAATTTTCTGACTCTTTTCCACTAAAAGAAATTTATTGCACTCTGAAAGAAGGTGTCACCAAACTTCTAATGCCTTCTCAAAGGGATTAAAGAAAGCTATTACAAATGCAAGATACCCTCCCATTAAGAATAGGTAATAAGACTAACGAAAATGACTTTGAAATGTTAGGATACTACTCAACTGGTCTTATGCATTTCTGCCTTACTTGAGAAAGAGAAAATTATTGCCTACAAACAGCAATTCCACTTTTTATTTTTGTGATTTTCTTTTTGTGAAAAGAAAATTAAAATTTTAAGAGCTTGAAGTTATGCTAGTTGTATGAAAAAGAAAAACGGCTTTCTACATAACTTTTTATCAGATCGTCAGTTTAAGCAGAAAACCCTTGCAAAGGCATTTCATTCCAGCTCTGTTAAATCTCATAAAAAAATGTTTTTCATTAAAAATAGAGAATTTTAAATTCTCCCAACTGGTGAAGAAACCAGCCATGAAAATTTGCCACATTTGACAAAATACCATCACAAACATCCTTATAAAAGGATTTGATTCCAGCCCTCACAAGTTTTCAACATTAATTGTTTCCATAAAACAAACCATGGGGCTTTAAAACTGTGTTTCGGCAAAATCTCCAATTTCGCAATTTTGACCAAATCAGAAGTTCCTTCTTGCAGTGAGATGCCAAGAACAACAAAAACAAACCAAAACTGAAAATATGTTTGTGTGATGTAGTATCGCTTGTTGACCTGGATGCTAATGCATCAAACATCCCGGGTAAGAATAAGTTGGGAAGTAGAACCACCCTTCCAAGTTGTAAACAACCTGCAGCAAACTCCATCATTGTAATAGGAACATAAAAATATTTCTTCCTTCTCTTCCAACATCTGGCTAGGACAGTCTCCATCCTTCTCCACCAAGTTTGTTCTTCACCCCTCACTGAATTAATCAGCCATAAACTAAACTCCTCCGTGATTTGCACTTTCATCTCTTGCCCTCTCACGTGGGATTCAACCCACCATACTCTGACCTCCTCCACTAAAATGCATCTGCACCATCCCTTGTAGTACTAGTATGACAATCCCAACCAGTGTCGAGAGGGGAGGGGTGAATCAGCACCTCTAAAAACTTCTTTGCTTTAAATCCAAAGAAGTAAACTTACAGCAGAAAGGCAAACAGATTTAAGCATATAATAACAGCAAGTAAACAATCACACAGTGACACCAGATTTATCACATGGAAACCCGGTTAGGGTGAAAACCACGGTGTGAAGAGACCTCACCAATTTTGTACTCTTCTGGAGTACGCTCTATTAAGAGCCTTTCCGGTTAAAGGATCAAAACGCACTGTTAGATACGACCCAGTTAAGGGATTTGTTACAATGAGGCCGGTTAAAGGACTTTGAACACCTTGAAAGATGTCACCCGGTTAAGGGATTTGATACAAGGGACCTGTTAGAGTCCACCCAAATACTAGGATTTAACTATTGTAATTGTTAGAGAACAATAGAAGGATTGACCTTTTACAAATGGCTTTGCATAGCCTGATAAGATCTCTGTTTGTGCTCAACTGAGAAACATCACCGGTCGTTGTAGGTGTGTTCTCCTCTACTGTTGTGCTTCTCTGCACAATCTTTTTTCTCACTTCTTCTTTCTTCTTTTCACCCTTGGCTTATTTTCAGCATATAGGTTCACTCTTTTACTCGACAGAATGAAGACAACTACTATTTGCCTTAGGCAGAAGAATATATAGGGTCCTACCCCTAATTGTACTCATTATGCATGACCTAATTACAAATCCTTATTGGATTCATTACTCGGTGGAGTACCAATTCACTTAAAGAAGCATCCGATGCATGCCCTTGCTTTATCTGTCTAATGAAGAAAGCAATAGTTGCGTGTCAAGCAACTTTCCTTCATAGGAGATAACACTTTGTTTTAAAGCCACTGATTTCGGCTTTAAATCCTCCAGACTCGCCTCAAACCGATCGCCAGTTTAACTCAAAGACTTCTGAATTTAGTGCACAAAATATTGGTCAAAGAGTTGGTTGGAACAGATAGTTAACTATGACTTCCTCGGTTTATACCGGAGTCGTTAATATATCGGTTGAGTTCTACATGCTGCAAACAGGTAAGAGTCTTTGACCTGTAACTGTCCCTTGGCTTACCGATTGCATAGTCCTCGGTTGTATTGTTGACACCAATTAGCTATTGTTTTATCTGTACTTGTCTACACCGGTTGTAGCCCGGCCCTCGGTTGATGCTGGAATCCTCTTTTCCTTAACTGTGTATATTGCCCAGTGGTATTTACGTACAGTCACAACTGTCTTGAATACTGGCACCATTAGCCAAACCATCCTTCTTTCATATAAATCTCCTTGGATCTTTAGACTTTGTAGAGATGACAAGTCCCTATACTCTTTTGCCAATCAATTACAATACTTGTACCGGTAGTAGGCTTACTGGTTACCATCACTTGATGCCAACACTCTTGCCCTTTGGCATTGATGGAAAAACCTTGATGGCCAATCACAATATCACCAGGTTACTGTGCTTGTACCTCATTGCTACTGCTACAGTCTTCCGTTCCGGTTCTTGCCAAACTAAACTCTCCCCCTTTTTGACAATAATGCCAAAGGCTAGTCAGAAGGACTACCTTTGTCTAATCTGCTCCCCATATGAGCAGCATTCCTTTTCATCAGTCCAGAAAAGATGAGGTGTAACCCTTTGTTGAAGCGCAATGAACTGATGATCACCTTTCCAGGTTTACTGAAGATCATGAAGGGGTATCACCCCTAGTTTACCTTTGAGATACTCAAAAGTATTCTTCGGTAATGGCTTGGTGAAGATATCAGCAATTTGTTTCTTGGTGGGAACATACTCCAATCTCACCTCCTTGTCTTGTACCAGCTCTCTCAAGTAATGATACTTGACGGCAATGTGCTTTGTCTTGGAGTGCATAATAGGATTCTTGGATATGTTAATTGCACTGGTGCTATCACAATAGATAGCTATCGGTTCAGGTATCTGTTCTTTGATTCCTTCCAGCAGTTGTTTGATCCAGATTACCTGTGTGCAATTGATTATTGCAGCAACATATTCGGCCTCTACAATAGATTGTGAAATACAATTTTGTTTCTTACTTGTCCAAGAAACAATTCTTCCACCGAGAAAGAATGCACCACCACTTGTGCTTTCTGTCATCAATGTTGTCAGCCCAGTCTGCATCAGTGTACACTTTTACTTCAAATCCTCCCTTGTGTGGAAACCATAATCCATATTCTTCAGTGCCCCTTAGATATCTGAAGATTCTCTTTATTGCTATCAGATGTGTCTCTTTGGGATTAGCAGAGAATCTTGCCACTATGCCAACCGCATGTGCAATGTCCGGTCTACTGTGGACAGCATACTACAATTTTCCTATCATGGACCGATACATAGTTTCATTCACTTATTTTGTATCATCCTCCTTTGATAACTTGAGGTTGGTTATCATTGGGGTTCCAACAGGTTTAGAGTCTTCAAGTCCAAAAGTCTTAAGAATTTCTTTAATATACTTAGACTGAGATATAAAGATACCTTCTTTCAGCTGATGGACTTGTAATCCAATGAAGAATTTTATTGCGCCTATCATAGACATCTCAAATTCTTTCTTCATCTCTTCAGCGAAGGCTTTACTCATCCTGTCATCTCCTCCAAAGATGATATCATCCACAAAGATCTCAGAAATCAGATTTCCATCTTTTCCGGTCTTGAGATACATATTGTTGTTGTCCCCGGTTCTTGTGAATCCTATGGTCAAAAGATATGAATGTAGCCTTTCATACCATGCCCTTGGAGCTTGCTTAAGTCCATAAAGAGCCGTTTTCAACTTGCAAACCATACCATCATCATGTGCAGATGTGAAGCCTTCCGATTGTTCAATGTAGACTTCTTCCAGAATTCCATTCAAGAAAGCAGACTTGACATCCATCCGATACACTCTAAACTTCTTGTGTGCAGCATAAGCAAGAAGGATTCTCACTCCTAGTCTTGCTACCGGTGCAAAGGTTTCTCCATAGTCCAGTCCAGCTTCCTGGGCATATCCTTTGCAGACCAATCTTGTCTTTCTTATTACTTTCCCTTTCTCATTCAGCTTATTTTTGTAAACCCACTTGGTCCCTATGACATTCTTGTCCTTTGGTCTTGGCACAAGATCCCATGTGTCATTCTTCTCAATTTGCTCAATTTCTTCCTCCATGGCCTTGACCCAGTTTTCATCTTCCAGGGCTTCCCTTGTTGTTTTTGGCTCTATATAGGAAAGTAAACAGATATTTTCTTTGGCCTTTTTCCTGGTCAAAACATTAGCATGTTTGTCACCAATAATGTTATTAGTAGAGTGATATGTGACATACCTTAGGAGAACCGGGCGCAGTTCTTGGTCAAGCTCTTCCGGTTGAGCAATTTCTTCACCATGATTCTGAACATCTTCTTGTTCACCACCTTGTGCTTTAGGTGCAGTTTCCTGAACCGGGTGTCTGTTCACATGGTGTTCTTCTTTGTCTTTAGTAGTTGCTTCATTGAACTCAAAGACATTTCCTTCGCTTTGCTCTTCAAGATTGTCATGATTGTTATGACCAGTCTCCTTAATCGGTTCTGAAGATTCATCAACTTTTACATTGATGCTTTCAATTATCTTGTCTGTTCTCTTGTTTAGACACCAATATGCCTTACTTTTGGTAGAGTAACCCAAAAATGTTCCTTCATCACTCTTGGGATCAAACTTCCCAGAATACATCTCTTTTGATGTAACATTTACTACCAAAGATTTTGAAGTAACCTACACTGGGAGTATGCTTAAACCATAGTTCATAAGGAGTCTTACCGGTTCCTTTTTTGATTTGAACTCGGTTTAGTGTGTAGAAAGCAGTACTAACAGCTTCTCTCTAGAAGTGATGAGGAAGATCCTTCTGAATCAACAGAGTTCTTGCACAGTCAATCAGCGTCATGTTTCTTCTTTCTGCTACTCCATTTTGCTGTGGAGTTCTTGGTGCAGAAAATTGTCTTTTTATTCCATGTTCCTCACAATAGTGAGTGAACTCCTGAGAGGTGTACTCACCTCCTCTGTCTGACCTCAGGCATTTCAAGTTTTTACCGGTTTCTTTTTCTACTCTAGCCTTGTAGATTTTAAACATGTGGAAGGCCTCTGATTTCTCTCTAAGAAAGAGTGTCCACATCATTCTTGAGAAGTCATCTACAAAGATCATGAAGTACTAATCTCCATGGTAGCTCTTTGTCTTCATTGGTCCACACAGATCTGTGTGCACAAGGTCCAGAACACTTTCAACAGTAAACGTCTTACTATTGAAACTTGCTCCGGTTAGTTTTCCTGACAGTCTTTACAAACCCCACTGATCTTAGGGAGTCCTCTAACCGATTTCTTTTTGCTTACTTTGACGATAATGTCAAAGTTTATGTGGCAGAGTCTCTTGTGCCATAGCCAGCTATTATCTTCCTTGGAGACAAGACAAATTTTACTTGATTCTCCTTTGACTGAAGCTATCAAACAAGCTCCTTCCATTGAGTCTAGGTAGAACAGATTGCCTTTGCTCTGTCTACTGGTTGCAACATGGGTTCCAAACTGATTTTTGACTATACAGGAACCTTATCCAAATTCCAACTGGAATCCTTTATTGTTCAGCTGTGCAACACTCATTAAGTTGTACTTGAGTCCTTCAACCCAGTACACGTCTTCACAGACAACATTGTTGCAAAGAGCAATAGAACCTTTACCTTTGATGGCACAGGGGGCATTGTTTCCAAAGGTAACTGATCCGCTGTCATTGAGCTCCAAGTTGATGAACTTGTTCTTGTCACCGGTCATATGGTGAGTGCATCCACTGTCAATGATCCAATCATCATGCTGATGAGATCTAGATATGAGTGCAACTTCATTTACAACTAGGCTCTCCTCCTTTATTGCAACAAATACAATTTCTGGATCCTTTGAGTCTTCAGACTCATTGTCTATGACTCCTTCCTCTGCAAGATAACATTCCTTCTTTTCTTTGCTCTTGAACCGGTCTCTTTTATCTTCATGTTCATTATCAGAACACCTTGCAGCAATATGTCCTATCTTGTTGCAAGAGAAGCATTTTAAAGGGAGTTTTCCCTTGTACTTCCCTTTTCCTCTAGGGAATCTCCTAGCGATGCGTGCTTCAAACTCATCTTGCTCCATCTCCTTTGAGAGCAGATTCTCAACAAGGTTGCCAATCTTACTGGTAGAGCAATTACCAGTTTCTCTTCCCTTTTTGGTGGAAGAGATATTGACAGAGGACTTAAAAGTTGCTTCCTGAATGGATAAGCTATTATCAAAATTACTTAAATCAAAGACAGCCAGCTTACTGATTAGGGAGTCTAGGGTGACTTGATCTTTGGTCACCGATCTGAGCTCTTGAATGATAGAGATCTTGATGGCATACTGAGGTCTGAGAGTTCTCAGTAGTTTGCTAACCACCTCCTCTTCACTGAGCTTTCCTCCAGCGCTTCTAATGGAGTTGATCACCTCTTTGATCCGGTTGCTATATTGCTCGATGTCTTCTCCTTCATTCATCCTCATGTCATCATATTTTCCTCTGAGGCTTTCGACCTTGGCTCTTTGAACATTTGGATCTCCTCCATAGACTGTTTGCAACTTGCCCCACATCTTGAAGGTAGAATCAAGATGTTCGATCTTAGCGTAGACATGATCAGGTAGCATACTAGCTATCATATCCATACCAGCCGTGTGCTCGGTTTTGATCTTCAGTTCATCAGGTGTCAAAGTGCCAGCGGGTTCACTGTAATCGGTGGTAACATGATTCCAGTACTGATCTCCGGTGGTCTTCATGTACAACTTCATTCTGCTGCACCACAGAGTAAAGTTTTCCTTTGAAAACTCTGGTCCTTCCTTTCTCATCATCTTGACTTTTTCTTTATGCAGTTAAGCGGTAAAGAAAACAAGACTTGGCTCTGATACCAATTGACAGTCCCAACCAGTGCTAAGAGGGGAGGGGTGAATCAGCACCTCTAAAAACTTCTTCGCTTTAAATCCAGAGAAGTAAACTTATAGCAGAAAGGCAAACAAATTTAAGCATATAATAACAGCAAGTAAACAATCACATAGTGACACCAAATTTATCACGTGGAAACCCGGTTAGGGTGAAAACCATGGTGTGAGGAGACCTCACCAATTTCGTACTCTTCTGGAGTACACCCTGTTAGGAGCCTTCCCAGTTAAAGGATCAAAACGCACTGTTAGATGCAACCCCGTTAAGGGATTTGTTACAATGAGGCCGGTTAGTGCTTGCCTAGTTAAAGGACTTTGAACACCTTGAAAGATGTCACCCGGTTAAGGGATTTGATACAAGGGACCTGTTAGAGTCCACCCAAATACTAGGATTTAACTATTGTAATTGTTAGAGAACAATAGAAAGATTGACCTTTTACAAATGGCTTTGCATAGCCTGATAAGATTTCTGTTTGTGCTCAACTGAGAAACATCACTGGTCGCTGCAAGTGTGTTCTCCTCTACTGTTGTGCTTCTCTGCACAATCTTCTTTCTCACTTCTTCTTTCTTCTTTTCACCCTTGGCTTATTTTCAGCATACAGGTTCACTCTTTTACTCGGTAGAATGAAAGCAACTACTATTTGCCTTAGGCAGAAGAATATATAGGGTCCTACCCCTAATTGTACTCATTATGCATGACCTAATTACAGATCCTTATCGGATTCATTACTCAGTGGAGTACCAGTTCACTTAAAGAAGCATATGATGCATGCCCTTGCTTTATCTATCTAATGAAGAAAACAGTAGTTGCGTGTCAAGCAACTTTCCTTCATAGGAGATAACGCTTTGTTTTAAAGCCACTGATTTCGGCTTTAAATCCTCTAGACTCGCCTCAAACCGATCGCCAGTTTAACTCAAAGACTTTTGAATTTAGTGCAGAAAATCTTGGTCAAAGAGTTGGTTGGAACAGATAGTTGACTATGACTTCCTCAGTTTATACCGGTCATCAATATATCGATTGAGTTCTACATGTTGCAAACAGGTAAGAGTCTTTGACCTGTAACTGTCCCTTCCTTGGCTTACTGGTTGCACAGTTCTCAGTTGTATTGTTGACACAGTTAGCTATTGCTTTATCTGTACTTGTCTACACCGGTTGTAGCTCGGTCCTCGGTTGATGCTGGAATCCTCTTTTCCTTAATTGTGTATATTGCCCGGTGGTATTTACATACAGTCACAACTGTCTTGAATACTGGCACCATTGGCCAAACCATCCTTCTTTCATATAGGTCTCCTTGGATCTTTAGACTTTGTAGAGATGACAAGTCTCTATACTCTTTTGCCAATCAATGACAATACTTGTACCGGTAGTAGGCTTACAGGTTACCATCACTTGATGCCAACATAGTACACATTTGCACTGACACAACAATAGAAATAAAAAATTTGTATCTTCTCCTCAGAATTCACCTCTTTATTCACTCTCATCAGATCACCTGCATGCAATCCATTACCATCTTTATCATTACAAATTTTAGAAAAATTAAATATTACCCCTGTTTCCATATTTTCTTCTACTACTGTTGCAACTCCTTCCTCATCACACTCTATTGAACCATCCTCTTTACTACCTTCTGCTACAATATCACTCTTCTTTATCTCTACTACAATATCCTCTTCACCACCCTTTATTGCAACTTCTTTTGCCACTTCTTCCATGCCATCCAAAAGACATGTTTTTGTTGCAACATTGTTCTAATATTCTCTTTTTTTCCTACACACATAGCTTTACCTGTGGATAATTCATCATCAAAAAGATAATGGGACTCAATCTTATTCATATTCTTCTCTTCTTTCCTCTTGTTGATCACTATAATTGTCCACCTCAAAAAAATGCAACATCCTCTTCATATTTTGAAACTTAGCTTTGAATGCTCTTTCCCTCCTTACAACTACAATTTTTAAAGCCTTTTATAAGGCCAATGTAAGAACCCCACCAAGATTCTCCCCTGAAATTTTCTCAAAGCCTTCAATTTATTAATGCAACACTTTGCAAGTAATCTTATAGTGACACAATAGCATTCCAGATATAACAGTAATATTTCTTCAATTCACAACTGTTGAATTGATACAAATTGATATGCTCCAAATAATAACATTAATAAATCATCAATAATTTATATTCCAAATGCATTGAGGTGCTTGATGTAAAGAGCCTATGTGGCTCTCGTTCTTGCAATGATAATTTTTAAGAAAATCCGACAAATCTGGATACTAATGCTTCAACAATTTCCTTATAGCTTAATTGAAATTCTTCATTTAAATTTCAAGATATTCAATAATATAAAAATGAAACTCCACGGTTAGTATTTTAATTTCTAACATTTCATAATCTCCTCAAATTTAAATAATATTCAAAGCACCTGTTATCCCATCTGGTATGATCGAATGTATAAACTCCAGCTGGCAATGCTCACGCAACTTCTGTGTTGATTTGCAGCTGCTGGAATGAAATTATAATAAATCAACTCACACTCGATAATGTTTATTGAAACTTGCGACTGCTGGGAAAGAGTCGTTTGTTGAAGACTCACGCCTGGCAGTGAATTAAGACCCTGCGGTTATAATGATTAAGCTTGGCTGCCGTATCTAACAGTATTAAGAACCTTCCAATAAGGCAATCCTCCTGCCGTTAATTCACAACACTACCAAACATGCGCCCAAAATTGCTAGCCGCCTATAATTTTCGAATTTCATTGGCATTCTTAGTATCATTCTATGGCACAAGACTCCACCTCACAACACAGTGCTTGGAAGAATGAACGTTCTTCTCAGCATTCAAACCCTAGTCTCCTTAGCATTTCGAACCATTCAGAATTCTCCATTTCAATAAAATTTAACATAATCAATGATAATGACTTTTTCGCAAGTCCAAGGCTTTTAACCAAAAACTTCAATCTTCCTCAACACACCGAACTCCAACTTCAAATACACACCTTTCACTTAAGTGCCTTGAAGCATCAAGCACACACTTTTTAATTAGAACATAAAGTAACATGATAATAAATTAAGCCAAGCTTAATTGTATAAGATATGAAGACGGTGGCAGATTATGAACCAAACTGAAGAAGAATGAAGATCAAACCGAAACCCAACTGCCTTGCCTAAAATAGGAACCACCAACTGACTTACTATAAATAGTAAGTGCACACAGAGATCCCCTAAACATTCCATCAGCTCACGGGAATCGCATTAATGAACTAACAATAGCAAGCACAGGTACCTGCTAAATCGGGGACATTACAGTCCTCCCTCCCCAAGATTGCTTGTCCTCAAGCAATCGCAAACCAGGATGCTGCAAAATATCTTCTGATTCCCAAGTAGCATCCTCATCCGGAAGACCATGCCACTTGACCAAAAACTCACTGATAACTCGTCTGCGCAATTGTCGTTCCCTGGTATCTAAAATGGCTTCAAGAATCAATTCCAAATTCCCTTCATCATCCAGAGGTGGTAAAATAGCCGAAGGAACAACATGCCTTCCCAAAGCTTTCTTCAAACGGGACACATGAAACACATTGTGTACTTTACTATCAGGAGGCAAATCCAGCTCATAAGCAACCTCTCTAACACGGCGAACCACACGAAAGGGACCATAATACCGAGGTTTAAGCTTTTCAGCCCCGCTCCTCCGAATGGAAGACTGCCTATACGGCTGCAACATTAAATACACCATGTCCGCAACCTCAAAAGAGCGGGCCACTCTCCTTTGATCAGCATACTGCTTCTGTTGATTCTGTGCACACTGTATATTATCCCGCAAGGTGCCTAAAACATCCTGACTATCCTGTAACAAGTCACCTGCACCAAGTACTCTGCTATCACTGAGCATCAAATCAAAGAAACTGGGAGGATCATATCCATACAAAGCTCGAAATGGAGCCATACCGATGGACATATGGTGGGTTGAATTGTAACAATACTCACATAAATAAACCCACTTCACCCAAGCCCTCTGCTGCGCGGAAACATAGTTACGAAGATAGCCCTCCACCCATTTATTAACTATCTCAGTCTGCCTGTCAGTCTGCAGGTGATAGCTAGTGCTAGGAGTTAGTTCTGTACCACATAACCTAAACAACTCCTGCCAAAAATGACTCATGAAACGACTATCCCGATCACTCACAATGCTCCGTGGTAATCCATGTAACCGAAAAATCTCTCTGAAGAACAATTCTGCCACTTGTACCGCTGAAAAAGTGGTAGCAATGGGAAAGAAGTGAGCAAATTTAGTCAAACGATCCACTACTACATAAATGCAGTCTCTACCTTGGACCTTAGGCAGGCCCACAATAAAATCCATGGAAATGCATTCCCATTTTTTATCAGGGATAGGTAGTGGCTGCAATAATCCTGCTGGATATGTATGTTCCTGCTTGTTTTGTTGACAAACAGAACATTCTCTAACATAATTCTGAACATCATGTTTGAGACCCCTCCATGTGAAACGTTCACGCACCTGCCTGTAAGTTTTATAGAAACCCGAATGTCCAGCTATAGGGGAATCATGAAAAGCCCTCAGCACCAACTGTATAACACAGGAATTAGCCACCAACCAAACTTTTCCCTTGTAAATGATCAACTCATTCACAAGAGCATACCTGTCATCCTGGATAGTCCCATCCAAAAAGTCAACGGCCCACTGAACCTTCGCATACTCTGCGACTATCAAATGTTTCCAGTCCTCAATAACCTCTGTCAAGGCGCACAAGTGTGGTCTCCTAGATAGAGCATCAGCAACAACGTTTTGTGTCCCCTTGATATAGGTGATATCAAAATCATATGACTGAAGCTTGCTGACCCATTTCTGTTGCCGCTCATTCAGATCACGCTGCCCCAAGAAATATTTCAAACTATCATGATCAATTTTAATGCAAAATTTGTTGCCAACCAGCTATTGTCTAAATTTAGCCAAAGCATGCATGATGGCTAACATTTCCTTATCATAAATACTGAAAGACTTCTCAGGACCTCTGAGCTTCCTACTCTCATACACAATAGGATGACGATCCTGCGAAAGAACGGCACCAATGCCCTCACCAGAAGCATCACAATGCAAATCAAAAGGTCTAGAGAAGTCAGGCATAGCCAACACCGGACAAGAGGTCATAATCAATTTGAACTTCTCAAAACACTCCTGTGCCTAAGTAGTCCACTGGAAAGCACCCTTACGAGTCAAATCAGTAAGGGGAGTGGCATGTCGGGAAAAGCCTGCAACAAATCTGCGATAGAAGGCACACAGACCAATAAACCCTCTAAGCTGAGTCAGACTCTCTGGAACTGACCAATCCATAATAGCGCGAACCTTTTTCGGATCCATACGAACTCCCTCTGCGCTAATAATGTGTCCCCGGTACAATAACTCAGACATGCCCAATGCACACTTAGACTCCTTAGCAAATAAGGAAGCCTCAGCCAAGATACCCAACACAGTGTCCAAGTGCATCAAGTGCTCCTCCCACGTCCTGCTATAAACCAAGATATCATAAAAAAAAACCAATACAAACTTCCTCAACTGCTTATGGAAGACCCTATTCATAGTGGACTGGAAGGTTGCCGGTGCGTTGGTCAGCCCAAAAGGAATGACCAAAAACTCAAAGTGTCCATAATGGCATCGGAAGGCTGTCTTCTCTATGTCCTCCCGAACCCGAATCTGATGGTATCCAGATCTCAAATCTATTTTAGAAAAGAAAGCAGCTCCGTGCAACTCATCAATCAGCTCATCAATGCGAGGAATTGGATACCTGTTCTTGATGGTTTTCCGATTCAGCATTCTATAATCAATACACATCCTCATAGTGCCATCCTTCTTCTTCACCAAAACTATTGATGAAGCAAAAGGGGACTTACTCGGCCTGATGTGACCCATAGAGAGCAGCTTCTCAATAGTCTTTTCGATCTCATCCTTCAACCGTTTGGGATGCCGGTAAGGAGTGATCATAATGGGTTTAGTACCTTCTTCTAGCTCAATAATATGCTCTATGCCTCTGTCAAGTGGTCTGCCATGTGGTAAATCACTGAACACTTTGGAGTGTTTAACCCGAAGTTCCTGTATATCAGGCGGATAGACTGTCTTCTCAGCCTCTGCAGACTTGAGTGACATCCTACACTCTGCTGCCCAATCCACTGCATCATGATTAATAAGTCGCTGCATACGTCTGAAAGAAATAATCTTCAAATTCTCTTCCTTGATGACTTTCAAAATATGTTTCTTTCCATCCACCTCGAAACTCATCTCCATGTTCTTAAGGTTGAGGTAAAACACCTCAATGGAATTCAACCAACTCATGCCTAGAACCAATTCTGTCCCACCCATATCAACCACATAAAAATCAGATTTGAAGTCATAATTGTTTAGCTTGAGGGGCAGATTCGAAATCATTTGGTCACACTTAAGAGTGTAACCATCAGCAACCTTGACACTAATTCCCTCAAACTCTTGAGTCAACAACCCTCTCTTGGATACTAACCCTGAATCAATAAAATTATGTGTTGCCCCTGTATCCAATAAAGCAATGACACGCTGTCCCGCCAAGAGCCCACGTAATCTAAAAGACCCTTCTTTCTGCATGCTAGAGAGATAAACCACCTTAAGCTTAGAATTGTCACCATCTTCCCTCTTTGTAGATATTTCTTCTTCCATGTCAACCTGCTGTTCTGAAAAATCAGTCACATGCTCATCTTCATAAAACCATTCCATAAGTCTATTTCTCCCTTTAGGCCTCAAAGGGCACTCATGTTTCTCATCATAGGGACCCCGACAATAAAAACATAGCCTCCTCCTCAAATCATTAAGAGTTTCCTGATCAAGTGGTCCCGTTATAGGACACTTAGAATCTAATCCATCCTCTTTTCTTGGGGCACAATTATTGTCCTGTGTAGAACTAGATGGCCTGGAAGGAAAATGAGTGCGTGGAGCTGAAAACTCTAAGTCCCGAGCTTTCTTCGTGGCTGCCTGTAAAGAAGGGGGATCAAATGATTTAACCCATCCTCTGAGAGGTTCTACTAATCCTTCTATAAACAACATCACCCGTCTTCTCTCTGAAATATCATAAACCATCACTGAGACTCTTTGAAACTCATTAATGAAAGTTTCCAAACTACCAGTCTGTTTAAATTGAGCCAAATCACGAAAATATGATTCTGGATCTTTTCTGTCAAATCTTTCAACCAGATTCTGCACAAACTCCTGATAAGTTCTTACCTGATCATGCTGTAATGACACGAGACCATGATACCACCAATCATGAGCAGCTTCGTCTAAGTGCAGAATAGCAAAGCGAACAACGTCCTCTTCTGACATAGGACGTAAAGCAAGATAAGTATCCAACTTATGAATCCAGGTTCTGGCTGTCACCTTTCCACTACCATCAAAATGAGTCATAGTGAGTTTACTGGTTGCTTGCTTGAGTTCAAACTGGTTAGTCCTCTGTCTCGCATCTGGACTGTGCCTGCCTTTGTGATGCTCTCTTTTTTGGGTTAAAAACTTATCAAGGTTCAAGTTCCTCTTAATGGGTTCAGGTAATGCATCCCATTCAGCATAATGAGCAACCATATCATCCACAAAAAGGCTTGGCTCAGAATCAACACTAACTGCATCCTCTTCAGGTCTCAGAAACGTACGATAATGGTCTATCACGAGTGCCTGTAGGATCATCTCTGGTCACTTGCCTATCCACAATTCTGGATCTATGCGAACCAACAGATGCATCTCTAGTGCCCCTGTCACGGTTTCTTGGTACATTCATGTGTTGCAAGGTGTCAGAAAGTTGTTGAAAAATAGTTGCAACATGATGTTGACCATCTACAAGATTCCGGAAAGTATCTCTTACTTCCCTGTCCATGTCATTTCCCACATTCTCTGTTCCTATTACCTGTTTGATCACCCTGCGGACCCTGTTCATTACCATCCGGAGGTGGCGAAGCTCTACCCCTGCGGGTATAATGAACACCTGGTACAAATCTATCTGCCATACTGGGCCCAAAACTTCAGGCTAGCAAGATCAATGCTCTGATACCACTGTAAAGAGCCTATGTGGCTCTCGTTCTTGCAATGATAATTTTTAAGAAAATCCGACAAATCTGGATACTAATGCTTCAACAATTTCCTTATAGCTTAATTAAAATTCTTCATTTAAATTTCAAGATATTCAATAATATAAAAATGAAACTCCATGTTCAGTATTTTAATTTCTAACATTTCATAATCTCCTCAAATTTAAATAATATTCAAAGCACCTGATATCCCATCTGGTATGACCGAATGTATAAACTCTAGCTGGCAATGCTCACGCAACTTCTGTGTTGATTTGCGGCTGCTGGAATGAAATTATAATAAATCAACTCGCACCCGATAATGTTTATTGAAACCTGCGACTGCTAGGAAAGAGCCGTTTGTTGAAGACTCACGCCTGGCAGTGAATTAAGACCCTGCGGTTATAATGATTAAGCCTGGCTGCCGTATCTAACAGTATTAAAAACCTTCGAAGAAGGCAATCATCCTGCCGTTAATTCACAGCACTACCAAACACACGCCCAGAATTGCTAGCCGCCTATAATTTTCGAATTTCATTGGCATTCTTAGTATCGTTCGATGGCACAAGACTCCACCTCACAACACAGTGCTTGGAAGAATGAACGTTCTTCTCAGCATTCAAACCCTAGTCTCCTTAGCATTTCGAACCATTCAGAATTCTCCATTTCAATAAAATTTAACATAATCAATGATAATGACTTTTTCGCAAGTCCAAGGCTTTTAACCAAAAACTTCAATCTTCCTCAACACACCGAACTCCAACTTCAAATACACACCTTTCACTTAAGTGCCTTGAAGCGTCAAGCACACTTTTTAATTAGAACATAAAGTAACATGATAATAAATTAAGCCAAGCTTAATTGTATAAGATATGAAGACGGTGGCACATTATGAACCAAACTGAAGAAGAATGAAGATCAAACCGAAACCCAACTGCCTTGCCTAAAATAGGAACCACCAACTGACTTACTATAAATAGTAAGTGCACACAGAGATCCCCTAAACATTCCATCAGCTCACGGGAATCGCATTAATGAACTGACAATAGCAAGCACAGGTACCTGCTAAATCGGGGACATTACACTTGAGGTGTTTGAGTTGCCTGCAAGCCTTTTGTTGACTGGTCAAACTTTTACCTCTGCAATTTCTAGTCCTGCTGATATATTTAGGTGTTTATTATAATTTATAATACCTCCTTATGCCACCCCATCATGTACAACCCTCTCCCAAATAGGTGCAGCAGCCCTACAGGAAGTATGACTGCTTTCAAAGGCATAAAAAATACCTGTTATAACTTGCTTGACTTTATTGGCTCACCAAATAGCTGGGTTGGCATTTCCATAGGCTTTAAGCCTTTCAAACAACATCCATTGGCCCTTCCTAATTTGTACAGATCCTTTGCATAATGTACAACAGCCCAGGAAAGAGTTTGAATTATTTAATTTCATAGCTTGCTGACATTGTTGACCTTTTAAGTGCTGCATTTGAATCTTCCCAAAGCCTTTTGAGCCTTCAAACACGAATTCCATCCTTCCCTTCAATAATTCAAACCATCTCTTTATACTTTAAAGTGGTACAACTTCCATATGGAGTTGAAATATGTACTGCTGGGTGAAATCTAGTTGCTTCAATATATATTATCATTTTATTTATTTATTTGAAATTTTCTGAATACATCCTTCCCTTGTAATCTCAGCATCTTTTACCTTTCACACAAATCAAAAGATAAAATTATTTTTACCAGCAAACATACAATAAATTTGTACCTAAAGTATGAAAGTTGGCAATTGCAAACAAATCCCTTATTTTTTTTTCAATCAAATGCATCCATGAATCCTATGGGAATCCACCAAGGTTGGTTGATATGGGTTTTCGTCCAATCAACAAAGAAGACCAAGGTTTTTTGTCCCAGGTTTTCTGAATCAAAAGTAGAAGCTCTCAAAGTTCTCCAAGAAAATAACAAATGAAAAAAATTGCTTTTGACTCCCAACCCCTTTTGTATCCATCTTTGAGACAATTAATTAATTTTATGTTCCTTTATTTCATTTTCCCACTCATAAAGTGTCCCACTTTATGTTTTTCAATTGACATTAAAAAAAGTCACTTTTGTAACATACACCCCTAAACTTTTTTTTTCATTTGTTTTGCCAAACAACTTGACCACAACCAAAATAAGATATGAAAGGTAACTGCTGTAGCATTAGTTTTATTTTTTGATAATGCAAACAAGGGTTCCCTGCTGATGCAATTTTATGATTTGATATTTAGCAATCTTCTTTCAAATGCTTACTGGTTTGTGATTTTATTGCCTTCACAATGAAATACAAAATTAGGAAATGAAAGCATGATGAACAACCAACTACTTCACATTCAAAATACCTCAAATCTGAAGTATTACATGCACTTTTAGGTGTATTACAGCAGTCCACGTGAACAGTCAACAGCAGGTCTGAAATTCATTATTTCATTGTCATTAGGCAAGGCTCCGAAGGCATCAAACAAATCAAAGAAACTCTCCAAATCAACACCCAACACTCCTGATTGCTCGGAATGAATTTTCAGCCTTGCAAACACCTGAAAATCTCATCTACAAATTGGAATCATGCTCAGAAAGTCTGCAACAGTAAAACTAGGCACTAGGTTCATCACTGATTCCCACCAAACTGGCTAGCAAACAGTCCAAATCACTCAACCAAGATGCCAAAATGCACTTCACAAGGTTGGGGAACAAAGGACAAGAAGAAGACAAGTTGCCACAGCCAAGGAAAGCATGAAACCAACTTCATAACCTTACCATGGTCACTCCACGAGGTAACCCAATAGAAAAAACCCTTAAAACAACTATTGTATCCTGATGGCCTTGCTTTGGAAAACTGTATGATTAATCACCCACAAATTAAACCCTTTCTAGCTTGTTTTTTAAATTTCAAAACAAGGTTCTGCAACTAAAGCATCGCCCTAAATACTTAGTTGTACGACCAGCATTAGAAGTACTTGAGAACACCACCAAAATACACCCAAAAGTCTTTGCTAACCACCAAAAAACAAACCCACGAATGCGCACTTCAAACCCCAATTCCAGAAAAATCTACGAAAATTAATGTATTTCCTATGTGAAAACACCAAACCAACTAGGGAGGATCTTTCACCACCAAAACAAGTGTATTTGACGAGGGTTTCCATCCTCATTCAATCTCCGAAGAACTTCTTTGTTCATTCCAACAGCATTCTATTATGTGTGTCAACTCTGTATGAGAGAATGAGAGCCCAAATTGCAATATATGGACTTGGAGGGAGAAATTAGGGCAAATTCAAATATTCAAATAGAATACTCCCTCAAGAAAGGTGCCCATATAACTTTTAAAAACAACTAATGTCTTCCATAGCCTAGGAGTCCCAATTGGAGACCCACTTTTCAAAATATTAATTCACTAAAATATTAAAAAGTCACTTTTCAAACACTTAGTAAAAATATTAAAATAATTTCCATCACCTTATGGAAACTTGCCAAGACAACTAGAAATGGTGAATTGAACATACCGAAACCAACTGTAACTGGTAGATGATAATTGATGTCGATACAAACACATACTATAAACAACAGTGTTCCATAAGAACCAAAGAGAACAAACCTAGAAAATTTGGTGCCATGCAAGCACTTACTATAAATAGCAATGTTCTTTGACAACCAAAGAGAACAAACCTAGAAAAACCCAGAAAGATCAACACCATGCAAGCACTTACTATAAGTAGCAATTGTTGTTGAAACCTACTAAAACTAAGATTTGAGCTCACCAAGAACACTAGAACCCTCCCATTGCATCAAGATATCTACGAAAGAATCTTATGTGGACACTTCATTCAAGGATGAGTAATGGACTCAAATGACATGCATTGAGACCCCTACTCCATCATCACTTGTTGATACTTCAGAGTTTAATGTTGCTTTTTTGAGAACATTCATTAAATTTTTGTAATTGGGAAATTCTAGTCTTCTAGATGCACCTCATTGGCATTCCTATTTATCAATCCTTGGTCCACATTTTTTTTATTTGGAGGATACATTAAAGGATGTGCATTACATCTTTGATGACGATGATGTCATCATATCTTATGTGTTTCCAAAAGCAATTTAGATTTTGCCCTCTCTTGCTATTTCTTTAATTGAGCATTCAATTCTTGTTTTGGAGTGGAACATCTATTTTTAGCATGCAGATGCTAGAACTGTATTCAAAGAAACATAGTTGAATTTAGGTTCCTTAATCATCTAGAACTAAGTTGTCGATTCGGGTTTGATTTCAAGTAAACAAGCAAGGCAAAAATATTTCCTTGAGTATGGGTATGGGTATGTGTTCATTTGTACATATATATACATACATATATTATAAATTTATAGCCACGTGTTCAAACAACAAAGTTGTAAATATAAAAAGAAGAATGATACCATAAATCCATAATTGTCAATAAAATTATAAATAAGATACCTATATCATATTCATAATTTGCCAAAAAGATAATAGTCAAGTCCCAAAATATCATTACACAATGAAAATTCAAATTACAAGCCATATTTAATATCCAATGCATTCGTCTTCATCAGAGGCATCAAGGTCAACATCGAGTTCAACTTCATTTGAACCACAATCCATTAGATTGTCATTTGCACTAGCTACGCTTGTGCCATGTGCAAGGGCTGTCTTTGTTCATCTATAGAGACTTGGGCAAGTTGTGCAGCTGTGGTAACTAACTTAGCACACTTAGGGGCTAGATGTAATGTCCCCTTTTTGAGATGATATGGTTTATGATTGGATTAGCCTACTATTGGCCCTCGTAGACTAAGTCAGTTGGTTAGAGGGTCCCAGTTGGCAAAACCAGGAGGCTCTTTCCCTTCCGGAGGTCAAAAAGTGTTCAGGATTGCTCTTTATTTGGGTCAGTTTGGTACACTTACTATTTATAGTAAGTCATTTATCCAACATTTCTACATTTGGCCGGGGCACCTGGATCAGCCTTAGTTGCAGTGACGACCCTTGACACTATTGATTTGATAAGGTATTCAAGGATTTACTAATTATAGTAAGTGGTTGTTAGAGAGAGACCCTTACTATTTTTAGTAAGGTAGTTGGGTGGACAGTGGACACAATGGTTAACTCCCAGGTTCAGACGAAATTGATAAATAATGATTATTTGTGGAGTTATGCTATTTTAATTATTAATAAAGTGATTAGTTTATAAATAATTATTTACAAAGTGCAATTATAATGTTTTAAGTTCACTTTATGCACAATGGGGCCATGACCCTCAATTAAATGCCAGTTAAAGTACATTATTAATTGCATAAAAGTGAGTGCCCAAGTTGAGGAGATAATATAAAGTTTTTATTAAAAACCTGAAAGTGGATTTGAAAGTGGGTTTAAATGCTATCAAGGAGATTGGGCATATAAAAAAGTTTCAAAAAGCAAATAGATTCATTATTGTTGATCATTTTGACTATGCTTTTTGGGGTTTGTGACTGTGGAAGAGAAACCAAGGGTTTTAGCCATTTTTATGCTTTGAAGAACGAAAACTCTTCATTGTAATTGCAATCTTGAGGCTGTGAGAGATCAATTGAATCATCGCCATAGTGTGGGCTTCATCCAACAGTCCAATCTGAGCATAAAGAGGAAATTTGTGCAAGGGTTTGAAGCAAATTTGAAGTCTCATCTATTGCAAACCTGTAGCTTCATTATAGCAGCCATTGTTGATAAGATTTCATGCTTTGTACCTTACTGCTACTAATTTCAGATTTCACTATAAAGGAGTTGGTGCAAATTCCGGGTATGAATAGAATGTTTTTGATCCTTGTATATGAAGATATAAATAATAAAATTCAATTGCAACACTCATATAGTTGAAGTTTATTTCAGTTTGTTATTTCTTGCAAAGTTTATATTCTTGCTTGGCAACACTTTTGAAAGTTTGAGAAAATTACATAAGTTAGTTCTTGCCTGGCAACAATTTTGAAAGTTAAAGAAAATTACATAAGTTAGTTCTTGCCTAGCAATCCATTTAAAAATTCAAGAAATTGCATATTTATTCCAAAACAATCAGTCAAATATATCATTGCATAGCAATTCAATGGGTTGGTGAAGTTGGAACTTGCAGGGGTTCTTACACTAGATCCCAATTCCTTTTCACACCCTCATTGAATTATGGATGCTTATGTGATAATAGATGAAGGTTGGAGTGTATGTAGACCATATCCTTTGCTTTTTTTGCACCCAAATGATTGCACTTAACCAAGTGGATGAGTATTGTTGTGACCTAATCACACATCGCCCATCAAAGATGGGGCCCCTATCTTTTCGCTTGCTTGGCCTCTTTTGGCTTGTGTTCTCGATAGCTCTTGGTTTCAATCTCCTAGGTTCCCTCCTGATCAGATTGAGAAATGGTAATTTTTTACTAAGTCCTAAACCCTAAACCCTAAGTCAAGTTTTGTTCCTCGTCCTTAAAGATTCTAATTTTGAAATGCTTCTTGATTTTGAGTTTTCAAGTTAGAATCCTTAAAGAGAGCCTATTAGATTCCAAGTCTTTGTGGATAGTAATTTGGAGGATTGAAAATGTGTCAAAACATGCTGAATAAAGGCTCGGGAAAATGCCCAGTCTAGCAGTAGCTTCAAGAGGGCATGGAGATATTCAAATGTCCGAAAGTGCTCACCTTTATTAATGTGTCTTTATTGAGTCACAATTCAACATGTTAAAGGAAAGATAAAGAAAATTAGCAGATACTGGAAAATCAAATGTAAAGGAAGGAAGAAAATTCATTTCCCATGAAGCCTTTCAACACAACAAAAGAATTCCAAGCATGCAAGTTGTAAGTAATCAGAATTTTCTCTAGCATCCAAATTAATCTACAAATGAGAGGATGTGTCCTCGAGAGAAGATGCCAACTAAGTCATAAAATTTCAAATGGATGCAGAGAAGGATGAATAACCTATGCTCATGAATCATGCACACTCGCCAGCACAAATTTCACAGTATTAAGGAATATTTCAAAGCATCAACATCTGCAACACTTACGAATTCGCGCCATGAGCAGCACAAAATATGCAAGGTTCAAAATTTGTCAACAGGGATAGAATGTGCTAGATGCATACCTTCTATGACCAAGATACTTCCCCTCGTCTCCATAATCCATCAACGAGCTGCAATTAATCCCCGCGGAGGAAAGGGGGGGAAGAAATGATTTAAGCCCCAAATAATGAGGACATCGACGCATGCCCAACACTAAACCAAGCGGGTGAAGAAATAAGGTGAAGTCTTAAAATCTTGTGCAGACTCTAAAGCGGGCCTTGAGCACATATGCATATGATCAAAGAGGGCGTCCCAACCATATCCGAGGTACAACTGTTGCTTTATGCATGCAGTATTTACCAAAGCCGAGGATTCAATTCGTGGCGCAAATCAATGAATGAAGGGAATCCCGCCCAAGATTTGTTTTTGAGCACAAACTCCAGGTAACACTCTGGTCACTACTTAACGATTCAGAAGGAACCATGCCCAAATAATGGTCTATGGGAACCATTTGTATGTGTCTGGTGCAGATTCAACATAACCAGGGGGGATTATGAGGAAGACATGCTTGCAATCGCTCCCAAGGATCAATCTCCATGAGGTCAGGAAGCGCCGATAGGTGCTAGGCGAACAGAGGTATCAAATTGATTCTAGACCATTATTTGTACTCATTATAGAAGGCTCTGTGAATGGAAATCTTCACACGGGAATCTGATACACGCTTGAAGTAGCATTCTAGGCACTAAACTCTCGATTCATGTGCCCTCCAAGCACGAGAGACATGTGGACAAGGAAATTTGAAACCATTCACTGCAATATCTCATACGCACTCCTAGCGTAGTATTTCATAGCCAAGGAATATGCAGAATGTACGATCTACCATGAAGTTTGAAAGAGACAAATCCTTCACCAAACACAAAAACACTCAAATCAAAACAATCCACCATGGAGATGCACGAAGAGCGCAATTTTCAGGGAACCAAGGAAAGTTTATGATCAAATGGAATGTTTGTGAACGGCCTTCCTAGCATACCCATTGCAGTTTGGTCTCAATCAGGAAAAGATTGGAATGAAGGAATTTTAATGACGTCCACGAGACCAGCGGTCTAAGGGACCAAGATAGAACCAATTAATCCGTTTGCTGAAGTTTCTCCAAGTAGACCCTTTTATTGTGGATCCTCGTTAGGAAAGTAGCCATTTTGTGTAAGTTTGCCTCTTCAAAAAGTTCATTCATTCAAACTGTTCACTTGTAAGTTGTCTTCATAATGACTGTGAATATCTTCATAAGCAGCACATTCCTTGATGAAATGCCACTCCATTTCAAATTTTCAACCACCCCTCTGCTGCAAAAATTACCAGTTCTTTCTTCCCACATCTCTTTGGGAACTTTCCATCTACCAATTTCGCATCGTAAATGATGAGAGCTGGTCCTCAGCTGGGCCATCAAAATTTTTGCTTTGCCTTTAATTGTGGAACCTAAATATTCTCGTCATGGTCCCACTTGGGGTTAAATTCTTTGACATAGTAGGCTTTTTTCCTACCTTTCTGTTTTGTCCACATGGCTGTTTTGAATTTCTCCAACACCCATTTTTTTATCTCAATGCTAGTGTTTGGGCATCCGTAGGTGTTTATGTTCCATTTGTTTAACCACTTGTTATTTTGTTTCTTCCACGTCTTTTTCCTCCATTCTAACTCCTCCGCCACTACCAACCTAGGCCAGCGATGCATATCCATATTACCCACTTTTTTTAAGTAGCATAGCAAGCGAATAATAGCTGAGGCTTCAATCAGAAACATACCAGCCTCCGCCAACAGGATCTCATATGGGACCGTCGTCTTTACCTTGAGGTTACTAGTGATAAGATGTTTTTGTATTCTTTCTATTTGTCGCCATTTGTGATTTGACATTTTACTCCCCCAAACCTCACCCATAGAAGTTTGTTTGGCACATGCTTCACTCGAGTGTAGAATAAACCAAGTCAAGGATTTTCCAAAACAAGGAATCCCCCACCTTGCCATATTTGCGTTCGAGCACGGTTTTACCCCACTCAAGGAATGTTGCAAATATTAAAAAATTCCCCACAACCTTCAAAATGCGCTTGGGCGCAAGTCAACCTAGTCAAAGGAAACTTTGCAAAACAAATAAAATCCATGACAATACCAAATACGCGCTTGAGTGCTAAAATGGGCTAGTCACGAAAAATTGCCAAAAAAGGGAAAATCCGCGTGGGGGCCTGATTCGCGCCCGAACATGGATAAGACAAAGCGAAGGAACTTTTTTTAAGATGGAAGAAGTATTTGTCCACCTACACTACCCAAACCACTCTAGCGCGGTTCCAACTCAGCCAAGGAAGATTACCTAAAAGTGAATTTGTCCACCATGGACCACAATATGCCCAGTGCATCTTCAACACGACGAAGGAAACAGTTTTAAGGAAGTCTATCCGTGTAGAAGGCCAAATCGCGCCCCAGCGGGATTTGAGATAAGTCAGAGAAATTTCCACACCAAAAAGAAAATCCGCCATTCACTACCAATCACACTTGAGCGCGATTCCAAGCCAGTCGCGAAACTTTGGAAAATCCCAAAACAAAAGAAAAATTTTCATCACTACCAAAACGCGCTCCAGTGCAGGTCAACAAGGTCAAAGGAGAATGCCCAAAGTAAAAGAAAATCTGCCTAGACCTCCCTTGTGTGCTCAAGCACATTTTCCGTATAGTGAGGGAAAATGCATTTTTTGGAAAATCCACCGAAAAGGGTTCAGTGCGCTCTAACACAAACTCAACTTTGGAAACTTTAAAGTCTTAGATGATTGAAAAATCAAAACTCTTCTTCGCCGAGAAATTGTGAAATTAAAATTCATTTTAGAATTTTAGTCATGATTGAAATTCAAAATTGGGGAGGTATTTGGATTTTGAAAGACAAATCGAGTTGCAATCTCAGATGGCCGCAATAAACTCAGGAAGTTTGATTGGGGATTAAAGTTCAAAAAGAGAAATAAATCAATCTTTGAAATTAAATTGAATATTAATTAAATATTAGATTTTATTATTTAATATTTAATTAATAAACTTTTGAAAATTGGGAAAAAAGAGAACTTGAAAATAAAATGCTTTTGGATTTAAATCTAAAAATTAATTAAATATTGATTTTTATTAAATATTTTCAAAATTGGATACATCGTTTTTTTGGAAGAGAATTTGAAAAAGCACAAATCACTTTTTATTTATTTATTTATGAGGAATTATTTTCCAATGTTTAATGTACAATTGTAAAAAAAATCAAAAGATTGGAAAATGGGCTAAATTGTGTTTTAATTAAATACTAAGATTTATTTTCAATACTTAATTTTAATTTGGAAAAAAAAAACAAATGGACATGGGTGAAACTTCATGAAGTTATAAGGTTCAAATTGGCAACTTCGTGGATAAGCAAGTGACAGAGAATCTCTTCAAAATCGGAAGCTTGGAAGAAAAAGAAAGCAGTTTCCGAAATTTAGTCCCAACAATTAAAGCAGTTTTTCGAGATGAAAGTCTATATAAGAAATCCTTCCCATTTCATTCTCACACACAGAAGTTCAAGAACAAAGTTGAGAAGAGATTTTGAAACTTCGGGAGGATTTGTGAAATTTTTTTTGAAGAGGCTAATATTCTTAGGGAAAAATCTTGAGGAAAAAAGTTATTTCTTGGAGAGCGTGAAATTGCTTTCAGTTGGGAAAATTTTGAAGTTGTAAATTTCAGAGAAAAGGAATCTTTTTGCAGTAAGTTGGAAAACTCAAAAAAAGCATAAATTCTTGGAGAGAGAAAATCCTATCCTGGAGACAGTGGAAAATTCTTGATTAATTTCCAAAAATTTCTCCCTTTATGGGTAAAATTGGTTTTCTTTTTCCATTTTCTATGCGTTCTTATGTGTGCTTTTTTTTCTGTTTTGCAAGAAGCTGAGATGGCGGAACCCAAAGGGATGAGCATGACTAGGAAGTAGTTGATGAAGAACGAGCAAAGAGGGTTTTATCCCGAGTCCAAGATTGTGTCAAAATGGGCAAAAGTTGGAGACACCAATCTCAAATGCTTGGATATGAGTGAGTTCCACAAGAGAATGTTCGGATAAAGGATCATCAACCAACACATTTGGCCACTCAAATTGTGAGCAGTAGAATCGTGGTTGCAGATGGTTTCACTCCAACTTTTCAACATGCAAAATTGATTGTGGAGTGCGCAAGGCACTAAAATCCCAAAGACAAAACAAATAAGGATTTAGATGGAAATGTCATTGCAAATCTCTCTCCACCAGCTATCTCAGAAGCATTTGGAATCCCTGCACTCCGGAATATGGTTCTAAAATCAAAAGAACAAGCATACAGAGTTTTCACTGATGGGGTTCAACATTGTGAGACCGTCATAAACAACAAGTGGTTTAAAAAGAATAGTTCCCACCATTCCAAGTTGCCCAAGGAGTTAGTATGGCTTGACCTTCAGTGGGAATATAGCGATCCAGTCATGATGTTGAGCCGAATTTTTGGGATTCCGCAATCTTATCAGTTTGAATCGTGGATGTGGTATTACATTGAACAAGTAGCCGAAGGATTCAACAATATGGATTGGGTTGGACTAATCAGTGACAACTTGAGCAAGCAGCTAAAAAATATGGAGCAGTTGAGAAAGTTTAATATGAGCTCTTATGTCATCTACATGCTGGCATGAAATACAAGGTATGATGGACTGAGGTGCAAGGGAAGGATTGGAAGTGGTGCTAATCGCTTGAAGGTGCATGAATGCTACCCTCAGTTGTATTTGCATGCCATAGATGATTACATCAAAGTCAACGATGCATTTGCAATGCGCATTGTCAGGACTTTGAAGAAGAGACTGCATGTGAGGCTATCGGTCAGAACAATGAAATTGGTGAACTATGGAGCTTGGTTCATTCAGTTTCCCACTTTCTCCTACATCAGAGTACAAGGATTTTTGGCACAGCCATACAAACTCCCATGGTACCCCATTGATAAAATGGTCTTGTTGGAGATCACTCGACAATTGCCATTTGTGATAAAATTCAGAAGGGAAATAGAAAGTTGGGGTCGGAATTTCCAATTTCCATAGGTGAAGATGAAGTTGAAATGTGCCCGAGTTTGAAGGCAGTTGAGAGAACACTAGATGAGCTACATTTATTTCATCTACCGCTTTATATAGGAAGGTTGGACTATGACCCATACAACAAAATTAGAACAGTGGCAAAAGCGAAATATCAACACAAAATGCACCTTGAGGATTTATGGGCTAATGCAGTCGATGAAAAATGAGATTAGAAAGAGGATGTGTTCCAGGCTGCCACTGAGCATGATTAGAGCATGCAAGATCTTCCAGGTGCCTGATCAGATGAAAGAAGATCTAAACACGGTCTAGAAAGGATACAATCTAGAGAAAGAAAAGGTCATCCATTCCTATGATTGGTCAAGAAAGGAAATTTCAAACATTGGTATATTATCTGCACTTGTCTTGGATTTCACAAAGTGGTGGATTGAACAACAATTTGACAAGCTGGAGATGCCAAAGGAAGGTTTGACATACAAGTTAACGGGTCGTTAGCCACTTCGAGATGAGAGACCAAAGAAGCCCTCAAGAGGAAGAATGGAAGAAGGAGAAATCCCATCAGGAAGTACAGAGCGTAAAAAGGGAAAAAGTCTTACTGCTCAGGAAGTGCAACCAAGGAGTAGGCCAAATATTCAAATTGAAGAACCTTAGCAAGAGGCAAAGATTAGGGAATGTTCCATCTTCGCCTAGCCGGACTCCAAGTTTGCAGGAGATAGGCCCTTTTACTAGGGAAGAGGTAGAGACAAGTAGAAGAAGGATAGAATAAGAAGAGCACATGACTAGGACAATGCAGGATAGACTGAGCATCAATGCCTGTCAAGAATTTGTGCAGGAAAGGAGCAAAGAACAAGATATCACCACCGAGGAAAGCCTTGGCGCCCTTTTAGAAAGAGAGATGATGGAAGAAGAGGTTCTTGAGACAAAGGCAGAAATTCTTGCAGCTAAGGCAGAGATTCCTGCAATAGAGGTGGCAGCTCCTAAGGTAACAGTATAAAGTCCTCGAGCCAAGGAAGAAATTGATATCAGGGCGGTTCAAGGGAAAGAGCAGTTGACAGTTTAGAGTGATCAAATGTTGATGTTCCAAAATGGTTGAGGCAAAGGATACAGAGAAGTCAAGAGAAAGAGGTTGACTCGACAGTTGAATTGCAGGAAATCTTGAATCAAGTCAACAAATCAGCGGAGAAAGGAAAATCTAAGAAGTTCACAAAAGTCATCAGGGGAGAAGTTGGATCCAGAATTCTACAAGTTGCAACACCTATGGTGGATAAGGCAAAGGATCAAATTACTACAAATGAATACAATGTGACAGAGATTGATTTAGGCCATGCCTCCCGAGCGCAGGTTATGGAAGAATTTGATGATTCTGCACAAGCAGTAAAAGATAAGATGAGGAAGCTAGAAGGCAAATATCAGAAACAGAAAGTCAAGATCAAGGCCTTGTGCGAATACATAAACAACCTACCTCGTCCAGTGCAAGAAGAAGGCTCGTCCTTTGCTCCTCCAGTTATTCCAATTGAGTCAGTGGAAAGTATCAAAAGGATTAGACGAATTGCTCAAGGTGCAGAAGTTTGGATCGAAGGCATCTAGAAGGAAGCATACAAACATGCTGAGGACTTAGTGTGAGTTCATGATAGGGCACTGTCAATCCTTTACAAGGTACATTGCATGGAGGAATCGTAGAAAGATGAGCACATTTATCAAGAAGAGGTGATCTCAAACTTGCAAGATTTGATGGAAACTCCTAGGCAATTATTGGTTGATGGTGGAGTCATTAGGGAAGGAGAAGCATATGACTTTACCCAATGGTACAACACAATGATCACGGCTAAGGAAATGTTTGAACATTTCAGCGGGGAATCCACTCAATTGAAGGGGATAGCTGAAAATATCCGATAGGAGATATCCAACACAGTTGCATCACTGTTATCATTAAGGTTGGCTGAAAATGAAATAATTGTAGGCAACCTAAAGAGCAAATTAGAGGAATCATTTCGATTGAATTTCTTCACAAAGCATGATTTTGAAAACTTCTCTACTTTCTCAAATGACATGCATATAGCTCAGGACCTATTGCCAGAGTGGGAGGAAAGCTTGGGCAGATCTGAAAGGACGGTAACAGTCTTGGAATAAAAGTAGGAATCAGCGCCAAGTGTCAATGTGGATGAGTTAGAGACAGTGCTGGACATATTCCAAGCCTTCAACCAACAAAGTCAAAGATAGGCTATTCTGGGCAAAGATGCATTTAATGCATAGTGGGCATTCATTTCACCCCACTCTCTTCCTGAACTCGAATGCGTAGCGAGCATTTATTACCCACAAAGATGGTGGATTCCTCTTGATAGGTCAATGTGGACCCTTGCATTAATGTAGATTCATTTTTTCTTGCCCTAACCCTAATTAGGGTTGAGGTGGCAAAATCTGGGCCATCGATTATTGTTTCAATCTAGGCCACCCGTTTAATTGAGGACCTATATAAAGGCCTCATTTCTCATCTATAAGCAGATATTTTGAGATTGTTGCTAAGAGCTACCAAGATAATAGAGTTTTCATTGTTGGTTTCATGGTGATTGCTTGATATATTTTGGTGCTTGCTTGGTTTCATTATTCCCTCATTTAGAATAGATTTGTTAGATAAAGTGTTGTGATTTCAATGGAGAATGCGATGGTGTTTTGATGAATTCTTTGGTTCATACTTTTGATGATTTGCTGATTGTAAGTCATTGTGCAAAGTTAGCTTGAACCCACTTTCATGTATGCTTAACTTCTGACATTCAATGTGTATTGTTCGTTTTGATGGTACACATTGTGATATGAAAATCATTTGCATAACCCCTTGAAGATTGCACCAGTTCTCGTCTAGTAGTTTATCTTGGCGAAGCGAAGCTTGGTTATTTTGGGAATTTGTCCATCAAACTCAAAGCAGTATTCATTGTTGTCATTACCCTTAGGAGTAGATTAGAATTCCTAAACCCTTTACCCTTTGCTTTCCACATATTCTGTGAAAATCCAAAAAATACTTCATTGCAATATCTTTTGATAACTCCCACATCCAACATGATTTGAAATCTACTCGAGAAAAGAAAACGTAAGGCCCCTTGTGATAATCAGCAAATCACATCAACCATTGAGCTTATCCACGGTCAAGACCTGACACAAAAGGAACCTTGGAGTCTGTTGTATGATCTTCCACAATCTTAGCACGCAAACGAATTTGATCAAGAGAGGACAAGCTACCTTGGTATTTTGTTCTACTGTTTGGTGAATCATAAAACGCACATCAACAATTATGTACTCCAATTCCGCTCAATTGAAGAACAACTTGCAACCTGTTGAGTTTGCATACAACATTTAGTATTTAATTTTATAATTCAAGAATCAAAACTTAATAAGTTAAAATGTAAATTATAAAATAAAAATGTTTTAATATGATAGCATCATGATCAAATGAAAAATGATAAAATTAAAAATTAAAAAAAACATACTTGGGAGAGAATTTCAATTGCAAGAGGTTGCAAGAAAATAGAGCCTTGAGCGGTAGTATCATGATATTTGGAAGATACAAATTGGCCAAATTCGCACAAGACAATATTTTGAGTTTCATCATCATCGTATATCCTTTTAAATGCAACCTTGTAGCTAGTAGAAACCTTTGCATCTCTATACAGTGCCACACTCCTTGGTAATAATGCAAGTAATAATCATAGATTAAAATATCGGCGATAAGCTGACTTATCACAATAAGTTTCAGCTCGCGACAAATTACATTAAGATATCACGAACCTATAACTTGAAACTTATCGCCGATAAGTTCCAACTTATCGCTGATATATCGACAACTTATCGCGATAAGTAAACAACTTATCTCGCCCGCGCGCCAGTTAAAACGCAGATGGCCCAGCAAAGGGCCAGTTTGGTTTTTAATTGCATGCCAGTCATTTTTTTGGAGAGGTTAGAAACTTAGAAGGGTTTTGGAGGAGAAAGATCGACATTTGAGGCATTTTAGATCGATTCGAAGAGATTTTTCAAGAAAATTCAAATTCACAAGTAAGTTTTCAAAATTTTTTCCCTTTTGTTTTAAAATCATTTTGTCTTGTATTAAATGCATTCAAGTTTATACAAACTATATAATATCATTTTCAATCTACTCTAACTTGTTTTAGAACGTAATGAATAAGATCTAACACCATTTTTTAGCAATTTTTGCAAATTTTTCATAGTTTTCTCAAAAACTTCATATTTTCTCAAAAATTTCATAACCATGGCTACTAGCATATGAAGATGTAGACTAGTTTGATATTGTACTTGGCATATGTATTTGCTTATAGTTTTACAAAGACAATTTGCTGCTTTTAGTTTTCTTTAGAGTTCAGACTATAAGACTATGGCTACCAGCCATCAGCATTCCATATGAGGATGCAATTTTGATACATATTTGCATTTATATATATCTAGATCAGCTTGTTTGGTTTGTTTACTCATTTACTAACTCATTAGATGAATCTCCTTATTAAATTTTGCAAAAAAAATGCATTTCTAATTAAATGTAAGCCATTTTTTAAGTTCCCAAGAAGTTCACCGATAAGTTCCCAACTTATCTCCGATATCTCCCGATATTTATTTTTTTTGCCCTCGGCGATAAGTTGCCGATAACAATATTTTGAACTATGGCAAGTATCTCTTGACTGTAAAACCTTGGCAATAATACAAATCCTAAGAGTGTTGAATTTATAATCAGAGTTGCATAAAAACAAAAGTAGATAACTTGAAAAAACACAAGAAGACTAGAAATACCCTGGGAAAACCCTCCTACTCGAGGGAAAACCCCAACCATGCCAAAAAAATTCACTTTATTGAATAAGAAAGAGTGATATTTTTACAAAGTTTTCCAGCCAAAATAATAATAAACGCTCTCTACAATATCATAGAATAGTAAACACAGAAAGTAATCTCAGAATGCTCTGATTACAACATGAATCCTACACACCTGATAATCATACACTAGACTCCTACAGCAAAACAACCATCAGAATAACACACAACCAATAATGATCACACCATAACGTTCTTCAACAAATGCTATAGATATTTACCCTCATAATAACCCACTGCCAAAGATTCTTATCACCAAATACACTTCACGGAGATAACCCAAAAATGATGCTACAAGATGTCAAAAATCATTCACAACGGTGATGTTACACACCCTTATGCGACTCAACAAACACGAACATGTGTCTCTCCAATGATTGACTGTTAGATAGGTGAGGCACTTAGAATTCCAAACGGTATGCAATCACGAGGCTCTAGATAGTCGACTTGAATGGAGGATGCACAATAGCTACGAACACATGTGGCAGTAGAATCAAAGACCGATACTCAATCAGTGACACCAAGAATTCCAAACACGATTACCATAATGAAGACAATATGAAAGAAGGAAGATGCTAGAAGAAGTCTGTCATAAGCATGAACCGGCAACAATAATAAAATGTGTCGTTCCGTCTTCTCATACTCGTGGCACAAGAATGAATTGTGGTAACCATCAAGAAGCCGTTTCAAACACTTTATTGCCATTACTGTATGACATCAAGGAATGAGATGCAGCATAGAACCATTCACAATGATAGTGGCGCTACATTTGATGTAGCTCTTAAAAAACAAACAATATTACATACACACAATCCTATGTGTTGAAGCAATCAATTCAAGTAAGTAGATATCTCTTGCAACTACAATCTTCAACACTCCCTCTTAGCAAAGGAGATATCATTTCCAAACTTTCATGTCATGGAGTCTCTCAACACGACAGTCATAATGACTACACCCATTTGTGAGAAAACCAAAACTTTATCACAAATTCTCCCAATATGATAGCGTCATGGAGTCACTCAACATGATGTTTACCATGGCTACTCCCATGTGTGAAATAAACACAAGCTCACATCACGGAGTCACTAACGTGATGTTGTCATGGAGTCTCTCAACATGACATCCACTATGGTTACTCCCATGAGTGGAAAGAGCAACAAGGGCTTTCGCCTCAAATTTCTCCATCTCAGAGAAAAATGCATTACAAGGGCTTTCACCTTAGATTTCTCCGTCTCAAAGAAAATTACATTACAAGGGCTTTCACTTCAAATTTCTCTGTCTCAGAGAAAAATTAATTATTAGCAAGTAGCAAGAATCACTAAAGCTAAGACTCTCTCAGCAAGAGCATCATTCTCCAAAATACCAAGCTTATCTTGAAAATATAAGAACTTCACTCTGGAAAGCGGCTTGGTGAGAATGTAAGTTGTTTGCTCATTAGTGCAAATGTACTTGATTTGAACTGCTTTCATTTGAACCATATCTCTTAAATAAAGATATTTTATCTCAACATGTTTGGTTCTATCATGTAATATTGGATTAACAGAAAGCTTCACGCAGCTTTGATTATCACAATGAATCACAGTTTGTTCTAAAGTTTTCCCAAACAATCTTGCAAGAAGGTTTCAAAGCCATACTGCTTCTTGAGCTACCACACGGGCTGCAACATATTCAGCTTTTGTTGTACTTTGAGCCACACAGGATATTTCCTATTGCACCAAGAAATCATAGCAGAACCTAAGCTGAAACAACAACCAGAAGTACTCTTCATGTCAGGCACACACCCAACCCAATCAGAATCAGTAAAACATTGGAATTTCATATCTTCACAAGAAGTACATTTCAGACCATATCCCATTGTACCACGTAAATATCTCAAAATATGCTTTGTTGCAACAAAATGAATCTGTCTAGGCTCACACATGAACTAACTGAGGGTGTTAATAGCATAACAAATATCTGGTCTAGTATTGACTAGATACATCAATGAACCAATCAATTGTTTGTACATGGTGGGATTTACTAAATCTGAACTAGTTGCACATTCATGTAACTTTTTCAGATTTGCTTCCATAGGTGTTGATATAGACTTGCAATCTAGCATGGCAAATATCTTCAAAATATCTATAGAGTATTTCCCTTGACTTAGAATAATCTCATTAGGCCTTTGCCAGACTTCTAGTCCTAGAAAGTAATGCATAAGACCAAGATCTTTCATCTCAAATTCAGAAGCTAAATCTTTCTTACAGTTGACAATGAGATCATCTGCCCCAGTAAGAAAATAAATGAACTTAAAAAACTAAAATTAAAGTTTTATCATCAATTACCTTGAAGTAAAGATTTGGATCTGCATCATTCTTGGAGAATCTCAAGCTCAATAAGTAATGATCAATCCTCTCATACCATGCACGTGGTGCTTGCTTAAGGCCATACAAAGCCTTTTTCAATCTACATACATGTGATTCCTTTTCATGAATCAGAAAACCATCTAGTTGTGCAATAAACACCTCTTCTTCAATCACACCATTCAGAAATGTAGTCTTTACATCCATTTGATGTAATTTCCAACCTTTAACTACTGCAATAGCAATGATGGTTTTGATAGAAGTATACTGAGCTATAGGAGCAAATGTCTCCTCATAATCTATACCTTCCTTTTGAGAGAAAACTCTTGCCACAAATCTCGCTTTATACTTTTCAACACTCCCATTAACTGCATGCTTAATTTTGAAGAGCCACTTAGAAGATACAACTGATTTTTCTTTAGGCCTGGGAACAATATCCCAGTAGTGACGTTACACGCCCTTATGCGACTCAACAAACACAAACATGCGCCTCTCCAATTATTGACCGTTACATAGGTGAGGCGCTTAGGATTCCAAATGGTATGCAATCATGAGGCTATAGATAGTTGACTTGAATGAAGCAGGATGCACAGTAGCCATGAACACATGTGGCAATAGAATCAAAGACCGATACTCAATCAGTGACGCTAAGAATTCCAAACATGATACCATAATTAAGACAATATGAAAGAAGGAAGATGTCGGAAGAAGTCTTCCATAAGCATGAACGAACAACAGTAATAAAATGTGTCATTCCATCTTCTCATACTCGTGGCACAAGAATGAACTCGGTAACTATAAAGGAGCCGTTTCAAACACTTTATTGCCATTACTGTATGACATCAAGGAATGAGATGTAGCATAGAAGAACTGTTCACAGTGACAGTGACACTACATTTGATGTGGCTCTTCAAAAACAAACAATATTGCATACACACAATCTTGTACGCTGAACCAATCAAATTAGGTAAGTAGATATCTCCTGCAGCTACAATCTTCAACAAAGAGATGTAAGGGGGCGGTCATCTTGTTCCAATGGTCAACAATAATTTGTTCCACAACTTAGAAAATTACATCCATTGGTTCATGTTCCTTGGCCTCTATTATTGTTCTTATATTCACCATGGTGTCTATGCCATCATAAAAAATGGGCAATTACTGTCACCATACCTAATCATGCTCATGATGGGATTGCTGAAACTCAACATATTCTGCACAATCCCACCACTCACCATCAAGGATTCATGCTTTTATATTCTAGGCTAATTATGTGTTTGTCTATCTCAATACACTCCACAAGGTGTCGATGACCATAGCACTCAAGGCCTCTCGCACCTTCACAAGTCGTCTTAGGATGATTGTGTGAGATGGAAATTATGTTTTGACAACATAACATGGCATAAAAATACATGTCAAGTATCAACTATAAAAAATAAATTTCTTTCAACAACTTGTCACAAACATTTGAATCTCCTCAGCCTCCACGTAAATTTGTTTGATCCATTCAATTTGTGTTAATCTTTTGCATGATTGAAATGAATGAGTGGATTGCACATGGTGTTCAAAAAATGTGATTATATGTGGCCTTCTGTCATATCCCCTCTTTAGTGACATGTCATTTTTCAGTGGATTTGCCTATCATGGGCTCTCGTAGGCAGATGGTTTTGGTGAGAGTCATTCTGATCATTATTTCGGGATTGGATGGTCTTATTTGCTCTTGGAGAGATGGTGTTTATCATATTTTTATTATAATGTGTTATGTGGGGCCAAAATGTTATGATTTTGAGTTGAGTTGCACTTTTTATTTTATAAAGTTACTTTTTATATAAAAGTGCATTATAAAGAGATTTTATAAGAATATTTTATGGATACTTCTAGAAGTTCTAGTGGCTTCTTAGAAAAGTGAATAAATAGTGCTTGGCCTCTCATTTGGACATCCCATGACTTGAGTCTACACTACTTTTCTCTTTGACCATTTGTGGCGCCATCTTGGTCTGCAGATTGTCATTTGATCTTTAGGAATGGAGTTTCTTAAGGATTTGCATAATTGAGGAGGTGAAATATCCTTTGAAGGGTTGCCCTTTGGAAGTGGTATTTAGCCATTTTAAGTTGAACTTATTTTGAGTCCTCAGACTTACCTGAGGGTTTGAGTTTTGGTTGCATGAGGAAAAAAGAAGTCCGAAAAAGCAAAGCGAAAAAGTAGATCCGAAAAAGCGGAGCGAAAAAGCAGTCCGAAAAATTATTGCAGCCATCTACAATCAGGTTCCTCACTTTTCATTTGGCATTTGGCATATTTTCTGAGAAATGTATGTTTTCAGTTGAGTACAAAATATAGCTTCAGCACTTTACTATTTTACATTGTACTTGTCTTTGTTTGCCATTTGGCATTATTGGTATCAAAGGAAGGCTAGGATTTTGCAAGTGAAAGGGCATTGTAATTTTCAATCTATCTATATTGCAAACCTAGGGTTTGATGATCATATTATTGGCTGAAATATGTATGGCATTGTTGCAAATTGTTGATATATGAATGGCATATGGTTTTGAGCAATTTCCTACATCATTGTTAGTGTTTTAGATGGTATTTGGTTTCTATCTATTATTCTGAAATTTTGGGACAGCGAACTCATGTATTGCAAAATAATTTTCTATCTACATTTGAGTTGCATTTTTTAGGATTTTTTTTTAGTGGCCTATTGGCAAGGGTCATTACAGTGATATCAGAACAGTGTTCATGCCATCCTGTTGGGTAAGAAATCTTTATGCATCCTTCAGCATTTGGGCATCACACGTATTATACACGCAGGAGAGCAGCACTTGAGGGTGAGCAGGAATTCAGCAATATACTTACTATGGGTGAGAGACAGTCACAAAATCCACCTAGAGTCCCTAGGACTAATGATGATGATGCTAGAGACTTCTTCCGAGCTATGACTACTGGACAACAGGAGATAGTTCTGTCTATACGTGCCTTGACCACTATGATGGAGAGAGGTGCTCAGCCAAGGAATCAGGAATAGGGTAGAGGGACACCAAAGCAGGATAATAGGAGTGTAGCAGGCTCACAGGGTGCTCATAGGCATAGGTCGTGGACTGCAGACAGGCCTACACGTCCTACATTCCTTAGGGAGGAGGTCAAGGAGGCAGGATAGAATGATATGCCAGAGGACTTTCAGGATGATCTTAGAGCTGCAAATGCAGAATGGCAGGCATTACCTCTACATGTTCGTGAGTTGCTGAATTTTGATCACTACCTGAGTCAGAGAAGAGAGCACATGAGGAGTAGCAGGCAGAACAGGAGGCCTAGAGGAGGTCAGGACAGTGAGTTGCAGCGAGTTGCTAGCAAGCTCACCTTACCATCTTTTGATGGCAGTGGACAGATGACAGCCCAGGCCTGGATACATAAGTTAGATACATTCCTAGCATTGAGTCCTATGTCAGAGATGGATGCTATTAGGTATGCCACTTTGCATTTAGAGGGCACAGCACATGATTGGTGGTCACATGGTATGATTACATTGCAACATAATCAGGTGACATCCTACCAGGATTTTGTGGATAGACTGGTAGAGCGCTTTGATAAGAAAGACGCAGAGGTCTTCTTCCGTGATCTTGCACAGCTGAGACAGACAGGCAGTTTATAGGTCTACATCAGTGAGTTTCAGAGATTCTCAGTGATGGTGCAGGATGTGTCTGAGAGGAGGCTAGTTATATTATTCACAGAGGGGTTGTCTGAACCTCTACAGGGTTGGATCAAGGCATTCGATCCCCCCCTCATTGTAGGAGGCTATGAGGAAGGCACGGAGCATGGAGATCACCGCACCCTCCAGCAAGTCACCCCTAGGAGCACTTCTTCATTCCGGGACACTAAGAAGTTTGATAAAAATAAGGGCAAAAAAGATGATACCAAGGGTAAGTCTACTGCACCTCTGGATAGGGAGACACTGAATGACTTGCGCAGGAAGAAGCTATGTTTCTACTGCAAGGGACCCTACAACAGAGATCATGATTGTCCCATGAGGCCTAAGGGGAAGGCCAACAGGGTTATGTGGGCTTACTACGAGGATTCAGATTCTAACAGTTCTGGACATGATGATGATCATAATGATGCAGAGCTCGAGGAGGAGGCAGAGGCTTCAGAACCTAAGGAGGAGCCCGAGTTGCACTTACAGAAGGCACGCTTGTCTAGCATTCAGCAGGAAGGATCTTTTAGACTACGTGGTGTTCTAGCAGGGCAGAGAGTTATTACATTGGTTGATACAGGTGCTACGCACAATTTTATTGATGCACGTTTTGTTGAACGCCGTGGTATTATGACTGAGGAGTTTGCGGGACTTTGAGTTCAGGTTGCTGATGGTTACACTCTTAAGTGTAACAGTATGGTTAGAGATTTGCCCTTACGCCTGAACAACTATGAGTTCAAGGCGGACTACCATGTTGTCAACATGGGTGATCTGGATATCGTGTTGGGGATGAAGTGGTTACACTCATTGGGAGAGGTCACTTTCAGATTGAAGGACATGGAGATTAAGTTTGAGGTGGATGGGAAACAGCATATTTTGAGAGCCATCAGAAACAGTGACATCAGGACTATTTCTTTCAGACGGATGGAGAGGTTGGCTAGACATGATGATATAGAGTGGGCAGCAGTATGCACTCTCATGCCTACATAGGAGGGACAGCATAAGACAGAGTATCATCCAGACATTCAGAGGTTGAGAGTTAAATATGATAGAGTCTTCAGTGACATCCCACCTGGCAGGCCACCAGACAGAGGTATTGAGCACATCATTGAGTTAGAGGAGGGTGCTAAACCCGTGATGATTACACCCTACAGGCATCCTAAGAGACTCAAGGATGAGATAGAGAAAACCATCAAGGAGTTACTTGCGATGGGACACATCAGACCGAGCAAGTCTCCTTTTGCTTCTTCGGTAGTATTCGTGAAGAAGGATGGTACTTTGCAAATGTGCATTGACTATAGGGTGCTGAATAAGAAGACAATTAAAAACAGGTACCCCATTCCACGGATTGATGAGCTGATTGATGAGCTGCATGGTGCATGTTATTTCACGAAGATTGATTTGAGATCCGGCTATCATCATATCAGAGTTAGAGAACAGGACATTGAGAAGACCGCCTTCAGATGTCATTGTGGGCACTTTGAGTTTGTGGTCATGCCATTTGAGCTGACCAATGCGCCAGCTACTTTTCAATCTACTATGAACAGGGTTTTCCATCATCAGTTGAGGAAGTATGTGTTAGTCTTCTTCGATGATATTCTGATATACAGTCGGACTTGGCAGGAGCACATAGAGCATCTAGAGACAGTTTTGGGGATCTTGCAGTCGGAGTCCTTGTACGCCAAGGAGTCCAAATGTGATTTGGGCATGACAAAGCTATTGTATTTGGGTCACATCATTAGTGCATAAGGAGTAAGGATGGATCCTAATAAGATCCGTGCTATTGTGGATTGGCCTACTCCAGAGAACCTGACACAGTTGAGAGGGTTCCTTGGGTTGTGTGGTTTCTACCGCAGATTTGTCAGTGGGTATTCATGTCATGCAGCTCCTATGACAGATTTGCTAAAGAAGGGAGCCTTTGTTTGGACACCTGAGGCACAGGCTTGCTTTGAGAGATTCAAGGAGATCATGACTACATGCCCTGTGTTAGCATTGCCCGACTTCTTGAAGCCATTTTAGCTTCAGTGCGATGCATCTGGAGAGGGTATAGGTGCTGTTCTAATGCAGGACAAGCACCCCATTGCATTTGAGAGCAGGAAGCTCCGTAGACCAGAGAGATCATTTAGTATATATGACAAGGAGATGTTAGCCATTATGCATGCATTGGCTAAATTTAGGCAGTATCTGGTGGGTTGTAAGTTTTGCATTAAAACTGACTACAATAGTTTGAGACATTTCCTTGGACAGAGAGATCTCAATGACAGGCAGCAAAAGTGGGTTAGTAAGCTGCAGCCTTATGATTTTGACATCTCCTATGTGAGAGGAACTCAAAATCTGGTAACAGATGCTTTGTCACGCAGACCACATCTCAGTGCTATGGTTGAAATATTTGATGATTGGAGGCATTTGATTATTGCAGAGTATGCTAGAGACTCATGGGCATCCAGGATTGTTGATGGGATAGTTGTTGATACCAGGTACACACTTCTAGGTGATTTGATTATCTACAAGAACAGGATATTCTTAGTCCCAGGATCGAAGGTGAAGCGTATTGTTATGAGAGCTCTCCATGATTCACCTACAGCTGGCCATCCTGGATACTTCAAAACTTACAGGCAGGTGCGAGAGCGTTTCACTTGGAAGGGGCTCAAGGTGGATGTGTTGTAGTATGTACGAGAGTGCCCTATTTGTCAGCAGAACAAACAAGAGCACACCTTTCCAACAAAGCTCCTACAGCCACTTCCCATTCCTGACAGGAAGTGGGAGTGTATATCCATGGATTTCATTACGGGCTTGCCTAAGGCCCAAGGGCGAGATTGCATCTATGTGGTGGTGGACAAGTTGACGAAGTATGCACACTTCTTTCCTATCACTACTACTTACACAGCAGTGCAGGTGGCTAAGGTCTTCTTCAGAGAATTTTTCAGACTACATGGGATACCCCGAAGCATAGTGAGTGACAGGGACAGCAGGTTCTTGAGTCATTTTTGGCAGGAGGTGTTCCGTTTATGTGGAATTGAGCTTACACCTAGCACCAGTTAGCACCCGCAGACTGATGGGCAGACTGAGATGGTAAATAAGTTGGTGGAAGGCTACTTGAGGAACTATGTGGCAGGGCAGCAGAAGGCATGGGTTAGGTGGATTTATCTATGTGAGTATTGCTACAATACCACATACCACATGTCTATTCAAATGACTCCTTTCAGGGCACTATATGGTTATGAGGCACCGAGTTTTCTGGATTTGCTTATGAGTGATGTTAGAGTTCCTCGTGCTGGAGATTCGCTTCAGGAGAGCAAGGACATTGTTGATGCTCTCAGAGATAATATTGCCAGGGCATAGAATCAACATAAGCAGTATGCAGATTAGAAGTGGACAGAGAGGAGTTTTGAGGTTGGTGATATGGTTTATCTCATGTTGCAGCCCTATAGACAGTCTACCCTTGGGAAGAGTGGATCGGAGAAGCTTAAGCCTAGGTACTATGGTCCTTTTAGGATTATCAGGCGTATTGGAGAGATGGCATATGAGCTTGAGCTTCCAGGAGACAACAGGGTACACAATGTTTTCCATGTGTCACGCCTCAAGAAGGCGTTGGGTCAGCATGTTGTGCCTTCAGCAGTTCTTCCTCCATTGGATGATGAGGGGAAGTTGGTTCTTATTCCTGAGTACATCATTGACAGCAGAGAGAGGTAGCTCCGCAGGAGGACCATCAGGGAGTATTTGGTGAAGTGGAGAAATTTGCCTGAGGATGCCACATGGGAGGGAGAAGATATTTTGCAGCACCCAGCTTTGAGATTGCTTGAGGGCAAGCAATTTCAGGAGGGGCGGACTGTCATGTCCCCTCTTTAGTGACATGTCATTTTTCAGTGGATTTGTCTATCATGGACTCTCATAGGTAGATGGTTTTGGTGAGAGTCATTATGATGATTATTTGGGGATTGGATGGTCTTATTTGCTCTTGGAGAGATGGTGTTTATCATATTTTTATTATAATGTGTTATGTGGGGCCAAAATGTTATAATTTTGAGTTGAGTTGCACTTTTTATTTTATAAAGTTACTTTTTATATAAAAGTGCATTATAAAGGGATTTTATAAGAATATTTTATGGATACTTCTAGAAGTTCTAGTGGCTTCTTAGAAAAGTGAATAAATAGAGTGCTTGGCCTCTCATTTGGACATCCCATGACTTGAGTTTACACTACTTTTCTCTTTGAGCATTTGTGGCGCCATCTTGGTCTGCAGATTGTCATTTGATCTTTAGGAACGGAGTTTCTTAAAGATTTGCATAACTAAGGAGGTGAAATATCCTTTGAAGGGTTGCACTTTGGAAGTGGTATTCAGCCATTTCAAGTTGAGCTTATTTTGAGTCCTCAGACTTACCTGAGGGTTTGAGTTTTGGTTGCAAGAGGAAAAAAACAGTTGGAAAAAGCAGTCCGAAAAAGCAGATCCGAAAAAGCAAAGCGAAAAAGCAGATCCGAAAAAGCAGTCCGAAAAAGCAGATCCGAAAAAGCAAAGCGAAAAAGCAGATCCGAAAAAGCAAAGCGAAAAAGCAGATCTGAAAAAGCAGAGCGAAAAAGCAGTCCGAAAAATTGTTACAGCCATCTACAATCAGGTTCCTCACTTCTCATTTGGCATTTGGCATATTTTCTGAGAAATGTATGTTTTCAGCTGAGTACAAAATATAGCTTCAGCACTTTACTATTTTACATTGTACTTGTCTTTGTTTGCCATTTGGCATTATTGGTATCAAAGGAAGGCTAGGATTTTGCAAGTGAAAGGGCATTGTAATTTTCAGTCTATCTATATTACAAACCTAGGGTTTGATGATCATATTATTGGCTGAAATATGTATGGCATTGTTGCAAATTGTTGATATATGAATGGCATATGGTTTTGAGCAATTTCCTACATCATTGATAGTGTTTTAGATGGTATTTGGTTGCTATCTATTATTCTGAAATTTTGGGACAGCGAACTCATATATTGCAAAATAATTTTCTATCTACATTTGAGTTGCATTTTTGAGGGTTTTTTTTAGTGGGCTATTGGCAAGGGTCATTACACCTTCACTATATAGCCAACTTTCCTACAACTTTTAGCATTGTCTTTTATGACTTGGACAACATTTGTAGGCCCCACCATCTCAATGGATTCGAGGAGGATATTGACAATGAAACTTACATCTTTCACTTGTGCCTCACAATCTACTACCTTCAAGAACATCCCTTTTGGGGACCCTGCTATAACATTGATCAATGGCCTATTTTTGCAATCTTCCCATCTATTGGAAATGGAGACACTTGTTTCCGATCATGTATCTTTGATCACTCTTAATGATGTGTCTACTAAAGCTAACTCCATCAATAAGGTGGTTCAGACCTTTTCATACCCAAGAATATCATAATGAGGAGGTATACTGCAAAGGGTATTCACCACCTATCGCCAATAAGGTGATCTAACAATGTTGAAAGGAAGCCCGCTACCATAAATGCAACAAGCAATGCTCTGATCTGCAGCCTTTCTGATTTCATTTTTGAAGGCCCTGTCTATTGGGCCTCTTTTTCATGTAACATTCTCTGGTTCAAAAGGTGGTGGCATTGGCATGAAAGGATGTGGGCCAGCCGATTTTCCCAAGCCACTAGGAGGCCTCTTCAAGCTTGTCTTGGCAAGGAATGATCAGTCTTTGATTTGTTGCTTCTCATGTCATCTTCCTCTTGTTCTTTAATATACTGCAAGATTAGACATTTTGGCAACCCTTTCTTATTTGGCCCCTGACAAGCTTTCATTCCATGTATAGGGATGGCATAGAAGTGAGCTTTCACTCGAAAGTATGAGCTCGTATACTCTATGTTGTAATGTTTACACCACCAAAGAAAACCCCCACAACCAGGCATTTTCTTAATCATTTCTATAATGCCGAAGTGGCAAACCTGCATCAATTTTAAAAGGGCTTTATTCATTTTCGCCCCCAGCAACTGAACTAGAACCTCTGCTTCCATCCATTGTGTATGAATAATGAACCTAAAATGGGTCACTCAAAACAACAATATTGAAAAAAAACAGCATTATAACCCCTTACCTTGCATACAAAGTTTTAAAAAATATTCAAAATTTCAAATTAAAAAAACTTGAGAAATCTTGAAAAAATCATTGAAAACTTGAGAAAAATGAAGATCCTCTCACTTTTAATTGCTAAATTCCTTCTTCAATGATTCCTAAGCCTTTGGTGTATGTCTCGCTCCTCCATAGCCTTCACCTTTGAAGAAAAATGCATCAACCTTCAAAACAAGCTTGAGAAAAAAAAATTGAAAAAATGCAAGAGTTTTGATGAAAGATGAATGGAATGAACAAACAGAGTCAAAATTAGGGTTTCATGGGCATTTGAATGTTTTTAAAATGTGTTTTTAAGTGTGACCTTTTTTTTGGCTCCCCCTATAGTGGGTCCCTCTAGGTGCGACCCGAATTGCACCCAGGACGAACTCGGACCTCATTGGGACCCAGATTGGACCCACACCGAATCCAGAGCTTAAATGTAGAACCCGATATCTTAGATCTAGAATATAGGAATAGCTTATACGATGACTAGTGGATCTATTTTTCCCAAGGGGAGAAATGTTATTTGCAAGGAGTGGATCGTTTTCTATCTTCAAGCGTTCACCATTAGCATAAGATCTAGAACACAATCTTTTTTTTCCTCTCCTGTGGCGGGGATGTCTATTGTACATTACTAATAGAAGTAGTCCTTGGAGAACCGTCTTGAGTTCTTTCCTCTATCACATGTACATGTTTGTTTTCTTTATTCCTCAATTTTGGAGAGGAGCTTTCTCCCATGAGGTTTTCTCCCTTTCTCTAGTTGTGAGAGATTTATTTGTGTACATGGGTACCTAACATGGCCATGTAGTTGGAACAAATACATGCATCTTATCATATTCTCTAAGTTGCAATTACCTAACTAGTTTATTATTAGGTGCTATTCGCACTAGCATGCTTAAGTTTACTTAGGTCATTTTTTTTTGTGTCTCATAGCATAAGATTGAGGCATATGTCATGTTCTTATTTTATCTTGTTTCCTACATGTCTTTATAAGAAGGATTTTTTCATTGTATATTGTATCATTATTCATTTTGCAAATGATGAATTCTTAGGCTTCATAGCAAATCTATTGCTTCTCTCCTCTATAAAAGGTTTTTCTAGTTGTAGGTGATCCCTATGCTATTGTGGTGTTTAATCAACAACTCTTACATCCTCCATGTATTTTTAGTTTTATCTACTACATTTCTAAAGGTGTTTTATCATTGAAGTCATAATCAAGCCTATGTATCCCCAATCTAAGGCCTTGCACTCCCAATTGAAGCATTGGATTCGATTATGTCTTCAATTGCTAAATCTCTTCTTGTTGAAGCTAAAACCAAACAGGCTGGACTTCATGGGATTTTCATTAGCAATCTCACATCTAGTGCCCAAAATCCTCCTATTGAACACTCATTTATAAGTTGCATTCATATGTTTTCAAGTCATAGGGTTCAAGGGCTCTATAAACAAGAGCTAAAAACTATGGCCATGCGTTGCCAATTACAACAAAACCTTCATTGAAAAAAAATAAAAAATTTAAAAACTTTCTAAATAAGCAAATGGGTAGACAAGCTTATTGCTAGTAGAAATTCCACTTGTGAGGAAGTAAAAAATGACAATCTTTACCTATAGATATAAATGAATTTGTAGGTTGGATATGTGTTCCTATCTATCAAAGAGGATTAAGGGAAATCTTACAAAAGGATTTTCTTAAATGTTATGCAAACAACTAGGGGCCTCATGGTTTGAAGATGTAATCATCTTAAGGGCTTGGTAAAGGCTATATGTGTGTGGTCCTCAATGAGAAGCCAAATAGAGATGCTTTTCAATATCCATGTCCATATATCATTTTAAGAAAATGACAATTTTCTTACCCACTTTGTAAAATGTTATGCTTTTGAACCGTATCTATACCATCAAAAACCTTTTTCCTAGAGAAAAGACAATTCTTTTTTTCCATTTCATTTTCAATTATACAACTGAGTTACATAAATATTGGCATCTCAACCTCTAAGTAGCTGGTTCCAACATGTTAAGTAAACATTCACCCATTTCAGAAGTCTACTTCAACTAAGTTGCCATGACTAGGGGTGTCAACTCTATCAAAGTCACCTACGTATTGAACCTACCCCTCCTTGTATTGTGCATCTCTAGGGATTTGTACCTTGGTGGTTGGCATGACACATCATCATCCTCATCAATTGGACTACAACCCATTGACAAGCAAGGACAATTTGGTTTGCAAGAATGAGCTATTGAACAAGTTTGCCAATTAATAGATTAGTAGCTTTTCTGTTATCTTCAACTAACATTACATGAAGATCATGACACCAATTAGCAAGATTATAGCTTGACCATCTCTAGGATATATGGCTGCAAACTTTGTGTTCAAGGCAAGATGAACACAATCAAATTGTAGAATCTTTCAAAAAACTAACGTCAGAAGAAGGATAAAAATTTCCCAATACATCCCCATAAAATTCTATAGTTGAAGACATCTGGACCAGAAGTGTTTTTATCCTTCAGATCATCGACTTGGTTACATCTTCAATTCTCTGAATATACAGTCTATAGAAAAAAAAACAGTTGAAAACAGTCAACATTCATTAAAAATGAATAAATGTTTAGGGAATCTATAAACAAGAATACAAAATCTTCTCATTAGCTTGGTAACATTATTTCAAAAGAGAGTAGAGTCAGTAGACATTGTTGATTTCACTGCTAAGTTATGGCTAACTCAAGGGACAAAATACTCCTGCATATCCGATTGATGGCTTCCCTCAATGCTATCCTTCAAAAAACATCAATAGACCCTTCCATGCCAAAGAAATTTAATCATTGGAAAACTCAATATATTCTAGAATCTAAATATACAAAACTACACTGAAATGTGTTTTCACATCAGCTACCAAGGTCGTCATTGCCTCTGCCAACTCAACTCAGAGTTTTAACCTCAACATAAACAGTGTTTGCTCCCATTTTATACACAGCAACTTATAATTACCAACACTTATTACAAGTTGGTCCTTCTCAAAGATATTCACCAGGCTCTAAAATCCCATAACTGTACTTCTTGGGTTCACAAAGACATCCTAACAATAATCATGTAATCTGTCTTGCTGGAGTAAATCAGCCCTCAATAATTATTATCAGCACAAGCATCCCTCCAAATGCAAGGTAACAAAAATAGGGTATGGATTGGCCTTCCCTAGCCTCTAGATATTCCTGCTAAACAGTGGGTCCATTAATTGTGATGTTTTGGCCAATATTATAATTTATGTATTGCTCTTTATAATTATTACTCATCTACATCATTTTCCCCCTATAACCAAAAGAAAAAGCATGGTGAAGAGTCCCAATACACATAAGTGACAAACAATTCCTATCGATTATACTTGAGGAACTCACTGTTGTTGATGAAAACTAATGGGTTGTAACAAAATTAGCTTATGAAGTACAAGCTTCCTTTTAATAGCTTTCTGTACAAACAATTAAACAATGCTTCTTTCACACCTTTAATCGCAAAGGTATAACATTGTATTGTCTAACGAAATCCAACAGAACCAACAATAGATGAAAGAAAATTTGAAAAATAAAAGTCAAATTCATGATTTTGGTATATCTGTTGGTATATTTGTACAGGAAAATTGATGTGATTATAATCTTTCCCTTTAATTTCAAGTAGCAAAGACTAGGGTTCAGATGAAAACCTAAAATTATTAGACTTTTATTCCCTAACACGGTTTGAAGGATATCTACAAGGCATTGCCTCATCTTTATAGAAGAGCCTCAATCACTCGGATGCTCATGCATATAGGATACAATTTGATGCCCACTTCATAATTGTTTATGATAAAACAAAAATAGTATGAACTCTTACCAGACTCCTGTATACCAATACAGAATGGTTACTTATAGTCAAATTACACTTACCCATTTAAGTAAACAAATTAAATATGGAACTTGGTAAAATTCTTAAGAAAAGATAAACTGTTAAGGCTTTGAGACAATCTTATAATGCATTTTAAAATAAATTTACAAAGAAAGTAAACTCACCATAATGAACAATGGATTCAAAAATAAAGAATAATTATTTTTATTTTTTTAAATATTATTCATTGAAACCCTGAAACATGTTATAATAGCAGCCATCACAGCTGATATAAATCAACATACCTCCAATACTTTATTTTCATAGTCACGGAGTTGTTGAGCATAAGTCATGTCCTTTGTTGAAACCCTGAATATGTATGTTAAAATCCAACCAACAGTGAGCCCAAGAACCAGCACCAGTTGCACAACATTCCCTGCCTTAAGAGAATCTACTCCAACAAACTGAACCACAAAATGAGCCATAAATATTATCAAGAAAATATTTTAAAAGACATCCAAAGAGTTAGCAAGTTCAATTTCATGCACCGCAATCTGAAAAAGTGAGAATCTGAAGCACACAATACTCCAGCAATAAGTATTTGTGCACTTTTAGGGTACCTCCAATCCATATTTTAGACCAAATCCAAGAACTGTCACCCCCAGACCAATTAGCAAAACATCCTTCCTTGTGTATCCAAATGGTGCCTGTCAGGGTACATACTACAGGATATAAGTCATTTAAACAAATGGAAATATCATGAAACAAAATTAAACTTTTACGTATAAAAGGACCTGGCACAAATGGAACAAAATTCAACTTTTATGGAAACAAGGACCTCGCACAAAGTACATGTTATTCTGCACTAATGAAATAATCCAAGTATTTGCAAAGTATTTCCATTTTTTCCCCAAGTATGTGTAGGCATAGGGTATTCATAAGAACACCTAGACCAAAATCCTCCAAATGAAAGATTGGAAAGCTTAACAAACAGATAAGTACGGGAAAGAAAATTTCATAGCGCACAAAGTTATACAATACCTTCCAAATATAAGGTTGAATACATCAATTAACTATGAATATTTGCAATGGAAAACAATGATCCATGGGAATGAGTCCCTAGGGATCTAGATGATATCCTACACATTCCAACGAATTGTGAACTTGCAGGTGACGTCCCATTTTCCAGAACCAGACAACCTGCTCCATTTGGTGCATAAAAAAAAATAGGTAACTTTCTAAGGAAAAGACAAATGCTAAAAATATAAAAGGGGGCAATTATCATTGCAAATCCAGCACATTTAATTTTTAAAAATATCAGGTATTTTTAGTTTTAGTTTTCTTAAGCTATTTAAATAGCATCCCCTTGCCATCCCCAAAATTTGGACCAAAAAAAATTGCTGTCCCTACAACCTCATCTACATGTCCCCCCATTTTAGAAACTCAGAGAAACACTAATATAAATTGATACAACAAAGATCAGAAAGGACTAACAGGCTGAAAGAAGGATAGAGTAGCTTAATGTCACTTTGAAACTATTTTAAATGTGATTAAGCAAAATCTCATCTATAGCAATCAACTATCACACACCTTAAAGCACACACATGATCAAGCCAATAAGCTGAAAGAAAGAAACCTACATTACATGAGATGCATTCACTCCCCCCTGACCAGTGTCTACATCCCTCCCAGTATCCTCGGGACAGTGGGATGGCAGAGGGTGTACCCTAGTCATCTCATCTCTCTGGAAACCAATGACACATCTCTAAGTCAGCATCCAGAGACCTAATATCACCTGAATATTTTGTCATATCCAGGACAGCTAGGGACATACGAGATGTCCCTCAACTGTATATGGAACAGTCAGGCATCCCCTCCAGCAGTCTAAGTTTTCTTAACAAAAGAAAACTCTACATTACAAAGAGAAAATATATGATTACATACAACAGTCAAAAGAAAGTGTAGAACTATTGAAAGGCTGCATACAAATTAAAGTGTAAATTTCTGAATGACTGCATACAACTGTAGAATGAAAATGAAAAGACAACATACATTTCTTATTCTTTTCATCAATGAGAATTGTGTAAATGCAGGCAACCATGGAATGAAAAGTTATAGTTGTGGAAAGATTCTTTACAACTATTGAATGAAAATGTACCCCTAGTGAATGGCAAAATACAGTTGTTATCCTTTTTACAATGGGCAATTCTATGATGTCATACAACTGTAGAAGAGCAGATAGTTATATAATGAGAGTATGCAGGTGTGGAATGAGCAAAAGCTTGATTGCACACAGTTGTAGAGTGAAACTGTGCATATGTCAAATAAGAGCATACAGTTGTAAGAAATGCACCATGTTATAACACTTTCATTTATGATTTTGTATGCATTGAGTCTCTTGTACCATGGAAGCAGTGTTGCAATTTGAAACAGATGGGAATCTGGCAAATCTTCATTCACTCCCTCGGGCAGTTAAGTCAACTTCATTCTTGACAATTGATTCACTTTCTTCATTCTCATCTCCTTGTACATAATCACTTAGTCCTGCTCAAAGTGATGGGCTAGCATGTCATCCATCTTGGCTACTCCCTCATATTCTTCGTACTCTATAGGAAATGTCTAATTGGGTGTGGTTTTGTCATCTTCTTCAATCTCCTCAACATGCATCATGTTGCAATCGGGTTGATAGTCTTCCATTTGCCAATGAAAAAGCCCATTCAAAGAGCATGTTTCATCCTCGGAGCAATGTTGGAGGTCTAGTACACCTTCATCATTCAGTTCACTAAACTTTCTTTCTTCTTCCATTCCAAATTCTCCTCCTTCTGACTCTGAATTTGAAGATGACATTTCTTCACTTACCACCTGACTTCTCAAGTCAATATCGTACACTCTACTACAATAGAAAGACCACAAAGTTCAACAAGAACTATTGCATCCTAATTATCACCTTTTGTGCCATCCAACACTCCCAATGGCTTGATAACATGCTGATCAGCACCTACAAATTGGAATGTAGTTTCCCAGAGGGTTGGCTTCTCGAAGCATTTTTATGAATCCTTGGGCAATGCAATGACACTTGAGCCTCCATTGACAATGTTGTTGATCAAGTTCTTCCCCATGATTTCCATTTAAATGATTTTCAGCTCCTTCCTGATGTTCACTGTCAACGGCATTGGGTCAATGACTGTTTGCCCTTGGGTAACAACTCTACTATCATGTCTTTACTTTGGCCTTCTTGTTGCCAACTTTGGTCATCACCAACCACGTTGGTAATTGCCACTCTCAGTTGTGGCATGGTTTGAAGAAGGTTTGTCACCTTGATTGGTATGGTTGTCTGCAGTATCTGTCATGCAATGTTCTTCTCCAACTCTGACCACAATAAGGTACTTAATGTCATTGGAGATGTTTTTTTCTTTGGCCATCACCTATTCTACTTCTGCTTTGGCTTCCTTGAGTCATTCTTTCTCCATACGAGGGTTTAGATATACTACCTTCTTCTTTTGTGATCTGTTAATTGCCAAAAATTCCTCATCTTGTTCCTCTGTGTCCGACATTTTAATGCCTTTTTGCTATGGGTAGTCAGTGTCTTCGTGATCACCTAATCCACGCCATTTACATAATATTCCTCCTTTGTTTTGATTCTTCTGGCGTTCCCTAGTGAAGTGGCCCCATTCGCTACATTTTAAACGATGAATCACTGGTCTTAGTTTGACATCATTCTAGATTGTACTTCTTTGCCCATTGTTATTCAATTGATTGTTATTTCTCTGTCTAGTATGGTACCCACCAGGAGATGCATTAGTGTTATTGTTTTGTGGTTATGGAGGTGTGGTTGGACGGGTTGATTGTTTCCCCTGAGTGAAGAGAAGTTGTGTGCTTCTTGTCTTCAAAATATAACGGCTTTCCTTGATGGAAAGTCCCATTACTTGACAAATGCCATGAAACAGTTTTTTCAGACAATTTACCTTGGTGTGACCTTCCACCTTGCACTCAATGCACCATAATTATGTCAAAGGCATTTCTTATATGAAGTAAATGAGCTATCTTTACGAATCAACAGTTAATACTCTACTATCCTAATGCAAGAAGATAGGAGCCATCCTCTTCGTTCATCTGCTGCTCACTTTTTAAGATTGCTCGTTAAATTCTAATATCGCAAGACAACAGGAGCAATATAATGTTGCTCGTCAAATTCTAATTTGGTGACGTAATTAAGCATGCATATAAAATACAGCTAGCCTAGGATAGATTGTCATGTCTTTTAAATAAAAAAATACTCCATATGCAGAGATGTTTTCATAAATATAACAAAGCAAAAGCAAACTTTTATTAAGGCTCAACATTTTATAGTTTATCTTATTTTCAGATCCTTTCACACCCCTTTTTAACCCAATTTTTAGAGTTCTTGTCATTTATTTTATTCATATAGTCTTTTCACTTACTTAGCTTAGGGATTTGTAAATAGTTAAATTTGTATTTATTAAATGTAAAGTAAAGATATAATTATTTTATAATAATTCAAATTTTAATAGTTAATTAATTTTTGCTATTCTTGTAATTTTACAAAATAGATATAAATAAATAAAATGATTTCAAATTCAAATTGAAATTAAAAATAAAAATACAAAATCAAAATATATAAATCTAAATGTTCATAACAATAATAATTTAAAATAAATAAAATTAACAATATGTAATAGTAGCCATGATATATAATACGTTTAATAAATAGTAAAAAAAATACTATTTTTAGTTAAGTAGAATGTCCCATAGGTAGATATTCTAAGGATCATTCAAGATAAAATTTTAAAATTTATAATAAAATAATACAAGTATAACCAAACTTTAAAAGTAAAAAACTAAGTTGTCAGTTCGGATTCAAGTTCACAGTCAAGTTCAAGATTCGGGTTCGAAATTCCTTCAAAATTTTTTGGGGGTGGGTTTGGGTTGGTTTTGGGTTCCTCTGTACAAAAACATATGTTTTTTTAAAAATGTGTGTGAATGTGTGCGTGCGTGTGCGCAGCAGCAAATAAGTTCATACACCACTATGCTAATAGTAAAGCAACATAGCAAAATACACCACCATATCTATGTTTCAGTTCAATAGGATATTAATTGCATCATTTAGCCATACATACAACATGATAAACTTGCTTGGTCACATGCAAGGAACATATTTCCAAATCGAGGGGATAGTTTGAGAATGAAAGGAATTATCAGAAGATAAGTGCAGTTATCTGAATTTTTATTTTGTATTGGTTAGAGGATTTCTAACCAAGCTAGATCAAAAGTTAAGATTCATATTTTAAGCCCTAGTATGATATCCCTTAATTTTAATCAAGAACATAAATGTAAATAATAAAGGCAAGGGAATTAAAAACATACCTTGTCATGTATATATAGCACAAGCATAATAGTTAGTGAAAAACCAAAAAATGCTGAGAGGAGGAGGGGGTGAATCAGTATTTTACAGACTTAAGCAGATAAACAAATCTGAGAATGCAAACTTGTAGGAAAGAGACAAGACACAGAAAATTTCTCACGTGGAAAACCCAAGATGGGTAAAAACCACAACTTCACTAATCAAATGGGCTACAACCCTTTACACTAAGAGCTACAACTCTTCATACACGTCTCACAGAACAAGCTCCAACCTGTTTCAAAAAGGCTAGCACCTTTTTGAAGAAGATATGAGAAATGCAGAACAAGAATTAGTTCTTTGTCTTCACCAAACCGTAAAGACTCTCAGACTAGTAGACTTCCTCAACTCTACCCTTCAACTAGAGCTAGCTTTGAAAACTTCAATCCTTTATTTGTAAACTGGAATCTGAACTGTAGATGCATCCTGCAGTCATGTTTATTAATACCATTTTCAACACTCCAGTCTTTTTCGATATGCCTTCCAATTGATTTTTGTAACACAAAGCAAGATGTTCAAGGCTCGATAAACTCTAGATCAAGAACAGTCATTTTGATTGAAAGCCTCTTTTTAAAATGAATCAGACACAACATCCAATCCACAGTCACACCCGTGTATATCCCTGCTAACCTTTTTGCACACACTTTTCTTTTTAAGCTCGACCCCTATTTGTTAAAAATGATTTTTTAAAATCTCCATGCCAGTTCACGGGAATAATTTTTTCATTGCCTCAGCACATGGAAAACACTGTTACATCTCTTGTTATTGCCCTAGCAAACACAGGCTCACTTTCTCTAAAAATGTAACTCTCCTTTTTAATGATTCAAAGACCAGACTCCAAAGAATTCCGTTACACACGATTCCTGTTATTCTTCACACACACGCAGCTCAGCACGCAATCATCTTTGATATGCGCTACACCAACACGCAATGAGGAGAGCTAATCTTTGATACACGCGCTCCTTCATTTCCTATAGTTTCTTTGAAAACGTTGATATGCCATATTCATACTCTGCATGAGAAAAACATTAGACAAATGGAACCACAGTTTTTAAGGTTCGATAATCATCATTTTTGTATTCGCTGTGTCTCTATATAATGCGTAGGAACGCAACAGTCTTTACTGCAAAAAAAAGGTCCAACATAATGGAAAAGCACGCACATTTTTTGGCTTTTCCGCACCACACCGTTTTTTGATAATATCAAACACTTTGTTTTTTTTTTTTAAAAACATTGACATATTCAGCTCGAATATCCACAAAAAGCCAGCACACACCCGATCATTCCTCTGAAAGAAATGGCACAGAGTGAAATAATTACGACGTGCAGTCCTTCTGATACTTACGCACTTGGCATAGGACATAATTGTTATTTGAACCAACTTCTTTAGTTACCAAAGGACAAGTGTCCTTATACACAGCACACAAAATAGAGACACCAGTCGCATTCTGACACAGTGCAACACGGAAAATCCAAGAATGGATAGTCCAAATCTACACTAGTAACAACAATACAGCGGAAACACAACAACAGAATACTCAAATAGAATTTTCATTCAACATGCCTGGCTGTAAGGCCTTTCGGGTTAGGGCCAAATACAATCAGTTACAACAGTAATTCTGCAATCCTCTAGCTAGTCCAGCTTTGTAACACATCAGCAACTGGTAGAAACACTAAGGCATATCTAAACTTGAGCTCGCAAGCCACCAAGGAATCTCCTTGTCTCCAAGCATGCAAACCACTAGCTCTGGTATTACAAATATCAAACAAACAATCTAATCTGCAAGATCTCACAGGATCCAATTACTATCCTTTCCAAATCCCCCTCTTTCCTAACAACTATCCAAACCCCTGCTTTTATACTACTCCGGCCACAAGTCGGTTGGAAGAAAGAAATAAATCCTAAAACCCAGTCGGCTTCTATAACAAACAATTATTAAATGCAACACAAGTCGGCTCTCAAATAGCCTTACAAACAATTAATTCTCCATGTCGACCTCTAGATCTACATAGGAGAATACAACATAGGCTACCCACATTAAATACATCAAGTCGGCCCACCAAATCTCCAAGAACTCCAGTCGGTAAGCCAAACTACCAAGAGTCAGCAAAACAATCGAGAAAGCTAAGCATCACCGAGCAAGCATGTCGACTGAGCACCACAAGCATCGCCGAGCACATGTTTTGTCGAGCACCAGAAGTTTGTCGAGTTCCCTTCAACGACCAAGCCCTTCAATGACCGAGCCCTTCGGTCAAAGCTGCAACCGAGTAACACAAAAACACACCAACATGCAGGATTGCCAACTACCCTAGGATGCTCCTGCATCACATTCAGAACCATTCCACAATGTTCTTCACATAGTAAATGAAAACTGTTGCACAGTGCCAAGTGTGAGAACATGCTGGAAGAAGACATAGTAAGCCAAATTGATCTCACCATAATAGGTGTCACACAAGGAGGCAAATCAAACTAAATCAGATGACAAAAACACAACAGTTAGCACATCATTGCATCTGCATTCTTAGGAATAATTCCATAGTACATTCATTCACGATGAATCATCACATACATAAGCATCCATACATGCATCCATATACTCATGCATCTACATACCTATATACATGCATACTTGTATACATACATATATCCACATTTATACACATACATAAACATAGATATATGCACACATACTCCTCCATATACATGTACACATGCATATACATAAATACATACATACATGAGCATACACATACATGCATCCATGCCCATCTCATGACTACAGCATTCATCAGCATACCATGTTGATCACTGATATATATATATATATATATATATGACGGCATTCATATGGCACCATTGATATATGAATAGATGCATACATTCTATAATGATGTCATGTCCCCTCTTTAGTGACATGTCATTTTTCAGTGGATTTGCCTATCATGGACTCTCGTAGGCAGATGGTTATGGTGAGAGAGTCATTCTGATGATTATTTGGGATTGGATGGTCTTATTTGCTTTTGGAGAGATGGTGTTTATCATATTTTTTTATTATAATGTGTTATGTGGGGCCAAAATGTTATAATTTTGAGTTGAGTTGCACTTTTTATTTTATAAAGTTACTTTTTATATAAAAGTGCATTATAAAGAGATTTTATAAGAATATTTTATGCATACTTCTAGAAGTTCTAGTGGCTTCTTAGAAAAGTGAATAAATAGAGTGTTTGGCCTCTCATTTGGACATTCCATGACTTGAGTTTACACTACTTTTCTCTTTGAGTATTTGTGGCACCATCTTGGTCTACAGATTGTCATTTGATCTTTAGGAACGGAGTTTCTTAAAGATTTGCATAACTGAGGAAGTGAAATATTTTTTAAAGGGTTGCACTTTGCAAGTGGTATTCAGCCATTTCAAGTTGAGCTTATTTGGAGTCCTCAGACTTACCTGAAGGTTTGAGTTTTGGTTGCAAAAGGAAAAAAAGCAGATCCGAAAAAGCAATCCAAAAAAGCAGATCCGAAAAAGCAAAGCGAAAAAGCAGATCTGAAAAAGCAAAGCGAAAAAGCAGATCCGAAAAAGCAAAGCGAAAAAGCAGATCCGAAAAAGCAGTCCGAAAAATTATTGCAGCCATCTACAATCAAGTTCCTCACTTCCCATTTGGCATTTGGCATATTTTCTGAGAAATGTATGTTTTCAGCTGAGTACAAAATATAGCTTCAGCACTTTACTATTTTACATTGTACTTGTTTTTGTTTTCCATTTGGCATTATTGGTATCAAAGGAAGGCTAGGATTTTGCAAGTGAAAGGGCATTGTAATTTTCAATCTATCTATATTGCAAACCTAGGGTTTGATGATCATATTATTGGCTGAAATATGTATGGCATTGTTGCAAATTGTTGATATATGAATGGCATATGGTTTTGAGCAACTTCCTACATCATTGCTAGTTTTAGATGGTATTTGGTTGCTATCTATTATTCTGAAATTTTGGGACAGCGAAGTCATACATTGCAAAATAATTTTCTATCTACATTTGAGTTGCATTTTTGAGGTTTTTTTAGTGGCCTATTGGCAAGGGTCATTACAATGGTATCAGAGCGGTGTTCTTGCCATCCTGTTGGGTAAGAAATCTTTATGCATCCTTCAGCATTTGGGCATCACAGGTATTATACACGTAGGAGAGCAGCACTTGAGGGTGAGCAGGAATTCAGAGATATACTTACTATAGGTGAGAAACAGTCACAGAGTCCACCTAGAGTCCCTAGGACTGATGATGATAAGGCTAGAGACTTCTTCCGGGCTATGACTACTGGAAAACAGGAGATAGTTAAGTCCATACATGCATTGACCACTATGTTGGAGAGAGTTGCTCAGACGAGGAATCAAGAACAGGGTAGAGGGACACCAAAGCAAGATAACAGGAGTGTAGCAGGTTCATAGGGTGCTCCTAGGCACAGGTCGTGGACTGCAGACAAGCCTACACGTCCTACATTCCTTCGAGAGGAGGCCCAGGAGGCAGGAGAGAATGATATGCCAGAGGACTTTCAGGATGATCTTAGAGCTGCAAATGCAGAATGGCAGGCATTACCTCCACATGTTCGTGAGTTCCTGAATTTTGATCGCTACCTGAGTCAGAGAAGAGAGCACATGAAGAGTAGCAAGCAGAACAGGAGGCCTAGAGGAGGTCAGGACAGTGAGTTGCAGCGAGTTGCTAGCAAGCTCACCTTACCATCTTTTGATGGCAGTGGACAGATGACAGCACAGGCCTGGATCCATATGTTAGATACATTCCTGGCATTGAGGCCTATGTCAGAGATGGATGCTATTAGGTATGCCACGTTGCATTTAGAGGGCGCGACACATGATTGGTGGTCACATGGTATGATTACATTGCAACATAATCAGGTGACATCCTACCAGGATTTTGTGGATAGATTGGTAGAGCGCTTTGATAAGAAAGACTCAGAGGTCTTCTTCCGTGATCTTGCATAGCTGAGACAGACAGGCAGTTTAGAGGTCTACATCAGTGAGTTTCAGAGATTATCAGTGATGGTGCAGGATGTGTCTGAGAGGAGGCTGGTTATATTATTCACAGAGGGGTTGTCTGAACCTCTAAAGGGTTGGATCAAGGCATTCAATCCCCCCTCATTGCAGGAGGCTATGAGGAAGGCACGGAGCATGGAGCTCACAGCACCCTCCAGCAGATTCACCTCCAGGAGCACTTCTTCATTCAGGGACACTAAGAAGTTTGATAAAAATAAGGGCAAAAAAGATGATACCAAGGGTAAGTCTACTCCACCTCTGGATAGGGGACACTGAATGACTTGCGCAAGAAGAAGCTATGTTTCTACTGCAAGGGACCCTACGACAGAGATCATGATTGTCCCATGAGGCCTAAGGGGAAGGCCAACAGGGTTATGTGGGCTTACTACGAGGATTCAGATTCTAACAGTTCTGGACATGATGATGATCATAATGATACAGAGCCCGAGGCAGAGGCAGAGGCTTCAGAACCTAAGGAGGAGCCCAAGTTGCACTTACAGAACGCACGCTTGTCTAGCATTCAGCAGGAAGGATCTTTTAGACTACGTGGTGTTCTAGCAAGGCAGAGAGTTATTACATTGGTTGATACAGGTGCTATGCAGAATTTTATTGATGCACGTTTTGTTGAACGTCGTGGTATTATGACTGAGGAGTTTGAGGGACTTCGAGTTCAGGTTGCTGATGGTTACACTCTTAAGTGTAACAAGATGGTTAGAGATCTGCCCTTACGCCTGAACAACTATGAGTTCAAGGCGGACTACCATGTTGTCAACATGGGTGATCTGGATATTGTGTTGGGGATGAAGTGGTTACACTCATTGGGAGAGGTCACTTTCAGATTGAAGGACATGGAGATTAAGTTTGAGGTGGATGGGAAACAGCATATTTTGAGAGCCATCAGAAATAGTGACATCAAGACTATTTCTTTCAGATTGATGGAGAGGTTGGCTAGACATGATGATATAGAGTGGGCAGCAGTATGCACTCTCATGCCTACAGGAGGGACAGCATAAGACAGAGTATCATCCAGACATTCAGAGGTTGAGAGTGAAGTATGATAGTCTTCAGTGACATCCCACCTGGCAGGCCACCAGACAAAGGTATTGAGCACATCATTGAGTTAGAGGAGGGTGCTAAACCCGTGATGATTACACCCTACAGGCATCCTAAGAGACTCAAGGATGAGATAGAGAAAACTATCAAGGAGTTGCTTGCGATGGGACACATCAGACCAAGCAAGTTTCCTTTTGCTTCTTCGGTAGTATTGGTGAAGAAGGATGGTACTTTGCGGATGTGCATTGACTATAGGGTGCTGAATAAGAAGACAATTAAGAACAGGTACCCCATTCCACGGATTGATGAGCTGATTGATGAGCTTTATGGTGCATGTTATTTCACGAAGATTGATTTGAGATCCGGCTATCATCAGATCAGAGTTAGAGAACAGGACATTGAGAAGACCGCCTTCAGATGTCATTGTGGGCACTTTGAGTTTGTGGTCATGCCATTTGGGCTGACCAATGCGCCAGCTACTTTTCAGTCTACTATGAACAAGGTCTTCCATCATCAGTTGAGGAAGTATGTGTTAGTCTTCTTCGATGATATTCTGATATACAGTTGGACTTGGCAGGAGCACATGGAGCATCTAGAGACAATTTTGGGGATCTTGCAGTCGGAGTCCTTGTACGCCAAGGAGTCCAAATGTGATTTGGGCATGACAGAGCTATTGTATTTGGGTCACATCATTAGTGCAGAAGGAGTAAGGATGGATCCTGATAAGATCCGTGCTATTGTGGATTGGCCTACTCCAGTTGAGAGGGTTCCTTGGGTTGTGTGGTTTCTACCGCAGATTTGTCAGTGGGTATTCATGTCATGCAGCTCCTATGACAGATTTGCTAAAGAAGGGAGCCTTTGTTTGGACACCTGAGGCACAGGCTTGCTTTGAGAGATTCAAGGAGATCATGACTACATGCCCTGTGTTAGCATTGCCCGACTTCTTGAAGCCATTTTAGCTTCAGTGCGATGCATCTGGAGAGGGTATAGGTGCTGTTCTAATGCAGGACAAGCACCCCATTGCATTTGAGAGCAGGAAGCTCCGTAGACCAGAGAGATCATTTAGTATATATGACAAGGAGATGTTAGCCATTATGCATGCATTGGCTAAATTTAGGCAGTATCTGGTGGGTTGTAAGTTTTGCATTAAAACTGACTACAATAGTTTGAGACATTTCCTTGGACAGAGAGATCTCAATGACAGGCAGCAAAAGTGGGTTAGTAAGCTGCAGCCTTATGATTTTGACATCTCCTATGTGAGAGGAACTCAAAATCTGGTAACAGATGCTTTGTCACGCAGACCACATCTCAGTGCTATGGTTGAAATATCTGATGATTGGAGGCATTTGATTATTGCAGAGTATGCTAGAGACTCATGGGCATCCAGGATTGTTGATGGGATAGTTGTTGATACCAGGTACACACTTCTAGGTGATTTGATTATCTACAAGAACAGGATATTCTTAGTCCCAGGATCGAAGGTGAAGCGTATTGTTATGAGAGCTCTCCATGATTCACCTACAGCTGGCCATCCTGGATACTTCAAAACTTACAGGCAGGTGCGAGAGCGTTTCACTTGGAAGGGGCTCAAGGTGGATGTGTTGTAGTATGTACGAGAGTGCCCTATTTGTCAGCAGAACAAACAAGAGCACACCTTTCCAACAAAGCTCCTACAGCCACTTCCCATTCCTGACAGGAAGTGGGAGTGTATATCCATGGATTTCATTACGGGCTTGCCTAAGGCCCAAGGGCGAGATTGCATCTATGTGGTGGTGGACAAGTTGACGAAGTATGCACACTTCTTTCCTATCACTACTACTTACATAGCAGTGCAGGTGGCTGAGGTCTTGTTCAGAGGGATTTTCAGACTACATGGGATACCCCGGAGCATAGTGAGTGACAAGGTCAGCAGGTTCTTGAGTCATTTTTGGCAGGAGGTGTTCCGTTTATGTGGCACTGAGCTTACACCTAGCACCAGTTACCACCCGCAGACTGATGGGCAGACTGAGATAGTAAATAAGTGGGTGGAAGGCTACTTGAGGAACTATGTGGCAGGGCAGCAGAAGGCATGGGTTAGGTGGATTTATCTGAGTATTGCTACAATACCACATACCACATGTCTATTCAAATGACTCCTTTCAGGGCACTATATGGTTATGAGGCACCGAGTTTTCTGGATTTACTTATGAGTGATGTTAGAGTTCCTCGTGCTGGAGATTTGCTTCAGGAGAGCAAGGACATTGTTGATGCTCTCAGAGATAATATTGTCAGGGCACAAAATCAGCATAAGCAGTATGCAGATCAGAAGCGGATAGAGAGGAGTTTTGAGGTTGGTGATATGGTTTATCTCATGTTGCAGCCCTATAGACAGTCTACTCTTGGGAAGAGTGGGTCGGAGAAGCTTGAGCCTAGGTACTATGGTCCTTTCAGGATTATCAGGCGTATTGGAGAGATGGCATGAGCTTGAGCTTCCAGCAGACAGCAGGGTACATAATGTTTTCCATGTGTCACGCCTCAAGAAGGCGTTGGGTCAGCATGTTGTGCCTTCAGCAGTTCTTCCTCCATTGGATGATGAGGGGAAGTTGGTTCTTGTTCCCGAGTACATCATTGACAGCAGAGAGAGGCAACTCCACAGGAGGACCATTAGGGAGTATTTGGTGAAGTGAAGGAATTTGCCTGAGGAGGATGCCACATGGGAGGGAGAAAATATTTTGCAGCACCCAGCTTTGAGATTGCTTGAGGGCAAGCAATTTCAGGAGGGGCGGACTGTCATGTCCCCTCTTTAGTGACATGTCATTTTTCAGTGGATTTGCCTATCATGGACTCTCGTAGGTAGATGGTTATGGTGAGAGAGTCATTTTAATGATTATTTGAGATTGGATGGTTTTATTTGCTTTTGGAGAGATGGTGTTTATCATATTTTTATTATAATAATGTGTTATGTGGGGCCAAAATGTTATAATTTTGAGTTGAGTTGCACTTTTTATTTTATAAAGTTACTTTTTATATAAAAGTGCATTATAAAGGGATTTTATAAGAATATTTTATGCATACTTCTAGAAGTTCTAGTGGCTTCTTAGAAAAGTGAATAAATAGAGTGCTTGGCCTCTCATTTGGACATTCCATGACTTGAGTTTACACTACTTTTCTCTTTGAGCATTTGTGGTGCCATCTTGGTCTACAGATTGTCATTTGATCTTTAGGAACGGAGTTTCTTAAGGATTTGCGTAACTGAGGAGGTGAAATATCCTTTGAAAGGTTGCACTTTGGAAGTGGTATTCAGCCATTTCAAGTTGAGCTTATTTGGAGTCCTCAGACTTACCTGATGGTTTGAGTTTTGGTTGCAAGAGGAAAAAAAACAGATCCGAAAAAGCAGTCCGAAAAAGCAGATCCGAAATAGCAAAGCGAAAAAGCAGATCCGAAAAAGCAGTCCGAAAAATTATTGCAGCCATCTACAATCAGGTTCCTCACTTCCTATTTGGCATTTGGCATATTTTCTGAGAAATATATGTTGTCAGCTGAGTACAAAATATAGCTTCAGCACTTTACTATTTTACATTGTACTTGTCTTTGTTTGCCATTTGGCATTATTGGTATCAAAGGCAGGCTAGGATTTTGCAAGTGAAAGGGCATTGTAATTTTCAATCTATCTATATTGCAAACCTAGGGTTTGATGATCATATTATTGGCTGAAATATGTATGGCATTGTTGCAAATTGTTGATATATGAATGGCATATGGTTTTGAGCAACTTCCTACATCATTGCTAGTGTTTAGATGGTATTTGGTTACTATCTATTATTCTGAAATTTTGGGACAGTGAACTCATATATTGCAAAATAGTTTTCTATCTACATTTGAGTTGCATTTTTGATGTTTTTTTAGTGGCCTATTGGCAAGGGTCATTACAAATGATCGATTCTCTGATGATTCTAACATGTATGGATGTATCCATACAGCAGATGCTCAAGTATCATATACAGAGATAGAACTGTTAATCCATAATCAGTTGTCACTGCCGATTTATGGAAAAATGAGCCAATCATGATTATCACGATTACTCATAATAATCATGGTGATTATTGAGTAATTAAATTATACAGCAATGATGATTGTCAGCACTTGATCATTTTATCATTTCGTGTGATTAGTATTGGAACCCATTACACTATCGGTTTACGATAACCAATCATGATATTAATTAATCACAACAGCAGTTAAGTATATGGTGCGACGGTTCACATGCCCATTCATATATATATTTATATTCCATGTCGATCAGCTATTAAAGATGTGGATTTGAAGAACAAATAATAATCTATTCCCTTTGTGGATTTATCACTCTATTTGAGCAAGCAATCGGTCGTTGAAGCAACCTCTATATTCAGAGTGCAAGCATCATAACCATTACATCAGATACAGCACCATATCGAGCATACATATATATCCATATCAGAGACGGCTCAAGGATTTGCAGATTGCATATATATAAAGATCATATCAGAGACGGCTCAAGGATTTGCATATTGCATATATATAAAGATCATATCAGAGAGGGCACACTACCAGTGATCATCCCTATATACAGCAGCATATAATCATTTGGTTATCAGAGACAGCTAGCAGGGAATGTGCGTGAACCTTATTGGCATATTAGAGACAGTCATAGTATCACATTAAGGTCCGAGCTATTATTGTAGACATATTCTGTAAATTGTATTCCATTGGCATTGGAATTACCATTGTAAATACATATACATTATTCATCTTCATTTGCAATCATTACATATTCCATTATCTACATCAACATACATTGCATACATTATTAATTGTCATTTCGCAAACATCTCATACTGCTGCATATTATATCAAATTCAGTAATTCATTATAGCATTTGGAATTACCAATCATATCTTTATCCTTATTGCATTGTCAATTAATCATATTGTAGAAGGAATTAGATAATTCCAGTAGTGTCGTAAATAATATAAAAAGGGGGCATTACAATTGGTATCAGAGCCACCTTTCCTGCCTATTGTAGATGAGCAAACCTCTCTTAACTTATAGCAGGAGGAAAAGATAACAACGAGAACCAATGGATGAAGATCAGGAGATTGATAAGAAGCTAGATCAATTCCTAGATGGACAGAATAAGATGCAAGACTCAATGGATCATCTTATCAAAGCACTCATACAAACATCTCTAAAACTAATCATGAGAGACACCCCTCAATCAAGCAGGGAACCTCGACCCTATCTGCCAACTTTCACCGACTCTCCCTCTCACTCAAAAGTTAGGAATCCTAGACCTCGCATTCCAGCTTTCACCAACGCCACCCCAACAACAAATTTTTTAACACTGCAAGAACAAATCAAGGAAGATTGAGAAAAGGGTAATCTAAAGAAGGAACTAACATTGAAGGAGTATTTCGAATTAAGGACGAAATATGGTTCGAAAACAGTACCCTCCCTCACAAGGTCACTACCTTGCCAAGAAGATAGCACCAATAAAAAATACCCTGAGAAACCTTACCATAAGAGTTTAGTTTCCTCCCAAGGATTGTGCTCCAAAATGAACATAGACTTCAGAAGAAGTGAAGGACCTAGGTACCAACCAAAGGAAGCTTATACTTGACAAATTCCAACCTTTTTACCTAAAGGCAGCAACTTACAAGAGACGAGGACAAATTTATATCATCCCTCAAAGGAAAAGGAAACATCCACAAGAAGATGGGGAGATGAAGTAGTTTCAGACGAAGTATCTCCCCCGCCTTACCAAAATGACATCATCATACATAGTCAAGCTACCAAAAGAAGTAAGAGTTACAAGATCACTCATAATCCACTCTATGAGCCCAAGGATCACATGGTGCATGAAAAACCCCTTTTTCCACATTGAGGAAGAAGTTGAAACCCAAGCTACTCTCCAAAAAACAGAAGGCGAGAATGGCTCAGACAAAGAAGACCTTTAAACAACTTAGAAGGATCTACCTCAAATGCCTTTCAAATTCAAGGGGATTTAGAAGGAGACAACATAAAAGCACTCTTGGACAGCGGCTCCTCACATAACTTTATCAACAAATCCTGGATTATGAAGCATAACCACCCATACTCTCATGTAACTCCTTCAAGATTAGATTGGCCAACGGAGGAATTGTGTTTTGCAATACTATAACAATCCCCCTCAAAATACAATTTGGAGAATACTCTTACACAGCTCAATTCCACATATTGGAATTAGGAAATGCAAACTCATACTAGGACTCCCCTGGATGAAGCATATTGGGCCATTTAAGCAAAATATGAACCATCAAATTATTACTTTCAAGGAAGGAAGAAAAAGATACACACTTTATGGACTTCAAGCAACCATACCCTCTATAACCCAATAGGTTCCACCACAGAAGTTCAAGACTAGACCAAGGGTAGAAGTAATCTTCAAGAATGATGGAACATCCAGAATCTGCATCAACTTCAGGAAGAAACCCATAAGGGCAGAAACATCAAATGCTTGTGGGCAAGCATTTTTGAAGAAGGGGAGACAGTGATATCCTTTAATTTTAATCAAGAACACAAATGTAAATAATAAAGTCAAGGAAATAAAAAACATACCTTGTCATGTATATATAGCACCTGCATAGTAGTTAGCACATCATTGCATTTGCATTCTTAGGAATAATTCCATAGTACATTCATTTACGATGCATCGTCACATACATAAGCATCCATACATGCATCCATATACTAATGCATCTACATACCTATATACAGGCATACTCGTATGCATACATATATCCACATTTATACACATGCATAAACATAGATATATGCATACATACTCCTCCGCATATATGTACACATGCATATACATACATACATGAGCATACACACACATGCATCCATGCCCATCTACATGACAACAGCATGCATCAACATACCATGTTGATCACTGATATATATATGATGGCATTCATATGGCACCATTAATATATGAATAGATGCATACATGCTATAATGATCGATTCTTTGATCATTCTAACATGTATGGATGTATCCATACAGCAGATGCTCGAGTATCATAGTCAGAGATAGAACTGTTAATCCATGATTAGGTGTCACTACTGATTTATGGAAAAATGAGTGAATCATGATTATCATGATTACTCATAATAATCAGTGATTATTATGAGTAATTAAATTATACGGCAATGATGATTATCGGCACTTGATCATTTTATCATTTTATCATTTCATGCAATTAGTATTGGATTGCATTAAACTATCAGTTTACGATAACCGATCATGATATTAATTAATCACAACAGTAGTTAACTATATGGTGCGACGGTTCACGTGCCCATTCATAGATATGTTTTTATTCCATGTCGATTGGCTATGAAAGATGTGGATTTGAAGAACAAATAATAATTTATTCCCTTTGTGAATTTATCCCTCTATTTGAGCAAGCAATCGGTTGTTGATTCAACCTCTATATTCAAAGTGCAAGCATCATAACCATTACATCAGATACAACACCATATCGAGCATACATATATATCCATATTAGAGACAACTCAAGGATTTGCAGATTGCATATATATATAGATCATATCGGAGACGGCATATTGCCAGTGATCATCCCTATATACAGCAGCATATAATCATTTGGTTATCAGAGACAGCTAGCAGGGAATGTGTGTGAACCTTATTGGCATATCAGAGACAGCCATAGTATCACATTAAGGTCCGAACTATTATTGCAGACATATTCTGTAAATTGTATTCCATTGGCATTGGAATTACCATTGTAAATACATATACATTATTCATCTTCATTTGCAGTCATTACATATTCCATTATCTGCATCAACATGCATTGCATACATTATTAATTGTCATTTCGCAAACATCTCATACTGCTGCATATTATATCAGATTCATTAATTCATTAGAGCATTTGGAATTACTAGTCATATCTTTATCCTTATTGCATTGTCAATTAATCATATTGTAGAAGGAATTAGATAATTCTAGTAGTGTCCTAAATAATATAAAAAGGGTTTTTTTAGCAGAAGCTTGAAAGAATTCAGAATTCATATCCCCCTCATATTTTGTTTGGAATAACAAATAGTGATGGAGCCGCTCCCGTTTGCTGCTGAGTTTAGGGTTTCATCCTTGCCGCAAGCTCACGGATTGAAGACGACCGGAAGGCATGTGCAGGGGAAGGCGACTCAGAGTGGTGAGAGTGGTGCTGGTTCGAAGGGCACAACAAAGGGTGTGCTGCCTCAAACGGATGGCGGCAGCGACAGGAACAATGGTGCCAAGGTTTTTCTAGCATCACATGGGGAGATGTTGCAGAAACCTCCATCGGATCTCTGTTCTAAGGGAGAAAAGAATGGAGAATCAGGCAGGGATGACATTAGTTTTAATAAAGGACAAGGGCTGCCACAGGCAAAAGACGGGAAGATAACACAGGAATCCCTAAAAATTGGGTTGAATATCGAGCGAGCAGGGTATAGGATAGGTGCACACTTGCAAAAGGAGGGAAGGGTAAACACTCGTGGATTTGTCTCTAATGGGCCGAGTGGAGGGGCACGTTTTCGTGGAGACACAGGGGTTTCAATGCACCAAAGATTGAAGGGAGATGGAGTTGGGGATCCCATCAAACCCCAAGAGACTCGATCTATTATGGTGGACATAGTGGATGCAATGGAGGAAGTGAATCATAATACAAAAGTTTTCTCTAGCCTGGGCTTGATAGGCCATTTTAGGGGTTTATGGTCGAGTCTCAGCGAGCTCCACACACGGAATTCATTGAACTAGGAGCCTGTTTTGGAGGGGTATGTCCAGATTTATCCGTGCGCTGGAGGCTTTTTTATTGTGGTTTTTGACCATGCACATAATAGGACAAAGATTTTATGTGACAACATTTGGAGTTGGGATCAAAAGTATCCATTGATGTTGAAACCGTGGCACTCTTCTTTCTGTCCAGCTACAGAGACCTTTGACATGATTCCACTATGGGTAAGACTTATGAATCTGCCTTTACATTACTGGTTTGATTCTTGTCTTGAAGTTATAGGAGACTCTCTGGGAAATTTTTTAATGATTGATGAAGGCTCTTCAAATCTTCTACATTCTACCTATGCACGTATCTTGGTGGAAATAGATATGTCTGAGGGTCTTCCCGCAGAAATATTACTTAAAACTACTAAAAGATGTTGGGTTCAGCCTCTAGATTATGAAGGGATTCCATTCTAATGTAGGAGATGTTTTCAGACAGGGCACAAGGCAGCCCAATGTTCCAAGCAGAGAATGGCCAAGGCAGCATCCTGGCGGAAAGATGTTTCTTATCATCATCATTATACGGTGGAGGAGAAGGAGAAGTTGCAAAAGAGTTATTCTCAAGTGGTGCATGGACAGACGACTAATCAGGAAAGAGGAAATTTATGTCAATTGACCGATGTTACGAATGGAGTGGATGGTCCGGAAGAAGGGTAGAATGCTAGAAAGGTTGCTGTCACACTAGAGGGTAGAGAAAAGAAAAGACCTATAGGATCCCGAGACAAGGAGGATGACCTATCGGAAGGATTTTTGCAGCAACATGGTAAGACTGGCTTGGATGAGGGATGTAGTTCAGAGGCTAATCTAATGGCATGGAAAAATGAGGCAGCCAAGATGGAAGATGGGTGGAAAATTGTGAAAGGAAGAAAAAGGAAAAATGAAAAGAAATCCATCGACATGATCCTTCGTTCTCAAAAGAAGGGTGGAGATAAGAGTAAATTGTGATGGCTTTTTTTTCTAGTGTTCGTTTGTTTATGTTTATGGGGGTTTACCTTGTTTTTGGGGAGATGGCTCTCCTAGATGTAGCTATCCCTAGTTCGGGCCAGGTCCTAACCCGATTAGATTAATAAATAACTACCTATTACAGATCAAAAAAATATATATATATAAAAAGGGAAAAATACACCTAGATTCAAAGATATCATAGCTTTTTTAAAGAAACTCCTCTATAATCGTCAAGTTGGATTTCACCTATTGTCAATTCGGGTTTCCTCTATAAGCAAGTTTTTTTTTTCATTCACAAATGCACAAATGACATATAAAACCATCATTTTCGGCCTTTTTAGTGGTCATTCTTAGGGTTGTAGGGTTGAATAGACCAAATTAGGCAAAAAAACATTTTAAAAAGAAAATAAAATGTTTTGAGACCAATTTCGGCCCGAGTTTGGCCATTGGGCAGAAAATTCTTCCAAATTCGTTCCAAATTCTGCCCAAGTTCGTCTGACAGAATTTGCAGCGAATTTGTGGCTCTGCAAGCAAATTTGACAAGGATCAAACTTCCTACAGAATCGAACCAGACTTTGAGGGTTGTTGGAGAGAATCTGGTTAACTTAGGTAAAAAATTATATAAAAAATAATTCATAAATATTGACTTTTAACAATAATTTTTTTTGTGCTTTAATTGATGACATGTATGGCTGTGAATTGAAAAGAATGATGCAAGACAGAAATCATAGTCACTATGATTTAGATTTATATTCTATCATAACTCATCATTGTTATAAATGTTTGTTGGACAAATATGGTCATCAATACACACAACATGTTCATCAATATTCCACTCAAAATTATGTAACAATATAATGCCCACAAAAGCACACAATCAATAAAACATTGATTTAAATGTGAGTTGAAACACAAAGAAGATTAGAGATGTATTGTTTGCTCATTAAATATTACTCTCACCCTCCATTGTATTTACTTTTAACTTGTACTATCTATACAGTATTACAAATTTAATGATCAAAATAAATAAATATTTTGTATAATTATAAATTAGTTTATCAATTACTATATAATATTAAGATATCTAAAGGACAAGACCATAAAAAGGTAATTTTAAAGTTTAATTTTGACTAATAACTTTTCATATAAAAATTAAAATCTCTCTCTCTCTCTCTCTCTCTCTCTCTCTCTCTCTCTCTCTCTCTATATATATATATATATATATATTTGTCTCAATCTTCCTCTCTCGCTCTATCTTCATCTCAGCCTCTTCCTATGCCTCTATATCTATATCTTGTTGCCTCTCTATCTCTATCTCTCTATATTTCTTCTACCATCTCTCCCTCTAACTCTTATATCCTTATCTTTCCATCTCTCTCTACCCTTATATATCTACCAATTGACCTCGTGTACAGCACAATTGTATGCAAAAAAATTGACCAAAACTTTCCCTAATTGACCTTCCACAACTCTTTAGCATACCCATTGCACACCAAAGTGCGATTGCTAGTTATTTAGTTTCTTTTGAAATTTCCTTTTTGGCTTAAGTTCATTCATCACTCTCATCATGTCCCATTGTAGGGCTTGAACTGTTTTTTATTTTCCATCGCTACTATCTTTTGTGCTCCCATCCTTGTTCATCTTCCCCTTCCCTTGGGCAGATGTTTTGTCCTCAATCTCAATGTCCATTGTTTGGTTGTAGAGATAAGCATATGAGGATGGAGGCAGGGAAAAAATAAATACCTAGGAATAAGATTCCAAATAGATGAGTAATTAAAAGTCCTAAAACCCATTAAGGAGGAATAGAGAAGGGTGAAGTACGGAACGAGAAGCAAGATTCCTTCCTATGGAGTAATCAAATAAAGAAAAGCCCAAACTATTGACAACTTTAAGAAGACACAAAACAAACCCTAAGACTTTAAGCTTATTTGCATTTTTGACACTTGGGTATAATAAGGTGTGAAGGGAGGTAAAAAAACAAGACTTCCACTACAACATGTAGAATTAAATACTCAATGTTTCAAGATGAAAAACCAAATATTCAATCCTCTCTTGATATAAGGTCATCTCTCATGCTAAGCTTGCAAAGTAAGATGATGAAATGACTTCAAGGTTCCCTTTAATTGTGGACACTCGCTCAGTGAAATAATGTGATCTGCTGGTAATCACTTAGGGGACTTACGCTTGTTCATTCAATGGACATCAACTACTTGCACTTCTAAAGATTTAGCTTGACAATGTGCAACGAAAATATAAGTTTTGGGATTTCCAACTCTCAAACTTAACTTGAATCTAGACTTGACTTCTATTTCTACTCCTAACTATGAATGCAAGGAAGTGTGAATGACTTAGACTCTACTAGATGTAGTTTTATCGGCGACTCCACACACCTAGTGCAAGCTTCTAAGGTTTACTCAAATGGTTTTCAAATCAATATCTCCTCTTCAATCCCATCAATGGATGCAAACTAAAGATTGAATATCAATTGAAGTTAAGTACAAGAAGCTAGTGGTCTAGTTTGTTCAAGTCAAACAAGTAAACATTCACAATTTATTTCATCCAACTAAACTACTTCTAAACAATGTGAAATGAAATCCTAAGCTAAATGAGAGATGCAAAGAACCATGCGATACTCCAAAATGATCATGTGTATCCACCATGCAAGTCACAACAATGAATAGAGAACAATTTTGGTAGTACTTTGGCAACAATTCTCCAACATAACTCTCCTTTACAAATGACATGAGCAAGCCTTTATATAGGGGCTTCAAGTACAATGGATGGCCAAGACAAATTTGAAATCAAGGGCTAAGATTAATCCACATAAGCCCTAATTAGGGTTTCCATTACCATAGCTACAAATATTAAATGCTCACCCAATTACAATTAAGCAGCAACATGTGGGCCAATAGAAAAATTACATTGTCTTCCAAGGACCATTAAGAAAATTCAAATACATAACAACCAAATAAGGTGCACCAACAAATGGACCAATGAGAAGAGAGAGCTTGTAGAAGAAGCCACCAACTAGTAGACCAATGAGAAAATTCAAATGCTTCCAAAGACCAATAAAAAAAAGGCCATGTGGGCCTATGCCACTTGGTGCCAAATGGGCCAATCAAAATTAGACAATTATTTATCAGCTAATGAGCAAATTTAGAACCATGTGGGCCTATGCCACTTCATCGCCTTGGGAATTGTGCTCTTCATCCTCATTCTCTTTTCACATTCAATGAACCTGGACATAATCTCATTAATCATTTCCATAGGGACACTTGGCATGTTTCTATTAGTTGAGCACAGGGTTGCCACCTCAGCAAACTCATCTAGAAACTTGATAAATACCCTCCTACTTGTTGATGAGAAATTCATTGTTATGCCTTCAATTGTGATGGCTCATATTCTCTATTCTTTCATCTTCAATATTCTTCATCCCTCGCTCTCTTGCTCTTCAAATGTCCTTGAGTTTTTCTCTCACCTTGATCTTCTAAGTTGCTCCAAGTCCAACGAATGGATCTCAACTCAGCCTTCCTTCAATACTAAATCTTTGTTGGTGTAGCTGGAGGGTTTGCATACTACCACTGCTTTGATCTTCTGAGTTGCCTTCTAATGATAATTAGGTTCTTCATCTTGATCTTCTTGAGTTGCATTCTCTCTTAGGTGGAAGCCTTGTCTCCTTTTTAAACTGATATCTTGAAGATTTTCTCTATAGTGTTCTTTGATCATGAACCAAATCTCATCCTTGGCTTTGTATCATCTTCTCTTCAACATTTTGGAATAATGTATGATCTTCTTGGTCTTGATGTCCTATGATCTCAATCTTGTACCCGCCGCTTGAATCCATCATGGAAACATCTTGCTTGCACTTGAACCCTCCAGCTCTTGGCCAACTCTTGTCTTGGCTTGAGGCTTTAGCTTTGAAGTCCAGCTCTTTTCTCCATACCTGACCCTACAGCAAACATAACAATTAGGACTTTATTTTGACTTAATCTGATCTGGACTGGAAGAAGAGATTAGTACAGGCTGAAAGATTAAAATCAGAACTCCTGACATTTATATCAGACCTAGAGAATAGACTGATTTAGACACATTACACCCTCAAACACTCAAGGAACTGATTTGCCCTTATTTCTAAATGCCTGACTACTTATAGCAATTCGATTTCAGTCCATGTTTACCAAAAGATGCTATTAAAATTCGAAATGAGGTCTCATATATAATTCTGGAAATGAAAAAAAAAAAAACCTCAGTGGATGATGCTAAAACTATGATGACAGGCTGGGATCAAGATATCTCTCTGGATGTAAAGCCTGCAATCAGGTTTGGATTGTTAAATACCAGTCCTCTAACTCGAAACTGAGGTCTTATCTTATTGAAAAAAGGTTAATACCAGACCTGCAAACAAGTTAAATTCGTTGTTGAAGGGCTCTCTGAGATTCCAAAAATCAGAATTTTGATGGTGGTGGCAGCCTGATATTGAAGCTTTGTCAGTGTTGATTGATTTGAAATAAAATCTCCTTGACAATAGCAGCTTGAAGATGGATTATGAGTGACTGATATAGAAACCAATATAACCTTAAATGGCAAATGTAGGTCAAAATGGTGGATCAGATCTCTGCTATTCTCAGTAATCACAGTAAATGAAACAACTTTTCTCCAATCTGCCCCTGGAAATTCGAATTTTCTGAGCTTGCTTTGCCTCTGAAATGAAATGATCTTCTAAATTGAGGATGGCTGCCTTGTTTATATAGTAAATCGTCTGGATAGGGGTGGCAGCTGCCAACACATTTGGATTTTAAATGCTTGCAATCACTCATTTAATGGGGGCTACCTCGAATTTTAAATCCATCACACAGCATTTAATGCATTTTCTTGAAATTTTGAATTTTAAAACCCTTTGCTGGATCGAATCCTCTTACGATTAACAATTGTCATTAAATTTGTGCCCTTTGTGCTCTAAGTTCGAGGCAAATTCAAATGATATAAGGTTGCATAGAGTTTTGCATCATTGGATCTGCATTTAATTTATCTATTTTCATCCTTAATTGCATCGAGCTTTGTGCCTGATTTTAGCATTTAAATTTCAATTTGTGATCTCACCTCGAGTTTAGTGTCCAATGTTTAACTGCTTAGGTCGGATCTGGGCCTGGCTGCTTTAATTTAGTAACTTTATGGGGCCACACATTTCAGTATGAGGGGCCCACACCAAGTTTGACCCAATCCCCAACTCATACGCTATCTTCCAAGGTTGTTTTGCCTAAAATTTTGGGCCCAATGTCATTAAAAAGGCCACACGTTTTGTATATAGACCTTAATTAAAGCCTCAATGCCACACGCCGCAAATAGGGCCACACTTCACACAATGAGGTGAGTTTAAAACCAATAACTTTTAAGTTTAGGTCTGTGCTTATGTAGTAAATTGAAGATCTGAGTTGTATTTGGGCCCTGATTGCAAAGTTCGAAGCCACACGCTACACTTTAGGGTCATCTCAAGCTTGCCAAATTCGAATTTAGGCCTAGGCATATTTCTAAGGCCTAAACGTTTTATCACAAGAAGTTTTAGGCCTACCTAAGCCCATACGCTAGCCACGGGGCCCAATTTTAAGCCCAATTCTCATCAAATTATGGCCTAGTCTTATTAGACCAGGCCCACACATTTTATCCCCAAGGGCTGCTATATTGCATTAAGTGTTGCTCACGGGCCTATGGTTACATCTTCGGCTATAGGGCCTTATTACCTAGAGTTTTGAGCCATTTAGAACTGAGTTTTGGGCCCTTCTTGCTAGAATCGAACTCATGTCTCATCCTCTTCTTCTTTCATTAATCTTGAGATGAGGAGGTGTTTCCTCCACCTATAATTTGAGATGGGAAGAGGTTTCGTCTCCCTTACTTGAGATGGGAAGAGGTTTCGTCCCCCCTTGTCTTGGTACACCCCCCCTTGCCTTGGTACGAAGAGGAGTCTTATCTCCATTTTGCCTGGGACGAAGAAGAGTCTCATCTCCATTTTGCACTTAGGCCAATTTTCTCTCCCTTAGCTCAAAATTTCTCTTTTATTTCCCACTTTCTGACTTAGCCAAATTTTGTAAATTTTCAGATTTTGCCCAAAGAAGACCCTTTTGCATCTCAGATTGCTGCCAAATTCACTCTACCACTTTAAGCCTATCAGCAAAAGAGGGGGTCCCCATTTGCAATGGGGCGATGGTGTGAAAACCACACAACAGGGCCATTGAAGGATTTCTCTTCTCTTATATTAATGATGGCCAAAATATGGCCAAGGCAACATGGGGGCATAAGATAAGAAGATTATGCATTTTCAGGGATACAAGTTTCATTGCCAACATGAGTAAAAATATTTTCGAAAATCATAGGGAAAATGTATAGAACTACATACTGAGACGATTACTATAGAAGTAAGATTTGGAATATTCAAGAAACTCACAATTTTGACTATTATGATTAAAAAAACTAAGGGTGTGAAACATCTGTGACATAAATATGAACTGGAATTTAAGAAAAGGTGGAACTAAGAGGCCAATCAAAATTTCTAATATCTAATTAATATGAGCTAAGGTACAAAATGAAGGTAAATCCTAGAAATAATTTATAAAATGATAGTATTTTTTTACATGAGATGTTGAATTCCAAAAAGATTTGATACCAATTGTAAGAATCAACTTGCAAAGATAGATTGCATCATGAAAAAGAAGAGAAAGTAACACAACAAACCAAAGGGGGAATCTTTAGTGCCCCAATATTCAACTATGATCTATGGATAGCCTTAAGGTAATGTTGATGCATACAAGCATCACCAAGAAAGGATCAAATACATTCGAACTTTCTACACGAGAAAACAACATAAACAAAGAATAATACAAAGATCAACTACCTAATCTCATATGTACCCATATGTAGCTAAGGATTATGTATGCCATCCATTCACCACTCCATAACCACAAATACATTTTACATGCCATGTACACACACAACATATGAGTATGGACACATAAATAATATAGCTCTTAGAACTTGCTTCAAATTAAGGGGCAAGTGGTAACAAAAAAGATATAACATGATAATCAACATATAATATGGGACCCATATAATTAGCCTTGTTTAATAACTAAGTTACCAGTTCGAGTGCAAGGACGGATGCGGGTACGCGAACCCGGTACGTGGGTGCATGAAATTTTTTTTAGGGGTTTGGGTGTGTATGGGTATGTGTGTGTGTGTGTATTATATATACAAAAAATAAGAGAAATATACAAAAATGTAAAACTATATCATTTCATAGTATGATACTTGATCATTGATCAATGCCAAATGACAAGGATAAATATTATATGCCAATTGATAGTTCGAAAATATTCAAACAAGCCATATCAATGATATCATATATGTCTATGTTCGCGATTCCAATGAACATCATTACAATTAACAAACTACAAAATGAAAATGTAATAGTTCAAGAAATATGATTCAATGTTCAATTGTTCATCAATCATCAAAAGGATTATCAACAAAGTCATCGTCTATTGGATTTTCAGCAGCTGCAAGTTCAAGATCGTCATCATCATTTGAATCCAAAGTGGTTCCACTTGCACTAGATGCACCATGTGGTATGTCATCATCATCCACATCATCCATAGTGGCTCTAGCAAGATCCTGAATGGTTGCATCCAATTCGGCAGACTTGGGTGCTACATCCCAAAGCTTTGATGCCCCCTACTTGTATTGGGAATCCTTATGTGATAGAAGACGTGAATTGGAATGAATATACACCAAGTCTTCAGCTCTTTTTGCAGACAATCACTTACACTTCACTGAGTGGATAAAGGAGTATGTACTCCAATTCCGTTCAGTGGAAGAAGAGCTTGCAACCTGGAGAGAAAACCAACAAAATAAAAAAATAAAAAATGCAACTAAATTCAATAATATTAAGCGTTAAATTCTACAATACAAGTGGCAAAAAAAATTCAAAAAGCTTACTTGTGAGAGGATCTTGATTGCAAGAGGTTGGAGGTACATAAACTCTTGACCATGGAGGTACCACCATGTAATAGCATCCATTTTGGATTGGTCTTTCACGGCAGAAGGGTATGTTTTTTTCTTAAGACAAACAATCCAAATTCTTTCCTAGCACTTGTCTCCACCTCTGGATCTTTAAAGAATCTACTAAATGCTTGTTTGTACCTATTAGCAACTTCTAAATCTCTATATGGTGGTACTTGTCATGGGATAGAAAGTACTTGTGTGCTATAGTACACCGGAGATAGGGCATATGCAAGGAGGTGCAATGGTGTGGTCATCTTGTTCCAATGGTGAAGAACAATTGCTTCCACCCTTTTGTAAAACATGTCTTCGGAATCACTCTCTCCTTTGTATTACCACTTTTATTTTCTCCAACATCGTGTCCATGCTATCATAGACATCCCCCAAGCACAATTCATTTGTATTAGCAAACTAAAGCATAGATATGATAGGTTTGGTGAATTCCAATATATATTTCACATGAACCCACCAATTGTCATCCAAGATCAATGCCTTGACCTTTTGGTCCTTTGAATTTGATTGCTTCCATATACCCCATTGGTTGCTAATAACCATTTGACCCAATGCTTCTTTCAACTTCACAAGTCGTCTCAGAACAATTGTGTGAGATGCAAATCAGGTCTCAACAACCTAAGAACATGTTAATAGTAAGTTAATAACACATTTAAAATATGGAAATAACACAACAACAAAAAAAATTCAATTATGTAAAACATGACATAAATGAAACTAAATAAATTAAATTTACCTTCAGCAATTCCAATCTTGAAATTTTTTTTAAAATAGCTTGTGACATGGTGATTTGTCACAAACATCTAGATCTCCTCGGTCTCCTAGTATATTTCTTTCGCCCACTCTATTTGGGTACCAATTGCTTGCATCACCAAATTGAGGGAGTGTATGGTACACAGTGTCCAAAAAATGTGCTCATATCTTGCCTCTACCAAAGCACCTACAACCTTGCAAACATTTGCATTGTCCGTAATTACTTGAAACCACATTTTCATTACCCACCATCTCTATGGAGTCAATGAGAATCTTGGAAATGAACTCTACATCTTTCACTTCCTCTTCACAGTCAACCGCCCTCAAAAACATTGCCCCCTTGGGGGACACCACAATAACATTGATCAATGGACGGTTTTTATTTCAATCCAGGAATCTCTAATTGGTTTTAGTTGGGCCTTTTCAAATTTCCTCTCTTTTTGCAATGAGGTGGTACACACCTTTTCATACCCAGGACTTGTAAAACTAGGAGGTGCATTATTTATTGTTGACACTGTGTCTCGCCAATATGGTGATCTCACCAAGTTGAATGGAAGACCATTGGCATAGAGGCAGCATGCAATTTTTTCTTCAGCAATATCTCTTGCCTTCATTTTAAATGCCCTCTCCAATGGACCTCTCTTGCGGGTTCATCTTCATCTTCCTTAGAGGGCATAGGCAAGAAGGGATGTTTGGAGGTTGCAACCGTCTAAGAGGGTAATGTCATTTTTTTTTCTTTCCAAAGCTATAACCACTTTGTTTTCCTTTTGCAATCAATTTGTCAACATGTTCTTGTTCTTTTATAAATCTTGCTATTTGTATAGGAGACAACCCCTTCTTATCTGGGCCCTCACACATATTAATCCCTTTACCACCAGGGCCCATAAAATAAAGTTTCACTCAGTAATAAGAGCTATTATATTGTACATTATAAAAATTACACTTCCAAATAAATCCCCCACCTCCAAGAACTCGTGAAATTCTTGTGGTATGTCTCCATAAAGGAGATCCTTTTTCAATTTTGAATTTTTGACTTCCCTCATCATCCATTGAACTTTGACTACTAGTCATTGTTGCAATCTATAAGAAAAATGAAAAAAAAAAGCATACTTGAAAAACTTCTACACAAACTAGAAACAATCCATCGAAAGACTAGAGAAAAGGGTTTAAATGCATACCTTAAACACTTAAAGCCTTTGTGGAAGCTATTTGGCACTCCAGAATCAATCTCCTTCAAATACGATCAGCTCCCTTTAAAATGCCTAGATGGAGAGAAAAAATGGTGAGAGAAAAATAAGAGGTTAAAAAGAAATGCTTTTGTGTTTGAAGGTCTCATATTGGGCCATTTTAAGGTTTAGCACAAAAAAAAGCTTTTTAAATGAGTTTTGGACCCACTTTAGTAAAGTGGACCTAGGGATGCGCCCGGGTGCGCATAAGGTGCATGCCCAACCCTGTGGGTACGCATGAGTGTGCAAGTCTGCACACCTTGGCGCACCCACAGGGATGGGCGTGCACCCTGTGTGCACCTAGTCCACACCCATAGACGCACCCACACCGGGTGCGAGGATGCAGGGTGCGAACCCTACAACATAGTTTAATAAGCAAAAGCAAGGGTAAACTCATAGCACATACTCCAACTATGTAAACTCCCATGTAATTAATGTAGCTTAGGATTATGTATGTTGCATGTCCACCAATGCATTGTACATGCCAAGGACCCATATAACCCAAACCATCGTAAGATTATGAGTATAAATAATTTCACAACCAATATAGTACTTAGACTGTATAGTTTCACAACCAATAACCAATATAGTACTTATAACATACTTCAAAAATTAAGAAAGAGACATATGTTGAAACAACAGAGTAGGAAGACTATCATGGAATAAATAGACGTACAATTAAGGTTGTGTAATAGTCTGAAGAGGTTAAGCACAAGCAAAAAATTTAAACTATAAAAGCTAATTATTGATATATTCACAGGAGTGAATCACATCATTTCTCCCTATTGCAAGGCAATTGTTCCTAACTTCTAACAATAAAAATAAGCTTTTAAGCAATGGCCAACTCAAAGAATCACTTAGCTTGTTTTAGTAGAGATCCTTTTGTGCCCAAGAAGGTAACAACTTATTGATTCTTATGGTAGACATAAATCTAAACATAAAAAAATCTATCACCCATCAACAATTGTTGAGTACGCAATGCTAGCCTTGAGATGAGTGATGAAAACCTCTTAATCAAATTGAGATATATTGTATGACTTTAGCTTATTTACATTAGAATCATTTATGCCAAATGAGCTGGAAGCACTCAGCAAGAAGCATTGGACCCAGACACTTGGGGAATAACTTGAGGATCATATCTAATGGGTTGCACCATATGCTGGTGTTCATTGTGAAAGGTCACCTTAGCTAGGTGAAACCAAATGCTATTGCTAATTTGGAACAAATAGGAAACCCGATGATAGTCATTGACTATGAAAAAGGATTTGAAAGTGGGGATAAATGTGAACAGATTCTGCACAAAGGACAAAACTTTCCTACTTTCGTTGGTGTACATATCTATTATCCTGGGCAGAAACAGACATTGCAGTCTCCTAAGGCGCTAAAGATTGCAATCTACAACTGAGCTTAGCTTGTGACAATGCGTCTGAATACTAGGCCACTCAATATCCTCCTTTCTTAAATACCTTGCCATGGAAAAATGGAAAGTATTGATTTTAGGAGGAAGAGAGCAAGCACTGGCATAGGACAAGGAGATTTCAGTCAAAACTATTGATCAATCTTGGGTCTTATGTATCATAAAGAATCATTCATCAGTAAAAGAAATCATTCCACTATGGTTTAAGTAAGGAATGTCAAGAATTTGTAGTGAACAATTAGTTGACCAGGGTATCTAAAGGGATTTCAGCTAAAACATTATAAACCTAAATGGACATATGAGCTAAAACATAAACACTAACTGTACACTGTTGATGTCAGTTTTGTACCACTACATAACATATAGCAATTGAATACTTGATATAGAATACCAAACACTCAACCCTCTCTTGAAAAGTAAATACTCATGAAGAACATGAGAAAACTCCAAGGTTCCTTACACTTGTGGATACTAACTCAGTTATATTAATGTGATTTGTTGGTTAATCACGTAGGCGGGCTTACGTTGTTCATTCAAAGATAACTTGGTGGTACTTCGTTTGCTTGACTTGTTCTTTTTCCTTGATCACTTTCGCTTTCAACTACTCCTACCACTAACTGCTTACTGCTCTACTACTACTCCTATGAATAAAGAAATTAGCAAATGGACGGGGATCCAACCAAATGAAAGCCTGCCTGCGGCGCTACCTCCATTGGTGCAATGATTCAAAGGGATACTCTTAGAATTTTCACACTAACACCTATCTTCCAACCCAACTTGAAGTACAAGCGGAAAGATGAAATGCAAGTAGAACTTGGGAGCAATCGGACTAGATTACCACACAAGGCTTCCTAACAAGCCGCTAGGATGTTAGTGGCCTAGTATATAGATCCCTATCAAAGATTCACTAACATCACCATACAACTAGCCATCTACTTCTACTCTAACAACATGAAATGAAATCCTACTTTAATTTGAGAGATGAGAAGAAACATGCAATACACCAAAATGATCATGTATATCCACCATGCAAACCACAAGAATGAATAGAGAACAATTTTGATAGTACTCTGGCAACAATTCTCCAACATAACCCCTTTTACAAATGAGAACAAATGGCCTTATATAGAGGCTCAAAATTACAAGCGGCCAAGATTAAGGGGCAAAATCAAGAGCCAAGATTAAACCCTACAAACCCTAATTAGGGTTACCATCTTTCAACCAATTAGATGAGGGCACCAACTTTGTGGGCCAATGAGAAAATTACAATAGTATGTCAACCAATGAGAACATAGAACACTTGGCATGATTTGATTGCATGCACATGAAATTGCCACCTCATCAACCTTATCTTTATAAATTTATTTAATCCTTGAGATGAGATGAAGCCTTGGATGCTTGAGCTCGTCCTTAGAAACTTTCTCATCACCACTTGAACTTGCTTGTACCTGATGTCCTGACCTTGAAAAGGTGAGGTCTCTATGCACTTGGGGTAATCTTGCCTTGGCCTCGGTGGCTTGCCTGAGTGTGAACCTTCTTGCAATTTGAGAGCCTTGCTCTTGGCCACCCCCTTGAAATCGAACTTGACCTCCTTCAACCTTTCGTTTTGCTTTCCTCCTTCATTATCCTTGCCTTCCTTAACCTTCCTGGTCCTCTCTAACCTTCCTACTCGAATTTGGTTTGCATGCACCCCCCTCTGCTTCAATACTCTTGAGTTCTAGGGGCACTTGCCTCGGCCATACCTCCTCTCAAATCTAACCAAAATAGCTTGCACGAATAGCTAAGCTCTGCCTAGCCTCAAATATCTTCAAATCTCTTCCAATCTGCAATGAAACCTGCCTCCTCACTAATGTTTTCCTCTTTGGCTAACCCTTGAATGTCTTCAACTATTCGGACTACCACAACCTCATCCCCTGGCATAAGCATCTGCCTCAACCATTGTGGTGCAGTGCATCTCCCCAAATCTGGATTTGGTTCGACTAGCAAAGCATCACCAATAGCCTTGCAATCAAATAGAAGAGGTAGGACCCCATGTAGAATTGCTTATGATTTAGCACTATCCTAAGTTGCAACTCTAAATTCTCGCTAATGATCCTAGCCCAAACAAACTTTCTTTTTCCATTCTCAATTCCTTCAATAAAATAATACATCCAAGGATTAAATTGTGTACCTTGAGCGGAGCCCATGACTCAGTTGAAAAGCACAATAAGGTCGCCATACTCTGATTTGAAATCTGACCTGGTGAACTTTGACGACTTGGTAACTCCTTTCTTGCCTTCCTGCAACCAACTCTCAACTGTATCATATCCGTTGTGCCGATGTTGGTGTCACCCACTCGCTTCAATTTTGAGAAGAAGGTGGTCTTGGGCATCATGTCCTCCTTGTCTTTCTTGGTATACATTCCCCTTGGGTTCTTGCTTGCACTAACATCCGCCATCTTAACCCTTATTTCTGCCTCTTCTTTCTACAATGAGATGGAACTTCATTTATCTCTGCCCCTCCAATCCTAGGGATGGAACTACCACTTATTTCTGCCTCTTCAATTCCTATCACACTACACTTATCTCTATCTCTTCGCCTAGGGATGGGACTACCACTTATTTTTGCCTCTTCGAAAACTTATGAGATGGACTACACTTATATCTCCCAACTTCGTTCTTAGGGGTGGGACTACCACTTATATCTCCTTTCTCCAAATCCCAGATGAAAATTACACTTATATCTCCCAACTTCAAGCCCTAGATGAAATGATGAAGTGATGGATGGATGATGCAAGCAAGAAAAAAGGGAAAATGTACCAAGCAAGAACAAGGAGAAAATCTGTCTTTTAGACCAGCCTTCACCCTCAAGCATGAAGATCCTCCTCTACACCAACAAATTCTCCTCCAAAGAAGAAGAAGACAACACCAAAAATGCACTCCTCCACCAAAAGAAGAAAATCACCCCTTGCTAAATGCATTCCTCCTTGCAAAATTTCGCTCTTTTGCTACTCCAAGAGCTCCTCCTTGGCTGCCAAGAGACAAGTGAGAAATGAATGAGAAAATGAGGAGACAAGCCCTCCCTTTATACTAAATTTTTGCCTCTTCAAATAGGGCCGACTTTATAAGAGGACGAAAAAAATAAAAATAAAAATTGCCAAGACAAACATGAAATAAATCGCACAGCCCTAGGGGATTTATTTTTAATTTAAAATTGGGCCAGCCTAGTGCAAAATTATGGGTTTAAACTAGCCAAATCCGAAATTATCATAGGCCCTAAAATTGAAATTTTGAAAAAAGGTCATTTAAGCCTCTAATATAGCTTTAAACCTTCCCCATTGTGGACCCAATAACTTACCTTGAATTTCACACCTCTTACGACTTAAAATACATTGAATTTAACAAACAGAGGGGCCCAAATTAAATTTCTAAATTACAAACACTTAGCCCAAAAATATGATTTTATTTATTTTAAAATTGTCAAATTAATGCATAAAAATCGCAAGTGGGGCTGGAATTGATGGCTGCCTTGGGTGATGAAAAATTTATGTTTGTTGTGCCCAATACCAAGCAAAAATAAAAAATGGGAAGGGGCTGCGAGCTGTAGCTTTTTTCATTTTATAAATTTAGAATTTTTCCCAAGAAAAATTGATTTTAGCCCATTTAAATCATAACAACACCATCCCAAAATCAAAATCTGTCAGCCAATTAAAATTCAAATAAATTTCAATTCCATTTCCAACTTTCATTTACTCTTTTTCCCCATTTAAAATTTTGAAAATCCCACTTGGCAATTTAAATTTTATTATTTTGCAACCCAAAAATTATTTAGCAATTTAATTTCCATTTGGCAATTAATTTTTTTTTTTGCAATTTATTATCTTCATTTGGCAATTTAAATTTTATTATTTAATCTCCATTTTCACCACCCAAAAATTTACAAGGTTTCCCCAAAAATATCCAAATTCACTATTAAATTTTGGAAAATGTTCAAGTGACGCAATTATATCAATTTTCCAAAATTCATCCAAGTCCAAAATTTGCCAATTTGTCCTGCCGGATATTATTCTAACAATCAAAAAAATGTTCTCATTGAATTTCATTTGGCCTAAAGACGAAATTGACCCTTTAGGAAAACCAAGTCTCCGTGCAAGGTGAAAACAAACCATACCCTCCCAGACACTTCAAAATGTCCAAGGTGTAAAATTGGCATTTCAAAACCTCTGGATCACTCCAAAATTCGCTAAGGCATCCAAATACTCCCGGATCTAGGAAATTGCCAAGGCCTGCTCGAAAATTGGGGGTCCCCAAATTCTTTGGGGCAATGGTGTGAAAACCTCACAACATACACAAACGTGTTCATGGATCTCTGATGATTTTTTATGGGTTTTTAAATCAGCAACAAAGAGTAGTTGCTCCATTGACAACATATAGACATGCAGTTTAAGTGCATAGGAATTAACCTTAGCATATGATGTCAAGAAACAAACCAGTGATTTCAACTTTCAAAGGATTGATTTGGACTGCTAATGTGGTAGATTTGCAGTTGCCCTACATCTAGTGATTTTGTACTTCTGACTGGCACTTTTGGAGTCACATAGAGAAGCTAAACAGTCACCCATGGGGCAAAAAAATGCGAGTCATGGGGAAATAACCTGGAAAAGTCTAGAATCTTTGGAAGATAAAGGGAAGTTCAAACATAATCCCGAACATATTCAATTGAACCTTTCCAAATTGAAAGTTTTCTGTGAAAAGAAGAATAACCAGCAGATCTGCTCGAGGAGGCAGCACTACTTTTAAAAGTTTTAGGATTAGTAAAATCCTATGCTCCAAGGAGCTACTTCATATTTATTTCTTAAGCAATAAATGTAAATGAAGCATGAACCTTTGCCCACACTAAGTTTCTCCAAGGTGACTATTGGGATCTTTTTATGTGAATTCCTCCGATGTGTTATTTTTTATACCATAGAAGCAAAATAAGATTTTTTGAAAAAATGGGCAAAATATTGGATTAAAAAAAAAAGGTAAAATATTGTAGAAAAAGAAACAAAAACTATTTTTTTAAACATAAGGGAATTTCCATAGCATAGAGATATAGAGAACAAATAAAGTAGAGTTTAAACCATGAATTGTAAAAAATAGATTTTTGTCGTTTATATTCATATTCCTGATTACAAAGGCAAATATTTAGTTAACTTTTTAAGAGGGCGGTTACCAAATAGTTGCCCAAGTCTGAGATCAAATATTAGCTAAGTTTATGAAATAATTGAGATCAACATTTATCAGACCTTTTGAGAGGGCAGGCACCAAATAGTTGTCTAAGTCTGAGATCAAATATTAGCTAAGTCTATGAAGTAACTGAGATCAAAATTTAGCAGACAGCGATCTAGCTATTGTTAAGAATTCAGTAATAGTGGAAGCCATTTTGAAGTGATCCAAGACTTTCATTGCGATTAAGGCAAGGAGGTTTGTGTGGGAGTTCAATATTTGAGAAAGCTTATCAAATCTGTTGATGTTTGTAGCATCAGTCAGATATATAATACTGACTATATGATTATTATGAGAAATGATTTATTATATATATACATATATATCAATATATATAATAATTGATATATATATATATATAAAGTTAGATTATATTTATTCTCGTAATAACTAAATAGTTAAATTGATAAGATAGATTAATGAATAGACATGTCCCATGAAGGGACATGTCTCTTCTTGTCCTTGTCATTTATAAATACAAAGAGATCGATGCATTTGGAAAACACATACAATCAGATAGTGCTATTACATTTGCAATGATCCTAAAACCTTAACATGGTATCAGAGCCAAGTTGCAAATGTAAGAGAGTTGTTTGTTGATGGTGAATGTGTGACTGTCTCGAAAAATACAGTCTCAGTACGAGGACCATATCTCACAAATGCACCTTTGGATTTTGCTGAATTTTGGATATGTTGGTGATAAACAAATTTAGAAGAATCGCACCGGAGCGATTGGAGAGAAAATGTCAGGTTCAAAAGTTATGACCGACTGTGTACGGGTCTATGCAAAATCTGTAAAAGAGTGAGGTTCCTTCTTTAAAAGCCTAACTGCTTGAAGGGAGATCCATTGAAGGTTGTCATAGTGTATAGAACCTTTGGATATTCAAGACAACTCATGTGAAGAATTATGGTAATGTTCAAGAACGGTGACATCATTTTGTGAATTTGCATGATATTTATGGACTCACCTTACAGAATGAAATATTTGAAATTTATAAAAGATAAGTATTTCATGTTTTATTAATGCACATAATTTTTGAGTTTGTAATTCATGCTATATTATTGGTTAGTAAAATATTGTATGCTTCTATCATTGGTATTTACAGTCGAGATAGTTTAGTGAGCTATTTGTAATCTCTCTCTGACATACCTTCAGGACAGAAGCACGAGATAATTGCATTCAAGGGAGAAAGAACTTGATGCTTGCAAACTAATTGATGATTGAGACTAGATGCAAAGGGAGTCTGACATTTCAAAAGAGGTCAAGAAGTTGATAAACTTGAACTTCAGAGGGAGCAGATGGTTCAGTCAACTTGTGACAATCTTGATCATATTGATTGAGAGGGAGTTCACTATTGAAGGTGAAACACTTCTGAGGTAAACTTGATATAATTGATTATTATACTAATGAATCATGAATGTTTTTAATGGACCTACCCCCTGTGTAAATCATGAGGAAGTGACGACTTCCAAATGATTATCACTTGTATTTGCAAAAGTTATTGGAAGGTGACGATCTTACAATAACTTGATCTTCTATTGTGATAGACATCTTGTGATAGCTGAAACAGATCATAATAGATGGCATCTTCTATTGTGATAGACATCTTGTGATGGTTGAAACAGGTCATAATAGATGATGTGAATGTTCTTATGGTAAGTGCACATTACCTATGAACATTTTTTGAGTACTTGGTGGATATCATGAGACTTGATATTCTGTAGGCCATTACTCTGAGCACTTGGTGAATATCATGAGACTTGATATTCTGCAGGCCAATGCTCTCGATATCATGAGATGATATCTTTATGAACTCTTGAGTACTTGGTGGACATCATGAGAATTGATGTTGGTAGGCCATTACTCTAAGCACTTGGTAAATATCTTGAGAGTTGATATTTTGCAGGCCAATGCTGATCTCGATATCATGAGATGATATCTTTATGAACTCTTGAGTACTTAGGTGAATGTCATGTGCTGACATTTTGATAGGCCAATACTCAAGATATCAAATGGATAGAACCGCCGATGGAGGCAATCCACTTGAGGACTTGTGGATAGAATCGCCGATGGAGGCAATCCACCTGAGGACTTGTGGATAGAATCACCGATGGAGGCAATCCACCTAAGGACTTGTGGATAGAATCGCCGATGGAGGCAATCCACACATTGAGACTATGTTTCTATTGATTACATCATGAGGATGATTTCTATTGATTACATCATGAGGATGATGTCTTTATTGCTTACATCAGATAATTGATGTTGTCAAGTGTCGTAAGTGTTGACATTGGATTGATTTATCCTCCCTAGCTAAGAGGGAGTGTTGATGTTTGTAGCATCGGTCAGACAAATAATACTGACTATATGATTATTATGAGAAATGATTTATTATATATATACATATATATCAATATATATAATAATTGATATTACTATATAGATTGATATATATATATATATATATATATATATATAAAGTTAGATTATATTTATTCTCGTAATAACTAAATAGTTAAATTGATAAGATAAATTAATGAATAGACATGTCCAATGAAGGGACATAGTCTCTTATTGTCCTTGTCATGTATAAATACAAAGAGATCGATGCATTTGGAAAACACATACAATCAGATAGTGCTATTACATTTGCAATGATCCTAAAACCTTAACAATATCATATTCTACAATTGCAATGCTTTATATTCCATTAAGGCAATTGGCAAGTCCTTTATATGGGGTAGAATTCAACAAAAGGCATTTGTTTAGTTGAAGTAAAATGATTAGCAAACCATTGGTTTTGGCAATACCTAGCATGCAACTACTATTTTAGGTGGAGACAAATGTTTATAATAAAATTAAATATATTAATAAAAATTCTAAATCATATATATATACATATATATTAAAAAGTTACATATTAATATTATATATTAAAAATTAAATATAAATTTTACATTATTTTTATTTATAATTTATTATATAACTATTAATATATATTAATAGTCAATAATAGTTTAAATTTTAAAACTATTTTGTAGTATTAATCTAAGTCACAAGGTTCAAGTTCAAGTTCGAGTTCGAACACAATAAAATTCGGATGGAGTTCGGCACTGGCAAAAAGTTCGAAAAAAAATTCGTGATTAAATTCGCTTTATATAAATTTAATTTTTTTTAATATAAGTAATATATATATATAATATAAAACCATAATATAAAGAAATAATATTAAAAATATTTTTTGACAATGTAAATATGTAATTTTATTATAAAAATTATATATTATCTTATTAACATAAAAATAATTGAAAAAATAATAACTAAATGTACATATTTAAAAAATATATAATAAAAATAATAATATGAACATAAAAAATAATATTATCTAAATATAGCACAATATAAATAGATAATGATAATAACATTGAAAATAAAAAAACAGAGATACACGACACGGCACTACAAATATTATTCATCGAAAACACAATATAAATAAATAACATTAATAACATAAAAAAAATAAAAATGCGGAATACACGGCATGACACTGCAAATATTATTTGTGAATACATTAACCCTAGTTCATACACAACACTCTGCGAATCCTCTGTATATTATTCGCGAATAAATTAACCCTCGCTAATACTTTCCTGCCCAATCTTCTGATCTCGACGTGTCTGTGTGTAGTCCATACACATCTTCCTCCAAGGAACGAAGATAAACGCCCGGCTCAGAGGATAAACACGATTAACTCCCAACTAAAAATGCGGAAAAAATGTCCAAGGAACGAAAAAAACACGGAAACCCCTAAAAATGTTTTTCAAAAGACGGTGCTAGGTATTTTAGGCGAATTTCAAGCGAATTTCAACGAATTTTTTATACAGTTTTTAAGTTCGCCGAATTTCGAACCTCATGGCCAAAATTCGGTGAACCTGTGACTTAGGTATCAATTATAAACAATAGGGGTTCACTCCTTCCCCATCAAAGTGCCATCTATAATAGTGCATAATAGTCATAATTTTAAAATTAGTGTATAATATTAAGTATATACTTGTTCGCATCACAATCCATGGGGTGGGGCGTGCAAAGAGCCTGTTCACATCGAAGCAGCTGAAGCTGTGATTAGAGCAGATTAATCAGCTGCTTCAACACTATCTTGCATGCACCCCACAATTTAGGACAATTGAGGCTCTTTCAAATTTAGTTGATGACCACCATTGCTCCTTTGTTTAGGGTTTTCCAGAGGTCAGAAAGAAAACTAAGGGACAATATAACAAACTGTTTCAACGCCTCATACTAACTTTTTGATTCCGTCCCAAAATTGGCCCTATTTCTAAGTTATTTGGTAATTTCGTGAGTTTTTTTATTGTTTCATGGATTTTGCAATGATTTTTTCATGTTTTCGCGATTTTTTAGGGATTTTAACATGATTTAAACACAAAAAATTATTGAATATTGGGTTGACATTTTTTTCACAAATTGGGAATTTTCTGGGGAAAAAATTGGCTGGCTCTATGATTCACGATTAATCAGGTACAGTCGCGATTTTTTGCAGATTACTGGTTCTCCGGTTTAACTTATTTACTATTTCCAATTCTGGTTTATACATTGAAGCATACAAGTAAATATATGCTGCACATGGTGGTAATAGGACAGTTTCAGCTAAGCATGTAATTCGCTCTGTTAGCAGGTTCAACAGGGGCCCCTGCTCAAACCCAGGCTGGTTTGAAGCATGTAAAGGTCCCCATCTCAATCAAAACCGGGTTTGGCCAGGGTTCTGCCCTGTGCTTGTTCATTGAGCTCAGGTGCATTCAGACGTACACAGGCCAAACCAATGGGTCCAGGCCATAATCCTGGGTGAACCCAAAGCAAATCTGGGTGAACATGGAGAACCTGCCCAACAAAACATTAGAAAAGGGACATGTTTTAATGAAAAAAGCAAAAAAGCAAAAGACCCTAACTGGCCCTAAAAAATGGCTTGTAAGACACTAAAAACACACAACAAAAGCATGGCGCTGCTTGTGGTTCTAAACTCTAATGAACCAGCTAATGATATGTAGAGCATGAATAGCAATGTCATGCTTTGTATTGATTTTCCACACTAATATAGATCATTTTAGATTATCATTTAACATCTGACAGTTGACACTCAACTATCAATTATCAGCTATTTTATGTATTTGATTTAGTACATTTTGTGCAAGTAATGGTTGCTCTAAATTTTATATATATTTTTTACATATTATATAAACATTGAACAGCTGAAACCAGCCATATAGAACCTTGGGAAAACATCAGTGAACCCAGATATGAATGAGCAACATGGATATTCACCTATTTTGATGATCTTATGGATTAATTTCTTGTTTTCAAAAATAAAAATAATAATAAATGCAGCATTCTTCAGATTAGTCACAGGTTTATATCCAAATTTTTATCAGCTGTCAAGACTTGTTCTGAATTTTTTCAACACTGGATTCTAATGCGACACAAACCTTGTGACTTAGGTTTGACATAAATCATGAATTGCTGGCCTTGTCTTGAGTGGTCAGATTAGAGAATGTAAAAAATGGAGGTTCTTCAGTTTCCACAGTTCATAAACCTAATGAAAAGAAGATTCTGGACTTCTGAGTTTCTGTTTTGTTTCCTTGCTAAATCCTTGGCAAGGATGTTATGCACAGTTTTAAATTTGGCGTGAGGAAAGCTTGGACTACATTCCTTAGATTTGTAATCATATCTCCAACTCCTAAGTGCCTGAAAATTATTGCTCTGCAACCTTACCACAAGTCTGCTAGAGTTACGGATTGCCTTATTTTGATAAAAAATAAAAAGTAAGTAAACTTTAATGTAATCATTAACAACGCAACTTAAAAATCTCTCTGCCAGAGTTCTGAGCAATCTTATATCAATAAGGAATTTGAACTTGGCTTACAGCTGCCCATTGAAATTTACAACCAAACCCCTTGAAGATGATTCGAGATCACAGAGTCAAATAAAAAAAAGCAAGTCAGGCATTTTAACTCCTATTCTATCCAAAATTCTACTCAAAATTAAAAGAATTTAAGAAAATAATAAATTACCCGCTTAAGATAAATGGATGAGTTCAATGGATAAAAGTATAGCTTCCATAACTAGCCCAGGTTTAAACCCCACGAGACTGACAAAACGTGGAAATTAAATAAAATCCCATATCCAAGTCGCCTAGTGGAAGCCTAGTGGAACAACAAACATCGGATTCGAATCTGGAAGCACAATAAAATGTTAAAACTAACTAAAATCCCACATTCGACTAGCCCGCTCGCTCAACGAGGCCAGGTGCAAGACAAACCTGAATTTGACGGAACAGATGCCTCTAAATTCTGCCAGCTACACGGAAGATTCTAATAAAGAATCTAAAGGTATTTACCCAAAAACATTAGAAATTTAAAGAAACAAACAGCAATTCGTTTCTTCAGATGAAACAACTTAAAACTAATAGTAACAATTCCTTGTCCCGGACCTGATTGAAAAGAATATGAAAATAAGGACTTACCTTTTCTTGGACGCTGCTATTACTGTCTGTTTCCCCTTGAACAGAAAATGACCTGAATTTCTTCAAAGAAAAAGAAGAAATGAAGCTGCTGGGTAATCTTCTTTCTCCATCTCTCGTGGAAGAAATGTTGGCAGGTACAGAGAAGCTCTTCCGAGCTGAGCATCTGCAGCAAAATGCCTGCACATATTTTGAAGAAGGGGTTGAAATGGAAGAAATTGAAACAGCTACTGCTGCCACCAGCGTGGCCATTTTTCTCCACACGCGGTGGAATTACTATGTTGAACTGGTGAGATTGTTATCTTTGTTTTTGTTTTGGGAAATGAGAGTTTTTTAATAAACAAAATAAATAAACTTATTAATTTTATTATTAAAATATCCATTGGGATAGGATTATAGTGGAAGTTAAGTTCGGAATCTGTTAGAGCTGAAATATCATTCTTTTATTGGTTAAATAAATTAATTAAGTGTTTGTTTAAGTTTTCATTGTCGGCTCTATTTTATATGGTGATTTCATTTTACAAACGAATCAACAGTTGTATTCCTTTTTTTAATAATTTTTATTAGAATGATATATTTTTAAATATTTTTGTGATGAATCTTGAAAACTCAAACATTTTGTGTTTATATATATATATATATATATATATATATATATATATATATATATATATATATATATATATATATATATATATATATATGCAGGGCTAGAATCACTCTACTTGGGGTGGGAACTATAGTTCGGAAGACTTATCCAACGACATCTACCTCACCTACCAGTCGCCCCCCCTCTATAGAATTGAGGAAGAAACGTTGGGGTAGAATAGTTCTTGTATTTGGGGGTGGGGGGCCTAAGGCATGTTATGTATAGAATCTGGCGATGGACCTGGCCAAGTTGCGAATAGTAGGGCACTTATCTTGAGCTATCGGTGAACCCGGCCACATCGGCGATTCTATACGTAACATGCCCATTACCTTCATGATAATGTGCGGTAAGGGCTAACCAGGTTCAATGGCCCCGGATAACCCCCCAACTATAGTTCTGCCATTAATCAGTGCCCTAATGTTATATATATATATATATATATATATATATATATATATATATATATATATATATATATATATATATATATATATATGTGTGTGTGTGTGTAGCTTCCAAAAACTAAAAATAAAATATTCTAGGTTAGCAGTCTTACAACCCAAAATCATTACACAACTTGGAAACTTCATTATAAATGAGCAATCTTAAACTCTAAATGATAATGTACAATGTTGTCTAGAAAAATAACCTTAATACGTAGGTGTATAAGACCATTACAAAGGAGCAACCATAAGCCCTAAACAATAACATATAATGTTGGAGCAAGAAGAAACCTCATCATGGAGGTGTATAACACCTTACAGATCAATTAAGTTTGTTATTAAGCTGACGGGAAATGCACTGAGCACGACTCACTACTACATTTGGGGCCAAATTTCGATGGCCATTTGTCGGATTTGCAACGCTCATTTGTAAAAATTTTGACACATGAGTCCGTCGCCATTTTTGCGTAGAAGATTGCGACAGAAGACCTACTTGTCGGTTTACCGACACCATCTCACGTCGAAAACTTACAAATGACAACAACTTCGTTATGGCATTTCTTGCGGTTCATCCATCGGAATTCTAATAACAAGACCTATCAGAAATATACAATCTTTGTCGAAACTGACTATCGAACCATATTATTTCTGACAATACAACTGTTGGAATACCGACAGTTAGCATCATATTCCGATAGGTCTACCTATCGGTGATATGGCCTCACTGTCGAAAGTTATGTCGAATATTTTCTCTTTACGACACTTAAATTGTCGGAATAGTGACAGTTCTGCACTATTCTCCGACAGGTTTCCCTGTCGAACGTATAGCATTATTGTCGCACGAAATGTCATAAATTATTTTTTTCTGACATTTTTTCTGTCGAATGCATAGCGCTTCTGTCGGAATTAATTATGAATTGTCGAAAAACTGACGGATAGGCACATTAAAGTTAACACAACTCAAGAGACCATCATAGGTTGTCTCTTTCTTCGATCTATATTATTGACAAAATGTTTTACCTTTCATTAGCTCATCAAATCTGGGGATTTGAAAGAATTTAATAAAATATTTTCATGACAATGTATAATATTTAAGTTGACGTTGCATGAATTTATCTACTTCGCGCACTTGTAGACTATGAGGACGGCGATAAAGAAGCATTCCATGGGAGGAGATGCTTCTTTATCGTCGTCTTCATAGTATACAAGTGCGCAAAGTAGATAAATTTGTGCAACGTCAACTTAAATAATATACGTTGTCATGAAAATATTCTATTAAATTATTTCAAATCCCCAGATTTGATGAGCTAATGAAAGGTAAAATATTCTGTCAATAATATAGACCGAAGAAAGAGACAACCTATGATGGTCTCTTGAGCTGTGTTATCTTTAGTCCTAGCTACCTGTCGATCGTCGAGAATAATCACTGCCTTGCATTTATGTACACTGCAAAAATTGATCATAGTCTCGCAAAAACATTTTACACTTGTACATCTCATCAATACTGGAGGCCTAAAGTAATTTTATACAATCACTAGCACATTTCATGCATGGATGAGAAAACACTATCTAAAGTTTCTAGATAACCATTTTTTAGAAGAGGAATGAGTCGAGGCCAAAGAAGGGATAATTGTGAAGGTTTTATAGATGTAGGTTACTGAATCATCATCTCTACACTGGTACTCAATCTGGCCTCCACTCCATATACGTCTTCTCAAAATCTAAAAACTCTCCATCATTGATTCTTGTCATTTTTTCAGCATCTCCGTGGACTGAGACCTTAAATTATTGAGCTTCTCTTTGTTTCGAGAATAGTTTAACATTCTCTACTTAACAGGGCCAACCACATGAAGGTGGAAGCTCACCTAGCCCCTCCTAGGAGCCTCTTATGACCCTTTACGACATTTTAAGACCTCTAAGATGTATTCTTAGGGATCGTAAATGGTCGTAAAGGGTCATAAGGGGTCCTGGGACACAACATCTGAGAAACATAAATGTAGGCATCATGGTCACAATTTTTTGGAGACACAACATAAATGAGTGGTTTTTTGAGACGATGCAAAGTAGTGGTTGATTTGCATCATCTGGAAATAGCACTCAATTATGTTGTGTCTCCAAAAAATTGTGACCATGATGCCTACATTTATGTTTCTCAACTGTTGTGATATGTACACCATAGTTTGTCGTTGTTGCAATAGCAGAGCCTATATTCCACAACAAAAAGGAAGACATCTTTTTAGCCTGGGTCTCAATCCTACCCCAATTGTCGAAGGATCCAGGGCCAGGCTCGAAAGATGTCTTCCCATTCTATCTGCAACATTGTGTCCATCCATGATCTCAAGAACATCATCGTCTTTCCACTCTTCATTTGCCAAAATATATCGCTTCTTCAAGCTTGCAGAGTAATCTTATTAATAAAAGAACTCTTGCCCACATTAGGGTACCCACAAATCAAAATAGTTGATGTTATTGGTGCTTGTGCTCAAGGATATCGATTCACTATTTTGAAACGGCCAAATCATTTTTATTTCGATTGTAGAGAAAAGGAGTGGGAGAAAACGAGCGGGTGAAAGCTGATCGAGAGCGAGAGAAGGCATTGCATTTTATTTGATCATAAATGCTCTCTGAAATGACCAATCATGTTTTCTATTTGATTCCTTTTGGTGTTTTTTTTTCCCATATTCAGTAGATAAAAATCATGGCGGCAGCCACTTAGCCATCTTTTTGATGTTCCAGGTATTTTACAAAGATATAGGTATGTGGATTTATCATTCAATTGCTTGCAGTTATTGGTCAAATGCAAATATTTTGTCACATTGCAAGGGCAAGATATCAGTTTGGTGTTTTTGGTTTATGTTAAAAGTTGATTTGGTAAAATTCTCAAAAAACACACTACATGTTCTAAAATGTAAAGAAGTTGAATGTTAAATGTAAGATATATATCTCATCCATAGTAATCAAAAGAAAGGACATGAAACTTATAAGGAGATTTACCAAACCAAAAATATAAGCGAATAGGAAACATGGATTGGTACCTTATGAATTGGTTTTTGAGGTGCATAATCTTCATCAATCTCCTCAGAACAAGACCCCTCCTCATGAAAAATGCATTTAACACAAAAAACAAATCTACAAAACTGAACCAATGGCATGTTTAGAACAAAGAAATAGATTGATAATAATATGCTGAAAATTCTATTATGTTTAATACACGCAAAAGGACTAGTCCCAACCATTTTTAAACATACTTTATCTGATATGATAATAACATGCTAATTAAACTGATAAAGGTGTTATCTGCATTTAATCTGCCAATTACTAATTACACAAAAAACAAATTTACAAAACTGAACCAATGGCATGTTCTTCGTATGCAATTTCTTCATCTTTCGAGCCTCTGGCATCATATTCGACCACAAATTTCAAATGTATTGCATTTTATTTGATCATGAATGCTCTCTAAAATGACCACATTCTACTGGTGTCATGCCATAGCCTATGCTTTATCTCCATTATTTGATGTTATAGGTGCTTGTGCTCAAGGATATCGATTCACTATTTTCAAATGTTTGGATCGTTTTGGTTGTGACTGTTCCTCTAGTACACAGTCAGGAAATGTAACTGTCTAATGATTATATGTAATGTTGAATGGATTAAATGCTTTATTCTTGATAGAAGTGAATGGAGTTTCCAAGATGTGTTGAGGAGTTTCCTCCTTGTTTAATGTTAACTGTTCATGCACAATCCACTCATACAACAGTGAAGTTACAAAACTGAACCAACGGCATGTTTACAACAAAGAAATAGAATGATAATAATATGCTGAAAATTCTATATATTATGTTTAATACACGCCAAAGGACCAGTCCCAACAATTCTTAAACATACTAGTTATCTGATATGATCAATTGTTAATAAAGGTCTAATTTTGTAGACTGCTAGCACAAAGGAAGATTTGACCTAGCCAAATTTTCCTTTTACCACACCAAAAAAATGTGTGATAACTATGTCTACTCCAACCTTAATTGTTTAAGAATTCATCATATCAGATGAAGTATGTTTAAGAATTGTTGGGAGTTCTATTAGACCTTTATTGTAAACATGTCATTGGTTTTCAAATGTTTGGATTCACTTTTGTTGATATTATTGGCATATATGTTTAATGACGCCATTGTATATTGTTGTCACTAAAATGACCGCATTCTACTGGTGTCATGCCCTAGCCCATGCTTTAACTGTGCCCATGAGCTTCTAGCTAGGCGTCATTTGTATTGATAGCTTAGGGCATCAAATGTATTGTATCATTGATAGTTGAGACTTTGTTAAAAGGAAATAGGACAAAGAATGATTCTGATTTAGTTTCTCTATTTTGATCTCTGAGTGGCTTACAACCCTAGAGAAGTATATGCAGATTTACAAATGCAGTTGCAGGATACATAGCAGTCGATAATTCACAAGAAATCCATGCATCCAATTTGAATAGCAATTAATACAAAGAAATAGGGTCCTCCAATGGCCCAATCATTCGGACCTTGACTGTCCCCTCAACCAGTGACCCTTCAAAACTAGGTTATCATGCAATCAGTGAATGATCCTTCATTCTCCTGGTCTGCCCTGCATCCAAACATATTGGAAATACACAATACAATGATAACAAGTCTTTCACAATCCCCCTTCCCTCAAGGGACACTATCAACCATCCCTTCCACATAGCATTTCACTGTTGTATGAGTGGATTGTGCAGGAACAGTTAACATTAAACACGGAGCAAACTCCTCAACACATCTTTGTTGTAAACATGCCATTGGTTCAGTTTTGTAAATTTGTTTTTTGTGTTAAATGCATTTAAATGGAACATTAATCATAGTAATAATATGCTTAATCTATTAGTAATTGCAGATTAAATGCCCATAACACCTTTATCAATTTAGCATGTTATTATAAGATACTAAAGAAGACCTACTATTTGTCAGAGAAATCTTCACTGTCCCCCACAATGAAGACAATGAAGATTGACCTCCTGCCCCACAACAAAGAACATTGTAATAAGAATAAGATATAATATAGTGCTAGAATAAACTTTGAACAAAGACATGTAATGCTTAAGTTAATGATCTAAAAAGCTGCAAATATAGGAATTGAAAAAGAAGATAGTGCCAAGAAACATTTTCACAAATATGAAACGTGAGGAAAAGTAATAACATTAACAATGCCAAGATTCACAGCATTAAATTTCACCTGCGGATGAGTTTTTGTAGTGGTTTGCCCAGTATCAAAAATATGTTGAGTTGCATTTGAGTTGTAACTAAGAGTATCATGTGGAACAGACCCTAAACTTTGAAAGCGTTCTCTAACCTAGCAATTCAAAATTCAATCTAGGCAAGCATCAGTAAGTGAAATAAATTATAGACATCAACATCAACATCATCATAATCATTATAAATAAACTTTAAAGACATATTTTGGATAGTACTATGTTTCTTGAAAGTTTTTGTGATGCTTCTAAACTTTAAAGACATATTTTATGGCTTAATGATAACATAGATTAGTGTTTTGTTTTTTGATGGAATGTTGTTGATCATTCATGGTCTTGAAGAAACTTTTGATTGTTTTGATTCTCAAGTCTTGACGTTGTTTCTCAATGTGATAGACTGACCACAAGATGGTTCAGTTGATCCTCTCTTTCTGTTTAATCATTTGTCTTCTTCATGGTGTAAGTGTTCATTAATATTCATTAATGGCGAGTGGTGATTCCTTGGTAATAAAGGCATTGACAACATTCATAATCATATAGATCTTTACCTGATCTAGTCACATCATCAACATCGAGGTCAGTTTGTCTAGCCTTGGCCTTGGCCTCAACCTGCTCATTAACAACGACCTCTACACTCTCTACAGCTGCAATACAAATTGTTAAATTAATCTAAACACCAATTGCAATTAAATTTGTATTACTACACCAATCAATTTAAGATGTTTACTTGTATTACTGTGATGCACGTCCTCATTGTCATCAACACGCACAGGTTGTGTACGGCAAGAATTGGCAGGCTCCAAAGTTTCTAGATAACCGTTTTTGAGAAGAAGAAAAAGTGGAGGCCAAAGAAGGGATAATTGTGAAGGTTTTCTAGATGTAGGTTACTGAATCATCATCTCTTGTTGATATATTTCAGATTCTACTCCGGAATGAACAAACTATAGAGATCTAACATAGCTAAACATAGAATAAAGTAAACAAGTAGGGATAGAAGATACCCGGATATCAACCAAGTATACTCCAGTCTATATGCCTCCAACTGTACTAACAAAGGTGCTGAGGAGAACCTGATCAGTACCTTAGTGTTAGTGTATTGAGGAAGAGTCCAGTCCTAACAGAGACTTCCAGCCCTAATCAACTCGTAGTTAACATTGCCAATAATTGTTGGTTGTATGGATTAGATCATAATTTGATCTTTATTCATGCTCAGACTTGTTCTTATCTATTAGCCAAAGCTGCTTATCTTTCACACCAATATATGTTGATCTAAGTTTGCTTAAGGTAGAGAATCAAGGTTTTGGGGGAGGGAAGCACGTTATGTTTTTGGTGCTTCTCTCCCTAGATTCCAACACCGTGTATATATGAATTGAATTATCTTCAAGAGGGTCGACCTGGTCTTATTAAATATATTTAATGTTAAAGCCAAGAGGCTGACCTTGGGCCCTTAACTAATTCAACCAACACATATATATAAATGAAATAATAATCTCCTTATTATTATAAATCGCACAAGGGTATTTATTTGATCAGTTTGATCTTGGCCTCCACTCCATATATGTCTTCTTAGAATCTAAAAACTCTCCATAGTTGATTCCTTTCATTTTTTCAGCATCTCGATGGATTGAGACCTTAAATTATTGAGCTTCTCTTTGTTTCGAGAATAGTTAAACATTCTCTACTTAACAGGGCCAACCATGTGAAGGTGGAAGCTCATCTGGCCCCTCCTAGGAGCCTCTTATGACCCTTTACGACATTTTAAGACCTCTAAGATGTATTCTTAGGGATCGTAAATGGTCGTAAAGGGTCATAAGGGGTCCTAGGACACAACATTTGAGAAACATAATTGTAGGCATTGTGGTCACAATTTTTTGGAGACAACGTAATTGAGTTGTATACCCAGACGGTGGAGAGCAACTCCTACACCTCCGATTCTAAGTTGACTACATATGTTGCTCATGAATACAAGGTCCTCCAACAGATGTATTCAACTTGGAATTGGAGGTGTAGAAGTTGCTCTACACCGCTTGGGTACACAACTCAATTACATTGTCTCCAAAAGATTATGACTATGATGCCTACAATAATGTTTCTCAACTATTGTGAAATCTACATTTATGTTTCTCAGTTGTCATGTTTATGTGCATGTTTTTTATGTATTTTGGATAGTAAGTCTAATTTAATTTGTCCATGGACTAAGACCTTAAATCATGTAATGAGGACGCTTAGAACACTAGTATATGCAAATTTCATTATTTAATAATAAAAATCTATTAAAATGTTTATACCTTCTCCCATTTGCTGGTGTAATTCCTCTTTGAGTATCCCCTTTCTCCTTTGCATCCAAAATGAACTCATTCCAATCCCTCACTGGAATAAAGGGAGGATGCTCAAACTTCAGCAAGACTTCATACACACAACATTCATAGATTACGTTCAATGTGTATTTACGTTCATAAATCAGCATTGCGTACAAATCTACAGACGGTGTGTGGTATGAAGTCATGCTCAAGCTTGAAAATGATAGTCAATCCATAGTCAAGGTCAAGGAACAAATGGAACAACCAATAAAACACTATACGTTAAATCATGTGATTGATAGCAGGTTGGGGCTCACCTGAGCCATAAACATGAAGAATTATTCTAAAAAAAGATGTAAACCATATATATGCACACTTGAGGCAAAGAGAAGTTACATCATATCCATATTAAAATATTAGTTACAATATGAAAATGCTAAACTAATTAATTCCTGAGTTCATCTCTACATATGGTCGCAACAAAGATATGTGATTACAATACAGAGAAGGCATCGTAAAAATATAATTTCAGAATTTGCCCTAGCCTGACACATTTTGCACTCAAATCCTTCATCGCAAATAAGTGGAGATGGGTGGATAGATGTAGATGAGTTGTCATTGACCCAACTAAAGTATCCACAGCCATTATTTCCCTGTGATGCCCAGTCTACATTAGTTCTTATATTATAATGAATAGTATTTACATTAGAAACATTAAATATATACACATCAGCAACCTTTTTTCTATTTGGGCAGCACCAAAATTATCGTCCAAGGTTGTTCGGTGTCCGTGAAGTCTTCAACACACACTGCCCACCACCACATCAATAGTTTGGCACATTGACAAGAGTCATCAAGCCTATATATCAATAATGCACCGCACCATCGTTACTACATTTATTATTTTTATATGAAATACACCAAGGAGTACCATCAGAAATATTAACCATTTATAATAATGAAAAGTAAACCTAAATCAAATAGCTCATTTTTTTATCAGCATGTGTAGTCTCTGTGTATATGAAAAATGAAAGAAATATGAAGCTGAAATAAAATAGTGAACAAAATAGTATTCGATCCACATAGACTGAATGAAATATACCATCAAAAGAAGGTGACAAAATCTTGTCACGAAGCACAAACATAGGAAATCAAAAAGGGACAAAAGACAAGAAATAAGAAAAATCATTATGACTATAGAAAAATCATTTATACTACAATAAAAAAAAGAAACACTCTTTGTCAACAATTTTCAAAATCATTAAGACTATAGAAAAATAATTAAGACTATACAAAATCAAATTTTAGAAATGGACGGTTTTGATGCTTTGCCATTACAACAATTGAGCATTCATCATTTGGTATTGTGTATTCCATTTAAGTATGTCAAAAATGTTCAAAATCCTGTCACCAAGCACATACAAGAAATAAGAAAAATAATTAGAACTATAGAAAAATAAAGTTCTATAAATGGACGGTTCTGATATTGCTTTGCCATTACAACAATTGAGCATTCATCATTTGGTACTTCTTGGTGTATTTCATTTAAGTTTTTCACTTGTTGTGTTTATGTGCACGTTCTTTATGTGTTTGGCTTCTCTCCCTCACAAGGGATGTGTCGATAGGTAATTGATTTGAAAGCATAATGATTTGACAATCTTTTTTCAGGATAGGCGTAATCATCCTGCCAACCTTAATTAGCAACATTTGTAATATATGTCAAGTACTTATAATCAGTATGCCCAAAAAATAGAGACTTAGTAGTAAAAACATGTCCTTTGGTTTACTAGTTTAATTATAATCAGTATGTCCTTTGGTTTACTAGTTTAATCTGGTTTAAGAATGGTTTGTTTCATGTTTGAATGTACCATTGAATGAAGCTTGGCTATATTAAGTACAATCTTAAGACTCGTGACTCTTCAAATTCTCTTGTTTCCTTCAGACCTCCAAACATGTGTACTTTGAGTAGCCCTCCAACAAATGGACTTGTGATGATTTTCACAATAGTACATGTGTAGGAGGACTACTAAAAGTACTGCTTAGGCAAATCTGAATGTTCATCACCTGTGCATATAAGAGTTGATCATAGAAGGTATATGCTGTTGGGTAAGCTCCCAATAGCGCTTAGGTAAATATGCATGTTCATCACCTGTGCATATGAAATGGCTCTAATGGAAGATACAATCACTAAATTCTGCATACTCCTTATTTTGTTCTGCGTTGATATTGTCAGACATGGTCTTTCTTGAATGGAATGACTCGTTACTTGTACATTAACTAGAATGTTGGTGGAAGAAGGATGATTTGTTTGCAACCATTTTTTCAACTCTAATTTTCTCAACACAAAGGGACATTTATCATAGCCATAGAAACATGATTATTTTAAAATGAAATACACCAAGGAGTACCATCAGAAATATTGACTATTTACAATCATGAATAGTTAACCTTAATCAAATAGCTCATTTTTTTATCAGCATGTGTACTCTCTGTGTATATGAAAAATGAATGAAATATCAAGCTGAAATAAAATAGTGAACAAAAATTCAAATTCAAGGCCTAATTTATCAAGAGCAACAAACATTAGGATGAAAGAAAAATCATTAAGAGTATAGAAAAATCATTAGGACTATAGAAAAATCATTAAGACTAGAAAATCAAGTTCTAGAAAAATCATTAAGAGTACTATAGAAAAATCATTAGGACGATAGAAAAATCATTAAGACTACAAAAACAAGTTCTAGAAAAATCATTATGACTATAGAAAAATCATTTAGACTATAAAATCAAGTTCTAGAAATGGACGGTTCTGATGCTTTGCCATTACAACAATTGAGCATTCATCATTTGGTACTTCTTGGTGTATTCCATTTAAGTTTTTTAGCTATCGTGTTTATGTGCATGTTCTTTATGTGTTTGGCTTCTCTCCCTCACAAGGGATATGTCGATAGGTAATTGATTTGAAAGCATAATGATTTGACTGTTTCAAGTAATGTTTTTAATCCTTTGAAGTTTCTCATGATCATGATGTAAGTTGACTGGATTAAGCAATTTGGGGATCCAATAGGACTTTAGGGGAGTTCAATAAATGTTTTGGAAGACTTAGAAGAACTATTAGCATGATTGTTCCTTCATCTACAGCGAGTTAGACTAAATTTGCTAAGTTTTTCCTTTGTTTTGAAGTGTATTTTGTAATCTATTTCCTTTCCATGGACCCAAAGACCTAGGACCCATGGAAAAAGGATACTAACAATGTATTATACAACTCTAATGTTTTTGACTTGCAGAGATTTGAGATAGTAAAGAGAACACTGGCTATGTTTAATGTTAACTGTTCCTGCATAATCCACTCATACAACAGTGTAATGCTATGTGATTGATAATTTCATACAACTGGTCCTTTGACGTGTATTAAACATAATAGAATTTGCAGCATATTATTATCATTCTATTGCTTTGTTGTAAACATGTCATTGGTTCAGTTTTAATCTACTGGTGTCGTGCCCTAGCCCATGCTTTATCTCCATTATTTGATGTTATTCACTGTTTTGAAATGTTGACTGTGGTTATCAAATGGAAAAAATAGAAAAAAAATTGTACACGAATTTTTTTTACAAAACTGAACCAATGACATGTTTACAACAAAGAAATAGAATTATAATAATATGCTGAAAATTCTATTTTGTTTAATACACGCCAAAGGACCAGTTGTATGAAATTGTCAATCACATAGCATTTCACTGTTGTATGAGTGGATTGTGTAGGAACAATTAACATTAAACAAGGAGCAAACTCATCAACACATCTTGGAAACCATTGAATTCAATAATAAATGAAACCTAACACCAACACTATTCCTTCCATTCACTTCTACCAAGAATTCCAGCACAAGCACAAGCTATTCCAAACTTCAAGTAAAATGAGAAATATGCTATATCAAATCATTCATATTCATAGTAATCAGTCAAAGGATCATTTTGTCAATGAAGCCTTTGATTGTACCCCTGCGACAGAGAAAAGAAACCTCAAAATAGAGAAAGGAAACTTAGTAAAACCAGTCTATGCCGCTGTTTGTGAGGGTATAGTCATGATAAGTGCCTCTCAAACCTCTCCAAACATGTAAGATTGTCTTTAAATACTTTATTGACCTCTTCTAAACATTAACCAAATCAAGCCTACATTTGAATCCACACACAATAACCCCAAAATGAAGGGTTTTGTATCCTTTAATGAATCTCAGACACTGGTAATGCATGGACAGTCAAACCAGTAGTCTCCAAAGAATTCAATAAGTGACTGGATTGTATTTAATACACGCCAAAGGACCAGTTGTATGAAATTGTCAATCACATAGCATTCCACTATTGTATGAGTGGATTGTGCAGGAACAATTAACATTAAACAAGGAGCAAACTCCTCAACACATCTTGGAAACCATTGAATTCAATAATAAATGAAACCTAACACCAACACTATTCCTTCCATTCACTTCTACCAAGAATAAAGCATTTAATCCATTCAACATTACATATAATCATTAGACAGTTACATTTTCTGACTGTGTAGAGGAACAATCACGACCAAAATGATCAAAACTACTTTCACCCTTGCACAAGCTATTCCAAACTTCAAGTAAAATGAGCAATATGCGATATCAAATCATTCATATTCATAGTAACCATTCAAAGGATCATTTTTTCAATGAACCCTCTGATTGTACCCTTGCGGTAGAGAAAAGAAACCTCAAAATAGAGAAAGGAAACTTAGTAAAACCATTCTATGCCACTGTTTGTGAGGGTATAGTCATGATAAGTGCCTCTTAAACCTCTCCAAACATGTAAGAATGTCATTAAATACTTCATTGATCTCTTCTAAACATTAACGCATGGACAGTCAAACTAGTAGTCTCCAAAGCATTCAATAAGTGAATATGAATGTTTGAAAACTTTCCTCTCAACTTCCCCAACCACTCCTAATCGGTTAGAGGGATTAGTTGAGTGTTTAGACACTAAAACTTCTTAAACATACTTTATCTGATATGATGAATTGTAATATCAACAAACGTGAATCCAAACATTTGAAAATAGTGAATCCATATCCTTGAGCACAAGCACTAATAACATCAAATAATGGAGATAAAGCACGCGCTAGGGCATAACACCAGTAGAAAGCAGTCATTTTAGTGAGCATTCATGATCAAATAAAATGCAATGCATTTGAAATTTGCGGTCGAATATGATGCCAGAGGCTCGAAAGACATTGCCCATCAAAGATACCAATCAAAGATGAAGAAATCACATACCTTCTCTCACGCTCAGCTTACACGAAGGAAGATTTGATAGCCCAATCTTCCTTGTACCACATGAAGAACATGCCATTGGTTCAGTTTAGCATGTTATTATCATATCAGATAAAGTATGTTTAAGAATTGTTGGTAAGGATAGGAATAGTGGAGATTCTAGAAATATCCCTCTAACCGATTAGGAGTGGTTGGGGAAGTTGAGAGGAAAGTTTTCAAACATTCATATTCACTTATTGAATGCTTTGGAGACTACTGGTTTGACTATCCATGCATTACCAGTGACTGAGATTCATTAAAGGATACAAAACCCTTCATTTTGGGTTATTGTGTGTGGATTCATCTGCTTTAGCCAGGAAGATCAAGAAGATGGGGCAGGAGGACATTGTGGTAGAAAAAGTATTTAAAGAAGCAACAAGAAGCAATAGAAAATTTTTCAGGAGTTTGGAACAACATTTCAAAATCCATGAATGGTATGGGTAAGGTGACCATCATTCTTGGCCGTGACTTCAATGAAACATTGGATATGGCTGATAAGAAGAAGGGTCACTTGTTGATAGTGTTCCTTGAGGGAAGGGGGATTGTGAAAGACTTGTTATCATTGTATTGTATATTTCCAATATGTTTGGATGTAGGGCAAACCATGAGAATGAAGGATCACTCACTGATTGCATGATAACCCAGTTTTGAAGGGTCACTGGTTGAGGGGACAGTCAAGTTCTGAATGTTGATAGTAATTCGTTGAGGGAAGGGGGATTGTAAAAGACTTGTTATCATTGTATTGTGTATTTCCAATATATTTGGATGCAAGGCAGACTAGGAGAATGAAGGATCACTCACTAATTGCATGATAACCCAGTTTTGAAGGGTCACTGGTTGAGGGGATAGTCAAGGTCTGGATGTTGATAGTGTTCCTTGAGGGAAGGGGGATTGTGAAAGGCTTGTTATCATTGTATTGTGTATTTCCAATATGTTTGGATGCAGGGCAAACCAGGAGAATGAATGATCACTCACTGATTGCATGATAACCTAGTTTTGAAGGATCACTGGAAGAGGGGGGAATGAAGGATCACTCACTGATTGCATGATAATTCCACCAAGCATTCTTTCCTTTAAGTTTCCATAATATCTCAAAATATGATCATTATTCTTTACTTTCTTCTATATGTTATTCTTTCTATGGTGTTGTTATCTCAGAAATATATCAAAAACATTGTAGATGTGCATATAAAAGTAAAATATTGTCCTTCAATTGTTCCACATTGAAGCATTTCCTCTTGGGAGTATTCTCTTCGTTTGTACAATATCTGTCAAAAATGGTTCCCATATTTCTTCAAGATCTATTTTAATCTTTATACTACAATTTTGATTAGATTTGACCAATAGTTGATTTCATTGGTATTTTATAGCATATACTCCTAATGTGAAATGTGGAGAGAAAGAAAGAGACACACTAGGTATGAATTACACGATATACCCATCATCACTTAGCACTTAAATAATAAATTATGGACAAGGAACAACCCCCTAACTTTTGGATGTTTGTTTCATGTTGGCCTCTTATTATATGCAAAGGTAGGCTTGTCTTAGGCTAACAACCATAGTGTAGGGGTCATAAATCATGGATCCCAAAATAGTGCACACTTGTATTAAATTAGGTTCACTATAATACAAGGGAATGGAAACCATGCAATAGTGCCTCATGGGGATGGAAGCAACCCTTCACCAAGAAGATGATTGTGTCTGCAATATTTACTAGAGGCAAAGAACATAATTTGGTTCCAGCAATTACTCCTAGAAGATAATGGCACCCACAAAACACTTGGAAAAGATAGCACTCACTATATCTTTTATCACTCTTTTAAAGCTGGGACAATAAATCTCAAAGATTGATCAACGAATTCTTGAACACAAAGAACCATTGATAGTTATGATTCATGTGTACAATAGCCAACAACCAGTTGTTCCAATCATGGTGTCCAATAATTATGTTAGAAAAAGCATCTACAAATCCCTTACACAACCATAATAGATTCAAACCATGAACCGTAAGAACCTAACAATGGGACTAACAAAGATACAGCCTAAACAAATCTTGATCATATTCCACCCTATTGTAAGGCCCAAGAAGTAACTCTATCTTAAAGTTACACATTCCTCTAGATGAAGCTCAAAGGTCAGGTAGCTGAAGCATAGCAATACTTGAATGAATATAGGAATAATTTGATGTACAATCATTTGCTAGCTTGGTTTGTGGGTTTTCCACATAATATTTTCCCTTTAACCACATGTATAGTTTGCGAAAATCAGAAAAAATTATTTCAAATTTATATTATCCTTTTGAACTAGCACACTGCCATCAAAATGCATAATCATTGGTCATATCAAGAAAATTCCTATTGATTAGTAGGATATCCTTATAAAAATTTGATGCATGGATTTCTTGTGAATTATCGACTGCTATGTATCCTACAACTATGAAAGGAATAGTGTTGGTGTTAGGTTTCATTTATTATTGAATTCAATGGTTTCCAAGATGTGTTGAGGAGTTTGCTCCTTGTTTAATGTTAATTGTTCCTGCACAATCCACTCATAAAATAGTGAAATGCTATGTGGAAGGGATGGTTGATAGTGTTCCTTGGGGGAAGGGGGATTGTGAAAGACTTGTTATCATTGTATTGTGTATTTCCAATATGTTTGGATGCAGGGCAGACCAGGAGAATGAAGGATCACTCACTGATTGCATGATAACCCAGTTTTGAAGGGTCACTGGTTGAGGGGACAGTCAAGGTCTGGATGATTGGGCCATTGGAGGACCCTAGTTCTTTATATTAATTGCTATTCAAATTGGATGCATGGATTTCTTATGAATAATTGGCTGCTATGTATCTTGCAACTGGATCCGTAAATCTGCATATACTTCTCTAGGGTTGTAAGCCACTTAGGGATCAAAATAGAGAAACTAAATAAAAATCGTTCTTTGTCCTATTTCCTTTTAACAAAGTCTCAACTATCAATGATACAATACATTTGATGCCCTAAGCTATCAATACAAATGGTGCCTAGTTAGAAGCTCACGGGCTGTCCATTTGATAACCACAGTCAACATTTCAAAAAAATGGATATCCTTGAGCACAAGCACCAATAACATCAAATAATGGAGTTAAAGCATAGGCTAGGGCACGACACTAGTAGAATGGGGTCATTTCAGTGACAAAAATATATAATGGCGTCATTAAACACATATGCCAGTAATACCAACAAATGTGAATCCAAACATTTGAATACAGTGAATTGATATCCTTGAGCACAAGCACCAATAACATCAAATAATAGAGATATAGCACTAGCTAGGGCATGACACCAGTAGAATGCGGTCATTTCAGAGAGCAACTCCCTCAACAATACAATGAAATGCATTCGAATATGATGCCAGAGGCTTGAAAGATGAAGAAATCACATACCTTCTCCCGCACTCAGCTTTCACTCCTTTTCTCTTGCTCTCCAATCGAAATAAAAATGATGAGGCTGTTTCAATTTTTTTTTAAATGTATACCCTGAATCTATCAGAGTTCCAATGGTCAATTAAACACCCATCGAAATATTGACATCATCAGGGCCTATTACAAAAAAAAAACACCAAATTCATAAGAAAAAGTTACCTGTCGGAAACTTCTGTCGAAATTTGGCCCCAAATGTAGTAGTGACTCAAAGCAAAGATCAGTAAAATGATACAATACCACTAGTGAGAGACACCACTCCACATAGGCAATTATTCACAAAATAAATTACTAATTTTATTGAATTTCAAAGCTTGTTTACACACATTCTCTCAAGAGAAACATCTCTTCTCCCCTTAAATCTTCTCTTTCTATTGTTTGGCTCTTATGTTGCTTCTCCTAAATGGAGCTTCCTCCCATGAGGATTCCCCTTTCCAGTATCATATCCCCATCCTCTTACAAGAGATCCCTTGGATATCTAAAAAAAATAGAGCCAAGAAAATAGAGCGCCAAAAAAATTTGAAATTCAAAAGCGGCACCTAAATTTGGAAGCTTTGTGATTTCAAATTTCACAATAAATGCTTCAGCTATCAATTGACAACTCAAGCATGCACGCAATTAACCTGACGCTCACCGACATACCTAACTTAACATGATGTTTACCGATGGATTCAACAATTACATCTGACAAATAACATATCCATATGATGCCAACAAGAAATGATTCAACTTCACCTGGTGAGAATTTATGCAAGATTTGCACTATTTGTTTCCCCCAAGATGCTCTCGCATCAGACACTTGGGGTAGAAAAGAAGTGACCTTGTCACATCGAAAGATGAAAGTGCAAGTGACTCACCTTAGCCTTTAATAACCAAGTTGCATCCTTAATTGGTGTACCGAGCCGTTTGACTATGTTAGGATTAACAAGGCAGAAATAACAATTATGTGCAAATATAACTAATATCAGAAAATAATAAACCACACAGAATAGAACACAAGACACACAGATTTAACGTGGTTCACCCAATCCCTGGGCTACGTCCACCAACAGCGAGTCCAATATTATTATTATCCAGTGATTACAACCTGATTACAATCTGTAATCCCTTACAGCCCAATTCTACCGCAAGTACTAAAATCATACATAATGAAAATCCCTAACCCTAAGCCATATTATACAATATTTTCTCGCTTTTGGGTTAGAATGAGTTATAAGTAGTCGGCCCTAATAACTGAAAAGTAGTCGGCCTCAAAAAAAATTTCCTCGGGGGCTGCGCCCCCGAATCCCTGCTCTTGGGGGCTGCCGCCCCCAAACCCCCACTCGGGGCCCGGCCCGGCCCCAAACCCCGGTGAGGTCGGGAGGAAAAGTGTACAGTACTTTCCTGATTAGTCACCACAAGCTAACAAACTAGATATTCGTAGTGCCATTGGTTCCCAGTGCTTTTACTTACCTTATTGTCCAAAATTGATTCGATTTGCTCCTTTTATGAGACTGATACTAGGGTACCTAATGGATTACATGTAAGTCTTTCATGATTCTTATCTTCTTGGTACATTGTTAAATCAAAAATGTTGAATATTGGTGAGATATTTAAATCATTCAACGGGTCAATCTCATATGTATTTCCTGATTCATGTTTGCAGATAATTTTGCATGGTCCAAACTTTCTCATTTTCAGTTTGTTATAAGTCCCAATTGGGAACTTTCCTTCTGCAGATGCACCATTAATTCATTCCCAACTTAAAGCTCTTTGGGTCTCCTTTTCTGGTTAGCCTTGGCTTTATATTGGGAGTTCACCCTTTCAATGTGTCTCTACACCGCTTCATGTACATCCTTCATGTGATGGGAAAAGTCTTCAGCTTATGCACTCCTTCAGTCCTTACCGGCTATTGTCCTTAGTTTGTAAACATTTCTCAGGCTACTACCATAGACAATCTAGAATGGTGTTTTTCCCTTATAACTAATACAAAACACACATCTTCATGCTTTGTTTGGCTCAAAAATACTCTACCAGGAACTAAACTCATTCTTGCATTGTGCATATCTTTCCCATTGATTTCTTTAGTGGCTTTATCATATGCCTTACTCCATCCTTTGTCAGCGAGTAGGTATTTGTGTAACCCATTTGCAGCTCTCTTATCAAACTACCACGGTCTTACCAACATGTGACAAGCATCCATGGGAATAATGTCACACAACATTTCATCTCTTTAATTCCCAATTTTGAATTTTACTAAACTTTGTTCACTAACCAGCAATTTGTTATCATCTTGTATCTAGGAAATCCTATAAGGATGTGGATTCTTCCTCCTCTTCAATTGTAGCTTAGTTACCATTTCTTCAGACATGAGATTTTTTGTGCTACCACTATCAATTATATCATCACACACCTTCCCTTTACACTTGCACTTGGTTTTGAACTGAATCAAATTATTGTCTTCATTCAATAAGGTTCTTCTAGTCATCAATGATTCTCCTCTTTCGACATCATCGAAGTGTGATGATTCAACCCTATCCTCATTCACATTGGTTGTCCTTACTTGGTTATCTCTCCTTCTATTATTATTTATTTGTTGATTTGGACACTCATAAGCTTGGTGTCCCTCTTCCCCACATTTGAAACAAGTACCCTGGAAGCCATCTCTTCTAGCCTCTCTATTACTGATACCCCTTCCTCTTGGGATTTGGTCATGAGGCCTTGGTATGTCATTGCTTCTTTGGCCTTGACTACTGTCTAATTTCTCACTCTTCTACCCTCTCTAGCTTGAATCCTCACACCACTTGCCATAAGGACTAGTACTGATTTTCTGACCTTGACCTCTTCCATTTTGTTTACTCTCAAACCTTATGTTCAACTTCTCTTCCACTTTGAGTGCAAATTGGTACGCCTCTTAAATTTTGTAAATCCTAACTAGGATCATCTCTTCCTATATAATTCTTTTCAGTCTATTAAGTACATGTCCACCTTCTCCTTATTTGCTTCTATATGCCCCATTTTGCTTAGGACTTTATGGAACTCCTCAGTGTATTCCTTGACACTTCTAGCTCCTTGCTTCAAGTTTTTCATCTTCTTGAACATGTCCAGTTCATAATCTCCTAGAATAAATTGCCTTTTCATCATGCTCACCATTATGCCCCATCTATGAATCTGCTCTTTTCATTTTCTCCTTCGTTCTAACTAAACTTCTCTCCACTAAATCTTGGCATGGTCCTTCAACTTGGTCTTAGCATACCACACTCTATTGGGGTCTCCAATTTCCTTGAATTCAAAGTATTCCTCTGAGTCATTAATCTAGTCAATGAGTTCCTCTGGGTCTATAATTCTACTAAATGTTGACACTTCTATTTGGGGTCTCTTTCCCATTCTTGAGAGAGATCTAATCAATGGATCATTCTCTATTGCTGCTATCTCTTGGTTGTCACTTTCCTAACTTGAGGCTTTAGATTCCATCTCCTCTTCACTCACATAATCTCTTCTTCTAGGTGGAACACCCCTTCATAACTCCTCCTACATTGCTTCCACTTGTCTTTGAAGAACATGGAAATCCTCTAGATTGGAACAATTTATGTCTTCATCCCTTCCTCTACCTATGGCACCACCTCACTGACCTCTTTTGGGTATCATTCTCAAACTCAACCCACACCCATAGGTTCTAGTATGAACTGCCTCTATTTGGCATTCTATTCACACCCTCATAATCACCTATTTTGATACCACTAACGGGAAATGCCCCAAATATGACTCAAAAGAAGAGATCAGTAAAACCACTAACGAGAAACACCACTCCATACAAAGATTGATTCATAGATAAAATTACTAATTTTATTGAATTTCAAATCTTTTTTACACACATTCTCTCAAGAGAAACATCTTGTCTCCCCTTAAATATGCTCTTTCTATTATTTGGATCTTATGTTTCTTCTCCTGAATGTAGCTTCCCCGCGTGAGGATTCCCCTTTCCAGTATCATATCCCCCCTCCTCTTACAATAGATCCCTTGGATATCTAAACAAAGAGAGCCAAGAAAATAGGGCACCAAAACAAATTTAAAATTCAAAAGCGACACCTAAATCTAGAAGCTCCTTGATTTCAAATTTCACAGTAAATGCTTCAGTTGTCGACTGATAACTCAAGTGCGCATGCAATTAACCTAATATTTACCGATGGTCCTGACTTAACATGATGTTTACTGATGGAGTCAACAATTACATTTGACAAATAGAACATCCATATGATGATGACAAGAAATGATTCAACTTCACTAGTGAAAATTTATGTAGGATTTGCACTATTTGTTTCCATCAAGATTTTCCCACATCATAAGATGGTACTTCAAAACTCACTCCTTTATTTGTTGAAGCTAGTTCACAACTTTACTATTTTTCTTATGTAAAACTTGGATTTGAGAAGATAAGAAAGTCACTTGAAGAAATATTTAAAGTGTTAAAATAATAGTTGCATGTTGACAATTGTTAGAAATGCATCCACACATTTATCTTTGCATAAATACTTCAAAATAACTTGTATAATAAAATTGACAACCACATCATTCTGGAAACCAAAAATAAAAATAGCCTCTTTCACATTAAGATTATGAGTAAAAACAACAAAGAAGTCTTTAGACACATTAGTCCATTGCTTCTTTACATATATATAATCCTAGAAGATATACTTAAAAATTTTAGCACCTCAAAGAAAATAGCAATTAGCTAGTTGAACCATAATACATTTCAACCTATCCTCAATAGGTAGTTTGTTATGTAGTATTTTCTAAGTCCTCACTTGAGAATTTAAATCAACTTTAGATTTCCATATTTGAGCACTCAATTTGGTCCACAACTTGTAGCTAAATGTGTATTTCCATTTCTGATTTAGATGAGAAGTAAGAGGCCAACTAGGAAGGGTTTGAATGTAAATTTTCTTGAGAGGAAAAAATTAAATTGATTGTAGGACATCCATCTCCAATCCTTGAAAAAGTAACAATTCCTCAGGGTACATAGTTTCATAGAAAGATCAATAAGAACTAATGACTAAACATAAATAAAGAAATGTTTATATTCATCACTTAACCCAAAATGTTCTTTCATATCCATCCATGTGAGGCCCATCAAATGAATTTAGTCTCAAATGTCTTTAAATTTTTGAACTCCTTTTTTGAACAAAAAATAGGAATGTTTTAGAAAGTTGATAGCCAAAGGCTAATCATGATAATTAATAAGTTTATTCCACCATATTCACACTAACCAAAACTAAAACCATCTTTTAGTCAAGAGTCGTTCCATTTTAGAAATTACAAACTTTTTCCCAAGCTCTCCAAATAGATTTTAAAGGAAATGAAGCTCTTTATTTTTTAAAAAAGGAGACCTGAGCATATTATCTAACTAATTGACCACATTCCATTTTTCCTAGGTTGAAGCTTCCATGATTTGATGATGAACTAAAAATTTGCAAGATTCATATCTATTAGTAACTCTTATGATCCATTTAGCAAGAATGCATAGCCCTTGTTAAAAATAATAAAAATAATAATAATACATAGCCCTTGAGATATAGGATCTATAAGCCCGAGGCCACCTAAAATTTATATCTAGGTTGAATGTAATTATACAAATCATGCATTACCATCTCATTTGGACCACACATTTTTTTGAATTATTTTGTTCGACTCTTCAAACCTGTGTTTGGATGATATCCAAAAAGAGGAATAATAGACATAGGTAACCATGAAGATCTTATAGAAACTTGAATCTTGCCAGCTAAGTATAAGAATTTGTTCCACTAATTAAACAACTTTTTACTAAGTCTACATAGAAACCAACCTCCCATTTCAAAGAGAGAGACCCCCACTCCAAAAGGAATCCTAAGATTAGTTATCTCCCCATGTTTGATTAATCTCCATTCCTTGGGAATCTAATGAAGGACGAAGCCAAGATGAGATATTAGAAATTTGGTCTTGCTATGAGCTATTTTAGAACCGAACAGAGAATAATACAAATTTAACATATCTAAGGTGTTGCTAACTTCTTTAAAATTTTGTAAGAATAGTATGCTATCATTGGCAAAGTGGGAATTAATAACCACATGATTTTAATGAATAGGAAAAATAAAAAGCTTTGAACCATTACATGTAATATTAAGCACTAGTATTATGTTTGTAACTAATCAAAGATCACAAGATATCCATTTTCTTCACAAGTCATGACAAGGAATTAACCAATCACATGATAGCACATTAGATAGTCGATTATGCATGTGTTTTAATCTTGTTTTATTCCTTTTTCTCTTTTTTTTTTTTTTTTTTTTTTGGGGGGGGGGGGGTGTATTTTTGCATTACTCAAGAAAGATGCACTCAATGTGGCTACATTGTTGATGCCCAAAATCCCAAATGATAGATTTAAAAAGCATGAAATGCATGAAGTAAGATATGCTAATGTAAAGTTAATCAATATAATATATGTTGAAGCCAAAATTATCCTTAATTAAGACATCTTTAACAAATATTTTATTTCTTTCCATCTTTCTTATATCAAATTACTAATTTTTTAATATACTAATTAATATAATTTTACTAAATGCATCTATCTAGAAAATGATATTGAAATGATTTTGTTTACTTTATAATTATTTTATTTTAATTGTAGCTTATAGGTTATTCTTTAGATGGGGAACTCTTCATAGGATTCCTCCTGTATCATGCATCCTCCTAAAAAATTTTGTTCGGGTTTTCTTTTCAAGCCAACTTGTTTTTCTGGGACTACTAGAAAAGATGTTATCATTCCACCCTCTAGAAAACAATTCCACCTACATCAAAAACCCAACAAACAACACCTCCTTTAGATGAATCACATTCAAGAGAATTTCCTTTGATGGTTTTAAATCTAGCATGACAATACCCAAAATAGACCACGGTGGAACTCACACCTATAAATAAAAAATTTGGCTAGTGCTTGCAAACTTTGCTTCTATTTTCTCATTGGCATCATTAACATTCACGAAATGATTTATCCATGCATCACCTCCTTCGCTAGGGGAGTGACGAGGATCCTAAGATCACAAAGTGTGAGAATAATGAGAAAAATAATTACAGTTGTGGCGACGCCCACGGGGCGGAGTCCGATGACACTCTATCAACAGTACAAGGGGCATTGCCCCAATGCTAAAGTAACTCTTGAAGGTGGGCCACCTCTAGAGAAGCTTTGTTTGCTTGCACTTAAATCTGCATAAGCACATTATTACATATACATGTTTCTTAGTATACAAAGATACATTAATATCTAGAAAGTTGTGTGTGAATAAGATAACATTTATATCCTCCCATAAAGTGAATATAATTTCCATCCTGAAAGTATGTCATATCTGTGAGTACTTGAAAGGAAGCCTAGGGGAATCACCTAGCAAAACCATATGCCAAGAAAAAGACTCTGGCTTAAATGGTTTAAAAAAATCACGAGTCCAACTCCAATATTGTTGAGCTTTTCTACAGAACCAAAAATTATGGAGAAAAGACTCAAGTTGTCCACAAAAAGGACACCTAAGGTCAAGAACTCTAGATGCTTGAGTTTGGATCCCAAAGGAAAGCCTTGGAAAATAATACACCAAGAAAAATGAGAAATTTTGGGCTTAGTAGTGGCGGACCAAACAATGATAAATCTATGTCTCCAAGCTTTCTACGAAGACTACAAATGCCAACACTAGTTAAGAATGGTGACCATCGGTAGATGAGGAACCAACCAAAGATAAACCATCTTGGATTTATAGATGGAAAGAGGAGTACAAGGATACCACTTTGAATCCTTCCACCAAGGCTCGACAGACCAAAGGCCAAGCTTATAAAGTATGTGTGGAGGAAATGCCAAGACCAGTAGGTCATAGGTTTGTTAATCTAGGTGAGATAGGCAAAACTGGACCTGAAGGTATTCCCACGATCTAAGAGTCACAATAGCCCTGGAAAAGATATTTTAAGCATTTTGATGTCACATTTAACAAAATACAGAGCATGAACACCCTGAACCTTGGTAAGAGGAAGCTCCTAGGTATGAATCAATGATGACCGCCAAATATTATGATGGTTGAAAGAAATCCCATCTTGAAATCCATCCCTGACCCAGTGAAGCCAAGGATTAATGGCTTCTTAGGATCTCCATGTGCTTTTGGAAACAAAAGTGCCATGGATTTGAACTAGTTCTTTCATAACAAGAAGGGTTTGAAAGCCATTCCCCTTCTAGGAAGGCCTATTAATAGGAAATCCAAAAGAAACACAATGTCTAAGAAGAATTTTCTAGACTTCATCACCAATAAGAGATTTGATGACCCATTTGGCACAAAGAACCTAACCTTGCTTCTAGGTAGACAAAAGACCAATCCCTCTAGAGTCCTCGGGAAGGCAATAATACTCTCAAGCAACTTTGTGAAATCCATGAGGGTAAGCTCTAGAGGCCCAGAGAAAATCACGCAAAAGCTTTTCCAAATTCATGTATGAGGCTTTTGAAGGAGCTCAGCAAGAAGAATAATACACATGGGTAGCTACTAGGAATTTTGAATAGATCTGGAATTTACTAGCCAAAGAGAGAGGCTTTGATATCCAATAGGAGAGCTTCTTCTCTATACGAGCAAGAACATTATTCCACAGTTCCACCAAGAAATCTTGGAAGGCAAAAGGAATGTCCAAAAAGCAAAAAATTTATCCATGTTGAATCTGTATACACCTAAAAATGGTCATCTAGACTATTAGCCCCTTTGCTAGCATTTTTGCTAAAATCATCAATTGCTTATTCTTGATCAAATCCTAGTTCTATCATTTATTCGATTATTTTCTATGGGCTAACCATCTTATCCTAAAGTCTTTATTTAATTAAAAGGAGTTTCCTCCTCTTTTAATTAAATAAAAAGCCCCCCACTTTTCCTCTTATCCTAAGTTGCACAAATAAAGCATTATTCTTATTTTATAAAAAGGGAAAAAACACTTTTTGTCTCATATGGACACAAAAGTCAACTCTTATTTTCTCATTGGAGGATATTTGTGCACATGGATTGCTCCTATTTGATGCTCCACTATTGATTAAATCTTTTGCCTCTTAATCTCCATGGTCCATTCTTTCTCATTTCTTATAAAAGGAGATCTCTCTTCTTCATTCTAGATCCCCAACTTTTTATGCTAATGTTATGCTGCAGGTTTTCTAGGTCACTTTGGAGCTTTTTGAAGATTTGGAGCATTCTTGGCTTTTGCATCTACATGTTATCATAGTTTCATTTCTTGCATTATCATCTCATTTATAGCTTCATACTTAGCTTAGTTTCCTTTATGCTTTAGATTACTTCATCTAGCTTAATTAGGAGGCTTTGTAATACTTGTTCTTTCATTTCCATAGTTTAGCTTGCATATTCATCTTAATCTAGCTTGCATTGCATTTCATTTGATTCTTGAGGATATTGGCATTCTTTCCCTTGTCTTCATTTGAATCTCCCATTGCATGGTTTACTAGCAAGGTTATTGGCTTAATAGCTCTAGTTGAGAGCATTCTTAAACACCCTTGCACTCCATGCCTAGGGAGCTATGGATCAATTTTTTAGACCTCATTCTTGAATGTTCTTGATTGTAATGATTTATAGAAGTGCACTATTTTGTGTGTACATTTTTGGTGCCCACTGTGGGGCAGAACATTATTGTTTTGTCTTTCATTTCATGCATTTTTGGAAATTTTTCGTCATAGTTTAGCATCATTTTCGGCTCCCTATTTTTCTATCTCAGAGTGTCATGTGACATTTTTCCAATGTCGTGCGATAGTTTCTTGTATAGTAGGGTGACACTTTACCAATTAAAAGTGTCGCACTGTTTAGTATAAACTGTCGCCTGCAGGTCAACGAACTGTCGCACGGAGACAAACTGTCACCCCCGTATACAGAGAAGTGTCACATGACATTTTTGGTGATTGTACTATCATCTATACCCAGTAGTGAGTTGAGTTTTGGGTTTTTTATTTTATTTTTTAAATTTTAGCGTTTTCAGAATCCGTGCCACTTTGAAAAACTAGCACCCATTTTTTAGAAATTTTCACATATGGTATCAAAAATTCAAGTGTGATATATCGTTGGAAAGCTCTTTCCGAGCCTAATCCAACCATGTTGGTTTCATTTTCAAATTTTGCCATATGATCAGCTATTTTACTTGCAGATTATCTGATTTTTGATGTCCTAACCATTGTGGGACTAACAAGTTGTGCTTGTAGGTGCTCTCATTGCTTGAAATATTTTGCCAAAAGAACGCATGTCAAAGCTTCAAAGGCAAAAGGGCTACAAATTGTGTTTTGCAGGGCTACCCAACACCTAAAAACAACCAATTGCTTGTTTATTTACTTTCCTTTTAAGTGTGGCATATACTAGTTGTTTCATTTCATAGGCATTTAATATCTTGTTGTAGGAGTCTTTTGGTGGTAGGAAATTATGCTCTTCACCCTTGTGGTGAACCAGAAATCTTGACCCACCTTTAGAATTTGAAAGCAAGAGGGTAATTGAACTCTTTGTTTGGTGTGTTTGTGGGAGATTTTTGATCTAGGAGATTATGCTCTTCACCCTTGAGGTGAACCAGAAATCCTGACACTCAAAAGTCAATCCACTCTTTGTTTAGCATTAGGATCCTTTAGCGGGCCTGCTCTTGAGCAATCAAGAGGAATGACCCAAGTGGGGACAAGATAATACCGAGCTATTCCAACCCACTATAATCTCAAGGCTATCAAGGACACAAAACCTTGGTAGACGTAGTGCTTATCTTCGCTTGATGTGAGTACTTATGGGATTGTGACCATGAGGAAAGTATTGGGCAAGAATGCTTAAGGCACTCTTGAGGCCGCGAGGTCCGTTACTTACCGCAAGGTAAGGAGTCCCTTTGGGGAGCAAGAGGGGTGCTACGAATGGAAGCCCTTACTAAGAACCATAGGTAGATGCAACCCTATTTTGCCGCTTAGCTTCTTGGTGCAAGGATTGATCGAAGTGGAATAACTCGAATCACCCCAAGATTACTCACCATTTATGTTCCTTTGGTTGTGTCATTGACACCTCCACGACAAAGCCAACATCTATTGTGGGCAACCACTTTGTGTGAGGCGATGGAACATCAAGTGTGGGCCAAGTTGCTAAGTATTGAGCCTTTGTCCTTCTAGGCTAGTAATTGCTTGAAGTGTTCTCACTGTGATCTACTTGTGCAAACGTTCTCAAACATCAAACATCACAGTAGCATTCATAGGATTTTATTGCTTTGATATCACAATTGATTGTCTTGGCAAGGTTGCTTTTTCCCTTGTGCAAGTGTTTGATGACATGTTTGATCACCTACTATTTGCAAACCTATCTATTATCTACTATTACTATATTCTAAACTGTGAAATTGAACTTACTATTTTGAAACATTGATCATTGGCTTTCAAAACTGAGTTTTTCACATTCACTGGTCAAGAGTTGCACTGCTTGCCTAGAAACTATCACACAAAATTATTTTGTTTGAAGCCAATTCTTGCCATTCCCAGTCTTCCTTGGTTGGTCCAAGTTGGATCTTAGGTGACATGTTGCTCAATATCCAAATGAACTAAAATGGTGTCAATTTGCACAAAATGACTCTTGGTCTTCTTTCTTCTGCTTCTTCCATGTCTTCCTAGTCTTCCATTTTCATCCTTTCTCTTCTTTCTTCATGCTTCTTCCTCTTCTTCCTAAACTCTTCATGTCTTCTTGATTCTTTTCCTCTTATTATCTAGTCTACCTTCTTCTATTTCATCTCTTCTATTCATTTCTTCCATGCTTGATTCCTTCTCTTCTACAACCATGAATTTCAATTATCTTGTTATGGAACCTCTCTTGAGAATGGATGATCTTGAACTCATTGCTCAATTCAAAGAGTATCTTTATTCCTCCAAAAATTGCATGGATGATAAACTTATGGCAAAAGTAGAAGAAAAATCAATTGAATCAGATGCTTTTGCTAGAATCCTACACATGATCCTGACACGCTATCCTGCTTCCAAACATTCTTTATCTCCTAATTCTTCTCATCCTTCCTCATCCTCCAAATCTTATCATGACTCTTCTAAGTCTTATTCATATTCCTCATTATCCAAGTCTTCTTCATCCGCTAGGTCTTCATTTTCCTCTTCTTCAAGATCTCATTCCTCTTCTACTTCTCCCAAGAGTCTTACTCCTTGTCTCAAGGTGTACCATGATGAGCAATATGATAGCCCTTGTGATACCTATGACACCTCTATTCCTAAGAGTCCTCCTAGTTGTAGGCTTGTGCTTACTGGAAATGGGTTGCCACATTGGATAGATCGTGATGGTGATTCATATGATTCAAATTTTGAAAGAGAGTTTGATGAGTTCTGTAAACAATACCTCGATTATGACCCATCTACCACTACTAAGGACTATAAAATGCATCGTGCTGATATGAAACATCAATATTATAAGAATCCTTCCTTTGAGGACTCTCATGCTGAAAATAAAGATGACACTCTCGAGCAAGATCATGTTGATGATGTACATTTGTCTTTTGATGGTTCCCTTCCATCCCCTACTTCCTCCAATAACCATACACTTCCTAAAGCTTCCAAGTCTTTCAAATCTTTCGCAAATTCTTCATCCGACAAAGATCCTAATGCTTTTCATGTAGTTCCCTACAGTTATCCTCAAGGGCTATCTCTTAAAAAAACTCAAGCTAACCTTCACTTGGCTGCAAATACTTCCAATAATGCTACACCTAGCGAGCCTAAGCCTTTATGTGCTATATTGCCTACTTCAGCTAGTCCTTCACCATCTATTCCAAAATCTTCCACGCAATTCCAACATGCTTCCTTGTCCTTAGAAGTGGCTCCATGTCAAGAGGACTTTAAAAATGATAAAGAAAAGAATATAAAAAAAGATCAAGATCAAGAACCCTCCATGTCATCCAATCTTTTTCATGATGTCTCTGATCCGCTTCATGGTTCTTTTGATCCTCTACGCTTTTTCACATTCATTCCACCATCTCCTAAGCAAGATCAAGCTACTACTCACACCATTGAGCTTATTGACAATCAAGATGACCTTACTTCCATTAAGGTTATTGAAAATAGTGTTGTTACTTCCAATGTTAAGCCTATTGAAAATCAAGAAAAAAATGATGTGTTTATGCTATCCAAAGCAACTTGTCAAGATCAAAGTCTTCCATCTTCTTGTTCTACCACTCCATGTTTACCTCCACTTTCTACTCTTCCTAAGTCTTTGCAAGCTTTGAACAATCCTATCAAAGAAGTTTCTCCTATTCAAGATGTTCACGATCCTATTGAAAATCCTAATGCTCACTCTAAAGATGCTGATGTTCTTGGCTATCATATAAATGCTGGTGAATTGGTTGATTATCCTTTTGCATCTTCCACATCCATCCTTGGACTTCCTCCACCAATACTAAAGGCTTCATGTCTTCCTTCCATCTTGGGCCCTTATGTCCCTTCACTTTCCCCTCCTAATTCTCCTAATTCATCATCCATCTTGGGTCCTTACATTCCTCCATCTCCTATCTTTCCTCAAGATCAACATAGATGCACACCCTCGAATCCTTTTCATCCACCCACCCATCTAAACCAGTCATATCCTCCTTTTTCCACAAGTCCCAAGTCTTTTGGAAGTAACTTGAATGTTCAATACAAGAAAAAGAAGAAATACAAGAACCCATCAAAAAAAGAAGATCACCATGTCTCCTCTAATCGACATGGAGGCATAAAGTCCAAAAATATATCTAAGAAGAAAACTACAAGACAAGTATGGGTTCCAAAATCCATCATTGAAGATATTCTCTCTAAATCATCAAAAGGAAATAAAAATCCTAAGGCTATATGGATTCCAAAGTCTCTCTTGAAAGAGTCTAATATTGAACAAAAAGTGAAGTTGACATTCAGGCTTCCAAAGGCTTCCACCTCATCTTCTTCCAAAAACATTCTTCTATTCCATGTGCCTGAACCACAACCTCTGCTAAACATTCGCCATATTCTTTTTCGTATTCCTTCATTCACATTTCCTCCACCCTCTCGCCACCCTTCAAGGTGTGTGTTGACATTGATCTTGCCTTCCTTTCCATCTACCCTTTCACAATCCTTCCATTCATTATCCTTCTACCTTCTATCATTTTTCCTCATTTGCCTATTCCTCCTATCTTCCAACCTCACTCACTTTGAAAAAATTGAAAATGTGCCTTGGTGGAAACCTGGAAATAGGCACTTTGGTAGAAAAAGTAAAGAGATATAAATTCATCCTATGGTGAAAACCACTCCCTTGTGGCACCTTGGATAAGTATCGTGATGAAAACTTGGCAATCAGACATCATGTGTAGTTCTTCTACATATTTCATCCATTCCGTCTTATCTCTTTGATCTTGACAATGTTGACCTATACACGAACATTTGGCTATCTTGTGAGCTATCTTACGATGATCTTGCTTTCATTCCATTCATGTTTAGCCTTCATATTTATTTTCCTCCATTCATTCTAGCCTTTCACTATCCTTTTCCCCTTTGGTCTTGATCTAATAAAAAAGAGTAAAACATGATGCTATGAAGCCTCTTAACATGTCTACTCCTTTGGACTGCATCCTTTCCTTCTTTTGCATTACGCTTTTGTGACTTGTCCTATGCTGACCTTTCATTGCTTGTTCAAATATGCTTTACCTGATAATTTTTCCCTAGCTTGGGTACTCTTGAGGAGTTTTCCCTTGAGGATTTCTTCCCTTCATCCTCCTTCATTCTCTTATCTTCCATCTCTTCCACTAGCTTTCTATTCCCTCTTGTCCTCCACCTTGCTAGACATTGGGACTACATGATGTGATCTTGCTTGGGAGTTTGATGCCCATTCTATCTGGGGGCATCTTTTTATACATACTTATTGATCTTGAAAAAATCCAAAAAAATGATATATTGCTAAAAAATCCTAAAAAGCATATAATGTCCTAAAAAAATGAGCATCCTAGTGAAAACCTAGCAATAGGTGCTTTGATGTCTCACCAAAAAAATCAAAAAATCAAAAAATTCAAAAAATTTAAATTTTTTTAAAAAAGTCCTGAAAAAATCTCCAAGTGGTGAAAACCTAGAAATGGTTGCTACTTGAGACCCTTTGCACCTATGTCTATCATTCTTGCGTGGTGCTCTTTCACTCCACTTCTCACCTTGCCTCTCCTAGCCTGGAATTGCCTCTTGTCTTAGTCTAGGGGGCATACATTATTCTAGCCTATCTTGGGTTTCTTTGTGCATTCGGGTTTCTTGGGCCTCTTGGTTCCAATGGTGTTTTTCAACACTTCCCTAGCATCGAGTGTTTCTTAACACTTATCAAATATCCTACCCACAGTCTAGCATGATGTGATATTTCCACTAGCAGATGGGATACTCAAAGATTGACTCTATGACCTACACACACGCACTTAAACACTTGACTTGCTGAAATTTGCTTGAATTTATTTCTTTGTGTGCTGTCTGTGATGATTTCTTTGCTGAGTTTTCTCTCCTTAATAGTTTTCGATGATGCCGAGCTAGAAGACTGGGGCATGAGGATATGTTTTGTTGCTTTTTCTACTTGTGGGTATATTTTGGTGGTCCTAATTGTCATTAGCATTTATGCTTGTTCCACTTGACATTGGGATCTACAAGGTATTATCCTTGACTGTTTGTGCAAGTGCATACTTCTAGCCATCTTGACTTTCCTTGTGTCTTAATGTGAGTATAATCTTGCTATATCAAACTTAGGTAATCTCACTGCACTAGTCATCTTGACCTACATGTCTTTGGTGCCTAGGTGGGATTTCGACATTCTATCTGATATAGATCATATTCATATACCCATAGTTATACTAGTGTGCATTGTATGATCTTACGATGCTACCAATAATGCTTGATGATGAACATTAGAGTCTAAAAGCTTTGTAACCTTGCAAGTAAACCACTTTTCATAGTAGCTTGCATTTTTAAGTTCATGTTAGTTTAGTTTTGCATCTTGCATATGGAGAGAGCTCTCCTTTCATCTTTCATGGACCTGTCGATCACACTGCGCTCACCTTTCAATCCTTCTTGATCATGTCTTTCACTTCTTGTCTTTCATATCACACCATTTTCTCTTCATTTCAGGATCAAAACCGAACTCTGAGTTCACCTTGATCATCTTTCTCCTTCTTCTACGCAGTTGGCTGACCCTTTTTGAGGCCTGATCCTTTGATCTTCGCTGGGGCATCCTTTCCCTCTTCATCCTCATTTCTTTCAACCTTCTAGTCTTTCGTTCATTTCATCTCTCCTTCAATCTTTGCTGGGGCATATCTTCACTGCTTGATGGTTATTCTCTCATCTTTCATCTTCGATTATGATTTCTAGTGATTTGATCATATTGCTCTTGCTTCTGCATTCCCTCTACCTAATTTTCCTTTTGATCCTGAGGGGGCAAACACATCATATCCTATTGGCTATTCTCCAGAGCATATGCTTGACCATTCCATTTGCTCTGTTCGATCTATCTTTGCACTTGACATGTTAGTTCTCATCTCAAGTTCTAATACTGTCGATTTCTTTCCTAAGTGTTCAGTAATGTCGCTACCAAGCTGACCATGTAGGATTTGCTATCTCTCTGCACTTCATTCTTTGGAGTCAGATCGCTATTGCTTGCTTTCTTGGCTGATCTATTCTTTGACTGTATGTGATCCCAAATCGATCTCACATTAGTCAAAGAGGGGAAAATGTATACACCTAAAAATGGTCATCTAGACTATTAGCCCCTTTGCTAGCATTTTTGCTAAATCATCAATTGCTTATTCTTGATCAAATCCTAGTTCTATCATTTATTCGATTATTTTCTATGGGCTAACCATCTTATCCTAAAGTCTTTATTTAATTAAAAAGAGTTTCCTCCTCTTTTAATTAAATAAAAAGCCCCCCACATTTGTGCACATGGATTGCTCCTCTTTGATGCTCCACCGTTGATTAAATCTTTTGCCTCTTAATCTCCATGGTCCATTCTTTCTCATTTCTTATAAAAGGAGAGCTCTTTTCTTCATTCTAGATCCCCAAATTTTTATGCTAATGTTATGCTGCAGGTTTTCTAGGTCACTTTGGAGTTTTTTGAAGATTTGAAACATTCTTGGCTTTTGCATCTACATGTTATCATAGTTTCATTTCTTGCATTATCATGGCATTCATAGCTTCATACTTAGCTTAGTTTCCTTTATGCTCTAGATTACTTCATCTAGCTTAATTAGGAGGCTTTGTAATACTTGTTCTTTCATTTCCATAGTTTAGCTTGCATATTCATCTTAATCTAGCTTGCATTGCATTTCATTTGATTCTTAAGGATATTGGCATTCTTTCCCTTGTCTTCATTTGAGTCTCCCATTGCATAGTTTACTAGCAAGGTTATTAGCTTAATAGCTCTAGCTGAGAGCATTCTTAAACACCCTTGCACTCCATGTCTAGGGAGCTATGGATTGATTTTTGAGACCTCATTCATGAATGTTCTTGATTGTAATGATTCATAGAAGTGCACTATTTTGTGTGTATAGAATCCACTTCCACCTGTACTAGAGAATCCAGGGTGGCATCAGAAGAAAAGATTGCCTATAACATTGCATTTTATGCCACATAATGGATGACCCAAAAGCCAGACAAAAGGTATCCATACATTAGAGAGTTGCCTAAATGTTTTCTTCATCCTCAATCAAAGTGAGGAAAGAATCATCTACAAAGTGGTCATTGACAAGTTGAGAAGGTGACTCAGGCAGGGAAATTCCTTTGACACAACCAACAAAAATTGTAGAGGCTGAAAAATACCCAAATCCTTCAGCAACTAGAATATAAAGGGAAGGCGCTAGAGGATAACCTTGGCCAATAGATCTAAAAATCCCAAAAGAAGAGGATTGACATCAATTAATGGTGATGCAAGAAGAAGCACCCCCAAAAAAGATTTGAAAAACTTAATAAAATGAGGCCCAAAACCAAGGGCTATAAGTATCATGATGATGAGCTACCATTCAATGTGATCATAGGATTTAACAAAGATATTTTGAGAAAAATGAAACTCTTCATGGAGCATCTTTCCCATTCCATGCCTTCCCAAACAAAAATAATGTTGTCCAAAATATAGTGTGATTTGATGAAGTTAGTTTGCTCAGGCTGAACAATGTGAGACAAAAGGTGACAAATATTGAAAGCCAAAGCTTTTACAATGATCTTGTAAGAGACATTAAGAAAATTAATGGGCCTCTAATTACAAAATCCTCTAAGTCCCAAGCTTTAGGTATGAACTTAATGTTCCCTTCATTAATGATTTTCCCTAGTGACTATGAGTGAGACGCTTCCAAGTAGACCTTATCCAGGTTAGGGCCAACAAAGGACTAGAAGGATTTATAAAAATCACAAGGAAAGCCATCAAAACCAAGGTCTTTGTCATCCACCATGGAACAAACAACTTCCTTGAGGTCCTCAAGAGTGGGCATCTAATAAAAAAAAGACCTCTAGGCATTTTAAAGTTTGTTTGAAAAAACCACAACACAATCCTACAAAGCTTGATCCTTGGAAAGAGAACTTCCCTACACTATGAGCACCTTCTCATAATGTTGGACAAAATCTTGAGGAATGTCAAGAAGTTTAGTGAGAACTGATTTTCCTTCCTTAATTATTTTGATACCTAAGGAAGTATGACGAGCTCTAAGAGCCATGAAAAAATCCTTTGAAGCTTTGTCCTCCATCTTGAGCCAATGAAATCTAACTTTAATTTAAGCTCCTCTAGTAGAATGTTGGTCAACAATAGACTTCTAGTGTCTGAGTTGAGCCAACCTAACTTGCAAGTCCAAATAAAAAGGATTCGAAGCTAGAGATTTAGTGGAAGCACACATATCCTTAGTATTAGTGTCATAGGACTATTGGAAATACATAGAAACTTGTCTACCATAAATGTAGATAAATCTCATAGTTGGAGTGATGATGTCATTCTACAAGCAATCCAGCCAGTTGCCTGATGTGGCCTGGGCTCTAAGTTCAAAACCCTTTGAATGTAGGCCATGGTGGCTTGATGATGAAGAAAAAAGGTGTTTAGATAGAATTACATCTTGGATGGATGCATCATAGTTGTCTACCATTCAATAAAAAACTAGTGGTCTAACAGATTTAAATCCACAAGTTTTTAAGGTAGGTAAATCTTGATTTTTTGAAAATGAAAAAAACTATTGAGCTAGGATCATGGCACAATCAGGCCTTTTAAATATTCTGTCAGAGCTAGCTCTAAAATTACACTAAGTATGTCAAGCCCCATTAGGATGACAATGACTAATATTGGGATAAAAATGCCTAATTATTACACATGTAAAACTAGGCCTCTCTTTCTCCACCTCTCCATCAAAAATACAAAATCTCATCCTTCTTTGATCCCACCTTAACCATATTAAAATCCCCATACATGACCCAAGTTGTAGGTGGAAAAGAGTCAGCTACCCAGTGCCATAGATGTGATCTTTCAACAGCATCATTGGGATCATAAACATTAATGATTGTTGGTATAACTGATGTAGAGATATTTTAGAGATTGTTGAGTGTGTTGTTGTATAGGTTTGATGACAAGGAGGTCAATTATTGTGTTGTCATTAATGTCAACTTAGTGATGTGTTGGTTCATAGTGAGATGATAAGTGTTTGAGTTACTGAATCCAATGTTCAGTGAGTTTATGAGGAATTAGAGTGGGTGGTTCTTATTTGAGACTTAGAGATGTCTCTAGATGTTGTATGTTGAATTGCAGAGGCTGAAAATAAGTATGGAGAGATTTATGATCGATTGAAGAACAACAAGGCAGACAATGAAAAATAATGAATGATTTGAGTGTTCTCTCAAATTAGTATGGATTCAAGTGTTGTGGTCATGAAATGAGTATCCTAACTAAGCTATGGGATTTCTATTATGATCTCTATAGGATTGGAGTATCACAAGGTATCATATCAATTGATACAAGATCACTCTATGATAGATAGAAAAATGTTTGAACAATTGATGTTGGATCGGTGAACGGTGATGATGCAATCAATCATGGTAAATGCTTTCATGACCTAGGTGGAAAGGTGATGTGGTATAATATATTTCTAACAATTATTTGATGTTACATTGTTCAAGGTTATCTAATTTAATCAAGTGTTGGAAGCATGTTGAAGAAGTCAAAAGGTTTGAGTGTTCTTGATTTAAATTGAATGTGTGATGGATCTGAAGGTTGACATGGACTTGAAATCATAATTAATAATTACTAACATATTTTAGGGTTCAAGGATTAAGTGGGAATGAATTGTAATGATGAACTTCAAATGTATTAGGTCATGTTTAAGGTGGTGGATGACCTAGTTAGTGAAAATATATTTATATGTAAATTGGTGAATTATGAAGTTGTAGATCATGGATGTGAAGGTGTGATTGAGTGAAGAGTGAAGATTGTCTACAAGAAGAATTAGTGTTTGTGCTCAATTGGATCTGAATAAGCAAAGAAGGATTGTTGTACCCAGTCATTGTACTTGTTGATTTCTAACAATTTCTACAAGAAAATCCCTTAACCGAGTAGACTTTAACAGGTCTGATTTGTAAATCCGTTTACAAGGTGACTCTTTAATTAGGGTTTTAAATCCTTTAACAAGGTTACTTGTAATAGGGTAAATCTCCTAATAGGGCTAGAGGTAAATCCCTTAACCAGATGACTCCTAACAGGGTCTGCTCCTAATCGGGCATCATTGTAAGCTCCTAACAGGGCCATGCCTTTAACAAACACATTTTAGAATAGTGTAGATTATTAGTGGGTGCTAATTTCCACCATGGTTTTTACCCTTAATTAGGGTTTCCATGATAAAATATTGGTGTCACTTTGTTGCATATTTGGATGGTTGTATGGTTACTTTGTTTACTACATGCATAAAGTTCAAATTTAAAGAATGCGGTTGATGTTGTTGAAATAATTGTGAAAAGTTTTAGATTTGATAGATTACTGATTCACCCACTCTTAGTAGTTTGGGACCTTATAGTATTAACAATTGGTATTAGAGCTCTTGATCCTCTTTGTAAAAATCTTAACAACCTGATGAAAAGATCCAATGTTGAATAAGGAAGGTCCTAAGTTCACAAGAGGTACCTACACAATATGGAGTGACAGGATGAAGGTCTATCATGTTGTGACCAAATATGTTAATCTTGTTGGCACACTTACTCTAGATCTATTGAAGGAGTGATAGGAGAATATGAAAGCATTGGAGGCTATAATAAGTACTCTATCTGATACTAAATATATTGATATACATGGATTAGAGACTACTCATGAGGTTTGGGAAAAGCTTAAAGTAATCTATGGTGGAGACAAGCATGTGCAAAAAGTCAGGGTAGATAGTCTGAAGGGAAAATATGATGACATGAAAATGGTTGAAGTAGAAATCATTTCTCAATATGGTCAAAGGATAAAAGAAGTTGTTGGTACTTTCAAGAGTGCTAGTGATTCCATTGAAGAAGAAGATGTGGTAAGTAAAATGTTGAGGACTTTTCTGCCTTCTTATGCCATTAAAGTTTATGTCATTCATTCATGAGAATACTATATAATGTCTCTATTGATGGTTTGATTGGAAAGCTTACTGCTTTGGAGTTGAGTAACTTTGATAATAGTATTCCTAGAGTTGAAGTAGTTTTTAAGGCCTCTTTTTCATTAGCATCAGAGAAGAAGGGAAAATAGATAAATCGTGAATCTTCCTGCATGTCAAGTTATTCCAGGGAATTTGAATCTGTCTTGGATGAAGAGAGGAAGCAAGAGAAGCTTGAAGTATTACTTGCAAGGAGACTACCTAGAGGTACCGGTAACCACAAAGGAAAGCTACCTTTCAAGTGTTTCTCATGCAATAATATAAGACATATTATTTCTAGGTGTCCTAGTGGTGAACAAAAAGAGAAGATCAAAAGATTCAAGGGAAAAGGAAAGAAACAATGTTATGTTGCAATAGATGATGGTGTGACTGATGAAGATTTTGAAGACAATGAAGATGAAGAAATAGTGTTTGTTGCAGTGAAAGAAGATACCTGAGAAGGTTAAAAGGCCTTGGTCTCTCACATGGATCAAGCCAATGAGTGGGTCATTGACAGTGGTTTTTCTCATCACATGACCAATGATAAAAGTAAGTTCATCAAGCTTGAATAATTTGATGGTGGTGTGGTTAGGTTTGGTAACAATACTCCTTTCTTAGTTAAAGGAAAAGGTACAATATATTTAAATGGAAAAAGAATTATTGATGATGTCTATGTTCTAGAAGGTCTAACACATAACTTGTTGAGTGTGGGTTAGTTGAATGAAAAAGGTTATAGACTTGAGTTCAAAGGAGGTGTATGTAGGATACTTGGAAGATTAGGTGATCTGATTGCAACTAGTAGGAAGACTAGAGGTAATTTATTCCATCTAAACAATACTATTAACAATTATTTGGTTGCTAGAGTTGAGGATAGTTGGTTGTGGCATAGAAGGTCTGGTCATGTGAACTTTGATAGTTTGGTCAAAGCTAGTAAGTTGAATGTAGTTAGACAATTGCCACAATTAGTTAAACTATACAACACGATGTGTAAGAAATGTCAGTTGGGTAAGTTAACTTGTTCTACTTTCAGTAGAAAGTCATTTTCACTAGAGAATATATTGGATTTAGTGCATACTGATCTTTGTGGTCCTATGAGGACAAAAAGTTATCATGGTGATAAATATTTCATATTGTTTACTAATGACTACTCAAGGATAATGTGGATGACTTTCTTGAAGGATAAATCTAAAGATCTCTATAAGTTCATAGCTTTTAGAGAACTTGTTGAGAAATAAATAAGTAAAAGATTAAAGTTTTTAAGGTTAGACAAAGAAGGATAGTTTACTTCATTAGAGTTTTTTCAATACTATGAGGAGAATGGAATCAAAAGGCATTTGTCTACACCTAGAACTCCATAAAAAAATGGTGTTGCTGAAAGGAGGAACAAAACTATAGTTGATGCGGCCAGGACAATGATGATTAACGATGATGTACCTAGGTCATATTAGAGAGAAGCCATTAGCACTACAATGTACACATTGAATCAGGTACAAGTGAAGAAAGGAACCGATAAGACACCTTATAAATTATGGTATGGTCATTCACCTAGTGTTAAGCATTTCAAAAAATTTGCTAGCAGATGTTATATCAAGAGAGATGATTTAACTTGCAAGTTTGATCCTAAGAGTGATGAAGGTATTTTCCTTGGATATTCTACTAAAATCAAGGCCTATAAATGTTTCAATAAAAGGACTAACAAGATGGTTGAAAGTGAAAATGTAAAGGTAGGTGAATATCTAGAGAAATTTGATGAATCAAGCAAGCAAGAACTAGAAAATGATCAGGAATTTGTGTATGTGAAATCATAAGAGCAAGAAATTATTGAACAACACAATGAGAAAGAAGTGGTTCAACTAGTGGAATAGGAAGAAGAAGCACCTAGACCTGAATTGGTTATTCTAAGGTATGTGACATTGAATCACTCTACTGATAAGATCATAAGAGATAAAGATGCATGAGTGCAAACTAGAAGGAAGATCAGAGAAAGTACATGTTTGATATCAAAGTTTGAGCCTAAAACTATGAATGAAGCATTAAAGAATGATGATTGGATAAAAGCCATTGAAGAGTAACTTGATCAGATTGAGAAGAATGATACATGGACACTTGTTCCTAGACCAACAGACAAGAATGTGATTGGTACAAAGTGGGTTTTCAAGAACAAATTGAATGAAGATGGAGAAGTGGTTCATATTAAGGAAAGACTTGTGTGTAAGGGCTATGCACAAGAGGAAAGATTGGAATATGGAGAGACATTTTCTCATGTGGAAAGGCTTTAAGGGGTAAGAATTTTACTTTCTTATGTTTCCTATAAGAAGTTTAAAGTTTTTCAAATGGATGTCAAATATTCTTTTCTAAATGGGATTCTTGAAGAAGAGGTTTACATAGAAAAACCAGATGGGTTTGCATTAACAAAACATAAATACATCATGTGTAAGATGCAAAAGCAATTGTATGGACTGAAACAAGCACCTAGAACATGGTATGAAAGATTACACTCTTATGTCATCAAGATTGATTTCATAAGAACAAGTGAAGATAGCAATGTGTACTTGAAGGTTGAAGGTGATAAGATACTATTAGATGAAGTATTTTTGGATGACATAATCTTTGGAGGAAATGATGAAATGAGTTTGGCATTTGCTGAGGAGATGAAGAAGGAGTTTGAGATGTCAATGATAAGAGAAATTAAGCTCTTTATTAGATTTTTGATTTCACAAATCAAGGATTGTATCTATATTTGTCACTCCAAGTATATAAAAGAAGTGCTCAAAACATTTGGAATGGAACATTCCAAGCCGATTGGAACCCCCATGGTGATAGGATGCAAGTTATCTAAGGATGATGAGTCAAGTGTAGTGGAGGAAACTCTATGCAAATCTATGATTGGTAAGTTGCATTATGTTGCTCATAGTAGACCATACATTGCATAAGAAGTTGATATAGTAGCCAGTTTTCAAGCTAATTTTATAGAATCTCACATGGTAGCAGTGAAGAGAATATTCAGGTACTTAAAGGGGACAAAATACTATGGTCTTTGGTATGCTCACAAAGGTTATTTTTCTTTGAGTGTTTTTACTGATGCAGATTGGGCAGGAAATATTGATGCATAAAAAGCACAAGTGGAGGAGCATTCTTCCTAGGTGGAAGACTTGTGTCACAAACAAGTAAGAATTAAAATTACATCTACCAATCAACTGCAGAAGCTGAGTATATAGAAGCAAATATTAATTGTACTCAAATTGCATGGATAAAGCAGATCCTAGAAGGCATCAAAGAGAAAGCAACTGAACTAGTGACTATATTTTGTGATAATACAAGTGAAATTAACATTTCCAAGAACTCGGTGATGCATTCTAAGACAAAGCACTTTGCAATCAAGTATCATTTCTTAAGAGAGCAAGTGTAGGATAAGGTAGTCAAGTTGGAATATGTGCCAACTAAGGAGCAGCTAGAAGATATATTGTGAAAGTGGGAGAAGAGAAAAGAGGCAAATATAGGCATTGGGGAGAAGATCAAAACAATATTTTGAAGGAGAAGACCAAAAAAAGTTTGATGCATCAACTAAGGGGGAGTTGTTATTATCAGATCAATGTGGTGTTACCATTAATGCCAAAGGGGGAGATTTTTGGCATAACTAATGAAGAGATGTTGAATAGATTATTGAGAGCATTGTGGTACAGGTTTGATGATAAGGAGATCAGTTATTGTATTGTCATTGATGCCAACTTAGTGATGTGTTGGTTGATAGTGAGATGATAAGTGTTTCAATTTTTTAATCCAATGTGTGTTAAGTTTGTGAAGGAATTGGGGTATGTGGTTCTTATGGGAGACTTAGAGATGTCTATAGATGTTTTATGTTAAATCGCAAAGGCTAAAAATAAGTATAGAGAGAGTTATGATCGATTGAAGAGAAACACACCAAACAATGACAAATAATGAATGATTTGATTTTTCCATCAAATTAGTATGGATTCAAGTATTGTGGTCATGACATGAGTATCCTAACTAAAATATGGGATTTATATTATGATTGCTACAAGATTGGAGTACCACAAGGTATCATTTCAATTGATAGAAGATTAGCAATAGATAGCAAAATGTTTGAACAGGTTTGAACAATTGATGTTAGATCGGCGAGCGGTGATGATGTAGTTAGTTGCGGTAAATTTTTTCATGATCCAGGTGGAAAGGTGATATGGCATAACATATTTGTAATGATGATTTTATGTTATATTGTTAGAGGTGATTAAATTTAATCAAGTGTTGGAAGCATATTGAAGAAGTCATTTAAGGTTTGATTGTTCTTGATTTAAATTGAATGTGCAATGGATTTGAAGGCCGACATGGAATTGAAATTGTAATTAACAATTGGTAACATGTTTTAGGGTTCAAGGATCAAGTGGGAATGAATTTTAATGATGAAATTCAAATGTATTTGGTCATGTTTAATGTGGTGGCTAACCGAGTTAGTGAAAACATATTTATATGTAAATTGGTGAATTAAGAAGTTGTAGATCGTAAATGTGAAGGTGTGGTCGAGTGAAGAGAGAAGATTGTCTGCAAGAAGAAGCAATGTTTTTGCTTAATTGGATCTAAAAAATAAAAGGAGTTCTATAACCATCTCATTGTACTTGTTGATTCCTAATAGTTTCTACAAGAAAATCCCTTAACTGATTAGACTTTAACAGGTCTGATTTGTGAATCCTTTAATAGGGAAACTCTTTAATTAGGGTTTGAAATCCTTTAACAAGGTTACTCCTAAAAGGGTAAATTTCCTAATAGGGCTAGATGTAAATCCATTAACTGGGTGACTCCTAACATGGTTTTCTCCTAACCAAGCATCATTGTAAGATCCTAATAGGGCTAGGCCTTTAATAGGGTGCATTTTAGAAGAGTGAAAATTATTAGTGGGTACTAATTCCATGATAAAATACCGGTGTCACATTGTTGCATGTTTGGGTGGTTGTATGGTTACTTTGTTTACTTCATGCATAAATTTTGAAGTTAATGAATGTGGTTGATGTTGTTGAAAGAATTGTGAAAAGTCTCAGATCTGATAGATTACTAATTCACCCCCCCTCTCAATAATATTGGACATTATAGTATTAACAACAATCCCAAAAGAATGATTTTTAATTGACAACAAAACCCATACAACTTTGTACATGGGGTCAGAACCGTGATCAATAATTGAAGAACTCCAATGAGGGGAATTGAGAGTGGTAACTCCACCTTTGCTAGCTTCATGTTGGGAATAAAAAACAAGGCTATTCGATCTAATAACATGACATGCAGAAATAAGCATGAAACCAACAATCTTAACTTCTTGGAGGCATAAAACATCCAGGCCAAAAACATAGTGATGAACATCTCTAATAGAATACTTTTTGTTAAGGTTTGTAAGACCTCTTACATTCCATGAGACATAATTCATTAATCAAAATATTTCATTTCTTCCTCTTCCCCAAGAGAGGAGAAACTATTATGTAAGAAATCTAAATTGGGTTTGAAGCTAGTGAAAGAGTCACCACCTAGAGTGACTCTTCACTTTTTTTGGGCCACCATCTTTGTTCACATTATGTCCAGGAGGTATGCGAGAATGAAACAATGTCAGTTGAGCTACAATCACTGATGCAACTTGAGGAGTGTGAACCCATAGAGGATAAGAAACACTCATAGCCACAACATTCCCCTGCTGGCCAAGGTTTGAAATAGGAGATGGAGGAATATCCTCTTGAGTAGGTGAAGCTTGAGAAGAAACTCCCATCAACATTTGGGAAGCTAAACTGACAAGAGGTTTTTGAGTAGAATCCAAAGCGTGCTTTCCTTAGCAAACCACTATAGTCCATCCTTCTTTTTTGGCACCCTCCATGAGCTAAGAAGTTGAATCCTTAAGAGGGGATTTTATCTTGGCATTGGAAAGGGACAATCCTTAATCTTATGATCATATGAATGGCACTAGTAACAAGTGTTAGGAAAATTCATATAAAACACTTTTTGGGTAAAATTGGTACTATCTACTTGAATATCAATAGTTTCCTTGAGGTTGTGAGCCAATTTGACCTCAACACAAACCCATCACTGGAGACGGGCATTAAAAAAGTAGTCCAGTTCAACACAAACCACCTTTCCAATAGATTGGGAAATGGTTTGAATAAATGATGAACAAGGTAGAGGGATACCAAGAAATTCACCCCAGATTGGAAACCTAAGTTTCTTATCATCTGAGATAGTAAAGTCTTGAGACCAAGTCTGAAAAACCAAGAGGGAAGATTGAACGGTCCAAGAACCATGGGAAAGGATAGCCTCAACATGAGTGAGATTCAAGAAATGAAACAAAAAATCCTTTGGTAAGGATTTGGACACAATTAAGGTAGGTCCCATGAGGAGTCCATGCCTTGGAAACCCATTCTCACAACATGCTTTCAAGAGGAGCTCTACCCACAAAATAACCTATCAAAGTATTTTTCTTAAGATATTCACATGCATTATCAAAGTCTTGAATGGGAAGCACAACATCAAGGGAAGACATACCTCATGAAACACCTTCGATACAAACTTGTGAGGGCATTTGTTCAGGGGCTCCATAAGCATCTGTCACCAAAGCTTCAACAACAACATCAAATGATGAGCTAAATATTCTTGGAGCCATTATAACCCTAGTGAAAACTCCTGCAATAAATATGGTATGAAACACCAAAATGCAAGATTTAGAAAATTAGGTTGAAACCCAAAACCCTAGTAGAGCTCCAATATATGAAAATATTGTAGCACTTAATGTTAGAATTATTTTAGTGATAAATGAAAGCCATTTATTGTTGTCATTATAAATAGAATGGTTGTTGGACCTATTTATGCATACAAAACCTTAGTGACATGACACAAAATATCTCATCCTCAAGTACCTCTAACTTTGTAAATGAGACTAAATTCATCCATAAGGGTGACTCTTGGAGAAATATAGAAACCCCTATATTTCATTGTGAAATCTCAAGACTTCCAAGAGCTCAACATCCTTGATGCTCCATTCTATACTACAAAATTGCTCATCAGAGCATCCTAACATCCTACAAAGAGTCAATTCTTGGAATGGCACATATGCCCTCTTCATCTCTCTAAGCAATCTTAAGAATCTTAGAGTTCCTTACACAGTGCCAATGTGGGATGATCCCCATAAGAGATGCCCAACCTCACAGCTAAGAGTAACACAGGTAAGAAATAACACAAAAGTAGAGAGAGAATGCACAATCCAATATATTTATTCATAGATCAAACAACATACATGTTGGGCTGTCAAGCCTTCCTGATTATGGCCATATACAATGAAATTAATCTCAGATCCAATTCTGATATGTCCAAGTCTTAGATCTAGGTTTCTCTAACCAACTGCTACTACCTTCTCAAGATACATCAAGTTATTACATATAGACAACACCTCTATAGGTTGTCCAAGAGAGAATTGCATTCCCCAAGAAGGAAATGTGTACAAACAAATAGGTATGACCTAAAATGAATCAAAGATCCAATAAAAGGAAACAACAAGATGTGAGGTCATAGGAAATGATCCACGAGAGATCCACGAACCACACACTACAATGACAATGGTCGAAAGCCAAAGATCAACGATCGTACATCGAATCTCTAAATAAGAAAGAAATGAAAACATTACCCACAGATAGAAAATGGATCAAATCTTGAACAACCACAAACAATAGGAGGTACAATCATAGGAAGATGATATTAGATAGGTCTAAAATAAGACTTTATGATTGCACATGCTATCTCAAAAAAATGACGATCAACCAACATAATCTCTCCAACCGATAAAGAAGAAAAAAATTAAAAATAACTATTTTTGGTTGATGCAAGATTGCCTTGAACCCAAGATGCTCCTGCATGAGTTTCTATCATTCTTATGTCACTCAATGCCTGCTCTTTTTACCTACTATGTCCTTGATACTAGTCTAATGAATTTTCCCATCCTATATAGGGTTTTTCTCCACCCATTTAGCCTACCTCAATCTAATAAGTGACACAAATTGAACTCCAAGTGTCTTTAGCATAGCTTTATAGCAGATCGTTACATGCCTTCTTGACCCATTTCTTCTCCAAGACTCTTAGTTTTTTGGAAAGCAGTAAAAAATGGCTTTGTCCAGCCAAGGTTCGACACATCTTACTTTGTCATTATAACATAATTAACATAAAGCCTCCAAAGACCATACTAATTACACACTTTGAAACTATCAACTATGTGCTTTATCTATTTGTTGAAGGTTCAATAGGTTAATCATTTTTACATGCGAAAAAGCCAAGAAAGCTAGTCTTTAAGATATGCCTTGTTAAAGAATTAGTCTTTAATATGTAACAAGAACTATTATCTCTTCTTTATCTTCATCTTTAAAGTGTAGTCATACTATGGAATAGGCAGTGCTCTAGAATGTTATGTATGTACTTTTGAACTTGTATAATATTATTTGGATTTTATCATTTAAAATTTTCAAAGGTTTGAGTGAGTCAAGTGTGGTTTTTTAGTGATTTAATGGATTGGTTGTCATGTCTATGGTAGTTTCATGTAAGGATGATTTTTGTATTAACTGATTTGATAAATTGGAACTTCATATAGCTTAGTTAAGGGATGATCTTTTATTTAGATGACTTAACAAATGAAAACCCTTTCTTGTGGTAGTTTAGTTAAAGAATGATTCTTGATTTAAGTGACTTGGTGGATTAGATTACTCACTTACGATGCCTTAGTTGAATGATGGTTTCTACTTGGTTGATGAAATAATTTAAACTTGATACTCTGAAATTATTATATTATTAATAGTAATATTACTATATCCATACTAGTTTTAATAATAATAACATTTTGGTATTTTAAAATTTTATGTCATTCCTATTGTAATATTATTTCAACTTCACATATTATGCTAATATTGTATTAATGTCAATATTTTTCTCTTATTATTATTAGTAATTTAGACTAATATCTCTAAAACATAAATGTCAAACTCTTGCACCAAGAAAAGTCTAGCCGATCCAAAAAAATAAAACTCCAAATACTATAGAGCCAAAAAAGAAGCTGAGTTTTTTATGTGCACTATAAAGAGGAAATAATTGTGTGTACATGTACTAAAAAATTAGAACAATGTCAAATTGAACCTCAACATATAGAATCACAAAGGCTATAAGATCATAAATCAGGCCAAAATTGTCATGCTTACCACAAAGAACAAATAAATACACATAAACGTATTAGAAATGTAGAAAAATAAACATGTCAAGATTGTCATTCCAAAAAACAACAACAAAAATAAAATCCAACACCATTTTTCAATAATGCTAACTTAATAGCAACATTAAAAATATTTGGGCATAGAATTGATGCATTATCCAACCTACAAACATACATTATATGCAAGGAATGTTACCTGTGCATGCATGCATCTTCATTCGTCACATAGTGATGCTAATTATAGAAGATGTTGTAGTGATAAAGGCATACCTCGATTCTCATGACTCAACAACATGGATTGAGGAGAACAACTTTCCATGTTGAAAAAATTGACCTAAGTAGAAGAAATGGTCATTGCTAGAGTAAACATGATATTAAGTATAACCCATACTTTTGGAGGCCAACACAAATATAGTAGTCACACCATTAGCTTCCCACAAGATGTAAAGAACATTATAAAAGTACTTCCATGTAGACTAATAGAATTGGATGTACTCATAGTTTGAAGACTGCACACAAAAGGACATTATTATGATTGTTATGTAAGTAGAGTTCATGTTAGAGATGCATTCTAATAAAAAGTAAAATATAACCCATAATATAGGATGATGTTTTCATAAGTGTTAAATAATTAACACAAATCCCTCAAACAAGAACAAACATATCAAACATTATTCACACCATTGAAACTAGTGAAGAAGTAGTGGTACAAAATAACAAAATAGACACTAAAGAAGACCAATCTAAAAATGACACAACATATGCATCATCATTTATAGTTAAATTTCCAAATAGATTCCATGAACTAGAAGTCATTCAGAAAACTCTAGAAATTGAAGACAAGATAGATAACATCACTAACTAGCCTGAAATAAATTCATCTCCAATAAATGAGTATAATATCGAGGGTCTTCTTGATATGGCTTTTCCCACACAATTTCCAAATGGAATCACACTACAAATGCAACCACACATTAGGTAAGTACTTGCCAATGCATGATTATGAATTTCACTTTATGAGATTTCATGACCAAATATTCAAAAGGTATTTGAGGTTTCATATTTCATTTTCAATCTTATGATGTGTTATCGTAGCCAAGGACTTGCAATAGTTTTCATTTAAAAAATGTAGACGAAAAATTAACATACCAACCACTATTGAAAAACTTTGAGCACACCTAAAAAATCATCATGACACATAATTAGTTAAGAAGATTATGCATTTTGGCTCTTCAATGAGGGGTAAAATACCATATTGGAATAGGTGGGTAAGTGCATAAAGATAGGGGACCAAAAAGAGGGTATAAGATGCCACTTTTTTTTTTCTGAAATCAGCAAACTCTGAACTTCAATGAGAAATTGAAGATAGTTAGACTCAAAATTTCAAGATGCAAAAAGAACAATATTTTTATCACTCCAAATCTAGTTTCTAAACTACTAATTTATTTTGAAAATGGTGGAGATTAAGACCCTAAAAAATGGGGAGCACAAAAAGTGGTCCTATTTTTTTGTAAAAACACATAACATAGCATTTGGTGTGCTCCCCCTAAAATGTTAACTTTTTAAAAAAATTTTATTAATCACTCTAGTGAGAAGTTAGCTAACACCACATAGTTTATCCTAATTTTTTCTGCTAATTTTTTTTATAAGTGTATGATTTTTTATGAATTTTTGAAGTGGACACATCTTGAAAATGTGAAATTTGTGCATGCTCCCCCTAGAAATCATTGAAAACTAAATGAAAATCAAAACTTTTTTTTTAAAAAGTATGTATGATGGAGTCTAGTTTCTAAAAAAGTAAATTGTTTCAAATTTCAACGAACGAGCCAAAATCTAAGCCCAAAATACTACACGCTGGTTTTTTACAAAAATTAGACATACTTACAAAAGAAATTAGAGATGAAAATATTAACATAATAAAAATTCAAACTAAATTATATGGTTAGATAGCTAATAGAGAGATCTAGAATATCATGTCGTCTAATTTTGTTATTGTTGAATCATGTGCAAACATAACGGGGTTCACACACGAAAAAATGTGATTTTTTGTATGTCTTCTAGAAAATACATCTTAGACCTGTTTGAATCCTCCAAGCCTTAGGCTTGGTAAATCCCAATGCACTTAAAAGGGCACGTGCCCTATATATATGAAAGTGTTCTGAAATGTTGCATTTGGTGCAATATTTTACTTTCAATTAGTTCTTTGTTGTTATTTAGAATCTTTAATGTTTCATTAGTATATATATTTATATATATCTATATATTTGTGCAAACACACACATTGTTTCATATTGACATATAGTGCACACCATATATGGAGTACACCCAATGTCAATATGTAATAATATAATATTACACCTCTCTCTCTCTCTCCCTCTCCCCTTCTCCCTCTCTACTTATCCCTCTCTCTCTCTCTCTCACACACACACACACCCTCTCTCTCACCCTCTCCCTCTCATGTCAGTGTACAAGGAGAGATATGATGAGAATAAGAGAAAGAGAGAGGGGGAGAGAGATGGTGAGAGAGAGAAAATAGAATAGAGATATGATGAGAGGGAGAAGGTGAGAAGGTGTGTGTGTGTGTGTGTGAGAGAGAGAGAGAGAGAGAGAGAGAGAGAGAGAGAGAGAGAGAGAGAGAGAGAGAGAGAGGTGGAGATAGATCTAGAGAGAGAGAGATAGGAAGAGAGATAGAGGGAGAGTGATAGAGGGGTCTTAAGGGGTCCTAATGGGTCTTAAGAGGCCTTAAGGGGTCTTAAAGAGTCTTTAGGGGTTCTAAGACACATTAATGTGTCCTAGTACCCCTTAATTTTCCCCCTTATGACTTATTAGGTCCCCTTACCATACATTAATGTATGGTAAGGGATCCTAACAGGTCCTAGGATACATTAATGTGTCCTAGGACCCATTAGGACCCCTTACCATACATTAGTGTATGGTAAGGAGTCATAAGAGGTCATAAGGGGTCTTAGAACCCCTTAACACCGTTTACTACCCCTTAGGACCCCTTACCATACATTAGTGTATAGTAAGGGGTCCTAAGGGGTCGTAAGATGTCACAAGGGGTCCTAGGACAAATTAATGTTTCCTATAACCCCTTAAGATCTCTTAGGAGCCCTTACCATACATTACTATATGGTAATGGGTCCTAAAGGATTATAAGAGGTAATAAGGGGTCCTAGGACACATTAATGTGTACTATGACCCCTTATGACTCCCCTCTCTCTCTCTCTATCATGTTCTCTCTCTCTCTCTCTCTCTCTCTCTCTCTCTCTCTCCTATTCTTATATTTGGTGTACGCCCTATGTAAAATACTAAAAATGGTAAAAAAGGCAAGGAAATCATGATTAAGGCCCAATTTTTTTTTTTTTTTTTTTTTCTGATTATTTGACAAACATATACTTTTTATGGTGTCAAATCTCACAAAAAATCACATTCTATCAAATTTTCACCGCCTTTTTGTTCAAAAATCAACATAAAAGTGTGAAAGTCAATGCTTTTTCAATAAATTTGATTAGTTGAGGTAATTTTTTCATTTTTTACATGTGAAATATGAATAAGGAGTTTTTTAATTTATAATTGATATAATATAGACTTCCTATTTTCATAATTTTACTTATTGTAATAGATTTTATTTTTCTAATTCAAGTTCAAATTAGAAGGAATATGTGTCAAAGCTCAAAATTTTAGAGAGTTTCAAAGTAATTTGAAAATGGTAATAAATAATTCCAGTTGGGAAGGTGGATTAGACATAAATAGTACTTGTCAAATGATATTTAACTTACTTATACACACATGTATAATTCATCATCATGTTGAGGAAATGAGAAAAGATTCTAACATCAGAAGAGCATGAAGTAGAGAAAGAGAAGAAAAGAGAAAGAATGAGACAACTTCATGAACAAAGAAAATTGCATAACATACAAGAATATTTTACTTTGGATGAGGAACATGAAACTTCAATAGAAAGTAAGATAGAATTATAATTGGAAACACAAAGGAAACAAATGAGAAACTTGTGTGCAACAAGAAAATTTAATTTACGAAGACATGAGCACATCATCTATGAGGTCCCAAGTTGAAGGGAAACCATAATCCCATGTTAAAGGCATACCATCATATCATGTTGAAGAAACACCATACTATACATCCCAAGGTGTAGGTACACCATTGTATCATGTTGAAGAAACATTGTTGTCCACATCCCAAGGTGTAGGCATACCATTGTATCGTATTGAGGTGTAGGAGCACCATCATGTCATGTTTAAGGAACACCATTAACATCTAAAGTTGGTGAGGTTCCATATTTAACATCTCAATTTCAAGGAACATCATCTTTGGTTGAAGGTATGCAATCCATCCCTAATGTTTTTGATGTTGCCAATGTTGAGCTCACTCAACACTTGAGAACGCCTCCTAGAATTTTGTATAGAAAGACAAAATATTTGATTGATATTTATACTAATATTTTGAACCAATTGCCACCAATATTCCCAAGAATACTTGTCAAAGATATGATAACGACATTTAAAGATTATTTTTTAAGAATTTAAATGTGACAAGAAGATGTCAACTATTTGTTGAAATGATGACAAATCTGACTTTTAGGCCCATCATGAAGATTATTGGGCTAAGAAGGATGGATGAGTCAAGTGAAAAATATATTGTAAAGAATCTAATGACTGTATATGCGAGTGTGGGTTCTACATCACACACGAAAGATAGTAATATCACAAGATGTGTACTTACATCAACAATAGTAAGCACTCAAATGAAGAAATCTCAACTCATTAGAAAGACAAGAAGAACATTAAAAATAACTATAAAGTCTCTAATGAGAGTCATGGTAAGGCATCAAAGAGTGTAAGATCCAAATAGAAATGAGTCATGGGAATTTTTTGGTAGAGTACGATGAAAAGATAAAGAAATTGTTGAAGCTTTGAAATCCTTGATTGAATATTTTAAAAAGAATAACACACGATTATCTCCTAATCAAAGAGATGTTGTAAGAAGGAGAATTGGTAGTTGAGTCCAAAATCCACATCTGAAACATTTTTTGGATTCAACTCAGACACAATTCTTTGCAAAATTTATAGGTAAGTATTCTGTCAAAGATATTTTAAAATGGCTAAACCTTTTTATGTCAAGGTAAATCACACATGCACAACTTGTTGTTGTAGCATATTATATACACCTAAAAATGGTCAAGAAAAATTGAAATGAGCAATCAAGGATGAAATCATGAATTAATTGAAATCAAGGCTAAATGATTAATTAAATAAAAAAGAGAAAATAATTATGCAATTGATTTTAATCAATTAATTGTATAGTTAAAATCAAATCAAATTCAACCCATTCAAGGGTACACATGGATAAGATAAATCAATTATTAATTCCTATTATTCTCACCCACCACATGGGGACAAAAATCAAATCAACCAATGAGAATGAAAGAAGGAGCTCACATGGATCAAGGACTAATTAATTCTCCACCACTCATCTTGGAGATGCATCTTGACTGTTCATTTTGTCTCTTTGTTCAAACCTTTGAGAACAAAATAGTTACTTTGTCCCAACATTTGAAACCATCAACTTGACTCAACGTTGATTATGGTTAATCTTACTCTACGCCCTAGCCTTGGGAAAATCTATAAATCATGAGCATTTCTAAGAGAAAATCATCTAGATTCATCTTATTTAATTTGCATCCATATTACAGGCATTTAGATTTGAATTGTTATCATAATTGAGCATAATTGAGTTAGATTGGTTAAATTTCATTTAGCATAGCTTAATTCTAATTCTTGAGATGTCTCTAATGAATGCTAATATTTGAGCATTTCTTTAGCTTTTCTAGTTAGAGATCCATATGATGCTTCTTATCTTTGTTTCAATTTAATTGATTTAAATTGTTGTATTTTCTATAATTGAGTTGATATTTTGATAAACTAATCCTATGAAGACATTTCCTATACATAAAATGGTGCCCACCATTAGGCATTTGCCTCATACTAACATGTTTTAATGATTTGTATGAAATTCTTGATGAATTTGTGTTGCAGATTTTAATTTTGTAGGTGCAACAACACATTTGAAAGAAGAAGTAGTGCGTATACGATGAATTTTGATGCCTTTACACAAAGAAATAGCTTGTATATAACAAAATTTTATGCATTTACACCGAGTGTCAATGCATGCAATATTTCTTCTGTCTTCTATCTTTCATGTGTACGCAAATTATTTTGACACGTACGTAAATTCTTTTGATGCGTACATAAATTATTTTGACGTGTACGTAAATTCTTTTGATGCGTATGCAAATTCTTTTGATGCGTATGCAAAATATTTTAATGCATAGCACTGTTCAATTACAAATTTAAAAATCTTTAAATCTAATTTAAATCAATCTTTTTTTTGCAAATATCTGAGCATAAAAAGGTCTGAAAATAGTGTGCAGGCTACCTGATCACTTTAAGGAGAAGGAAGAAAGGAGAATAGCAAGGTTTGAAAAATGAATTTATAAGGTAAAAATAGTGGCTAATTTGGATAATGATGCAAACTGATATGATCATTACATTACATTAAAGTTATTAATGTATACAAATCCAAATATGTCTCCTTAAATTATATTTTGTCTCCTTGAACTTAAATTTGCATGTTGAAAGGAAAGTTGAGATTTCTTTGATGTGGATTTCTTCACTTTGTATGGCCATTCTTTGAACTAACGTTTGTGAAAAGGGGTGCTAAGGAGATGGAACTCTAGCCACTAGGGGAGTAAAATGCAAATAAATAAAATAAAAAATGTGTCTAGCCTTTGCTAGCTTCGAATAAGGTAATCCTAAGACCTTATGCAATTGCTTAACCTGTGGCCTTTCAATTTCAAAATCTATCTTAATTAAAAGCAAATTTGAATCATAAATGAGGCATTAGGGACATGCTCTTCACTTTTATAGTGAATCAAAATCTTAGAAGTGCCAAACTTGAGAGGAAAATGAGCCAAAGAATGAATAAAAACATAAAAATAAGCCTCATTATTTGTGAAGGAAATCATTATGCCTATGATCTTCACTTTTATAGTGAATCAAAATGCCAAACTTGTTAGAATTTCATTAGATTAAAAGTCTTGGAAAAGAACATTGTTAATTGTGTTTGGAAGTGAGAAGGTAGTAGGGATATGATCTTCACCTTTTGATGAATAAAACTCCTATACCTACTTGATCATTTCATTTCATTGCTTTCATTGCACATGTTAGAGCTTTAGTGGGCTTGCCTCTTGAGAACATGCTTTAATGAGGTTGGTGAGAGGGACAACCCAAAGTGGGAACTAGGTGAAGCCAACCTATTCCAACCACTATAAATAAATACCTCTGTTAAGTTGAAAAACTTAGAGGGAAGAAATATCAAATGCTTGGACTTGTTGTTGGCATTAAGCAGGATTGCCACTAGTGACAACACTTATTTGCATTCTGAGTGCAAACCGAGCAGAACAGTGCAAACCGAGCAGAACAGTGCAAACCGAGCAGAACAGTGCAAACCGAGCAGGACAGTGCAAACTGAGCAGGACAGTGTAAACTGAGTGACATTATGTCTGCCGAGTCACAAGTATTTACTAAGTTCAGAACCTACCGAGTGGTTAGTATGAACCGAGCCTTCACTTCTACCAAGTGCATGACGATGCTGAGTAATGTAGTGGACGCCGAGTATCAGAAAGTCACCGAGTTAGTTTGTAGGAACCGTGTAACCATACTTGGGCCGACTTAGTAGCACTTATGTTTATTTGTCAAGCTGACTTTGTAATTGTAATTAATTGTTTAGACTTGTATATAAACAATGTTGTAAAAATACCAAGATGTATGAGTATGAATGTGAAGAAAAGATATAAGGCAGAGATAAGCGAATTACAAAGGGCTAGAGCAGTATAAGGAGCAGCAAAGACAAATTCATCATAGAAGGTGATCAGTACATCAGCGAATCTCATTCAGCAATCCAGTTGCAAAGTAAGAGATCTACTGTTTCATCCTAACAGGTGAATCAACTTGAAATCCTTTAACCGGGTAGACTTAACAGTCTTTGTAAAATCTCTTAACCGAGTGCATACTTCATTGTATGTTTGTAAATCCTCTAACAAGGTGGACCTAGCAGTCCTTATTGCTCCTAGCAGGGCAGATCATCAGAAGTGATCAATGTAAGCCTTAACCGACCAACTTTATACTGCAGTACTAAAGCTTTGTGGGTTTCATCCCCACCCCAGTTTTACTTTCTTTTGGAAGGTTTCTGGGTAACCAAATCTATGTGTCATTGTTGTGAATGCTTTTAAGTTTCATGCTTTCTATATGCAAAAGGATAAAGTAAACTATATGTTAATACATCTGTTATTGAAAGAAAATTTGGAGTTACTGATTCACCCCTCCCCTCTCAGTAACTTGGTTAATTCTTGAATATTTCCAACACTTGTAGGGCTATATGACTCAATCATGTGTACACAACTACATGTTCCTTGTATGATTCATTTGATATTTTTGTTTGGAACCCAAACTAAAATTTTGAATTAATCTAGCAATTCCTACCTTTAGATCCATGTCAAACACAAAATTTGACCTTAGGTAGATTTCATGAAGTGACTTATTGTGCAAGACTATTGTAAAAGTTCTCAAACATTCAACTCTTTGTTTAGGGGTTAAAAATTTAAAAACCATTTTTATTGTGCTTGTTGTGCTTGAAGGTCTATGATTACAAAAATAAAACATCCCTTAAGATCCAAAAACAAATTAAAAACAAAAATTGAAAGGGATATACTCTTCACAAAAAATCCAATATATGGATGTTGGTGAACATATTTGTCTTTAAATAAAATGATTACAAATTGACCCTAAATGCCCAAACAAGAAGACTTGATCTGCACTAATAGTTGGGTCGCTTCACGATTGGACAATGTAAGCACCCTTTGAATTATTTTGGGTACAGCTCCCCATACAAGATTTGCAATGAATTCATTTAAACTATGAATTGTATTGCTTTTAACCCGAAAGCAATAAAGGTAAACCAACATCTATTCATAAACACATAATAGATGTGAAGGAACTAAACAAATGAAAATAGAAAATAAATGGTACAAAGACCATTTATCTGACCCTTAAATTACAAAGAACATAGAAAGAAAAAGATGCATCAATTCTTCCAAACACATGAATAACTTTGGTTCAAAGTCCAAATGATAAACACATTCATGATTGAGTGAAACAAAATAACTTTCAGAGATAATTGAATTAATTCATAGATTAATATCAATAAGAAAGCAAGCATCTAGACTCAAAGATCTAATACACAAAAACTTTCTTCCTCTGAATCTATAAAAAGATACTATAGATCCTCTGTTTCTGCATTCACAAATCACAAAAAAAAGATCATCCCTTTCTCCCTGTCATTACAAATAGAAAAGAAAACTCACTCCTGTAGCTCCAAGTCTCTAGGGTAAGGTGGAATTTGGAACCCCCTCTCCTTTTTTGGCTTTTTTATATTTTGTATCATCCTCCCTCTTCCTGATGAGGGTCATCTGTTATCATAAATGTTTCTTTTTTATCTTTTAAAATAGTTTCTCTTTATTATTTTATGGGACCTCCTATTTGATTAACATTATCTTTACAAATATAACATTGAGGACACTTATTGAGTCCAAGTCTGTGCATTTCTAAATAGCTGGCATATGATTTGGCAATGATAACTTCATCTTATAATGACACTGAGAATGTCCATGACATGAAATTTGCATATGATGATTGCCCATTTATTTTGAAATTATATGGAGATTGACTTCACCGCTTTGTGAGGCATCATCAATATAAACTTGTGCATGGTTCGTTAATGGGTCAGGCTCCTATTTCATGATGGTAAAAAGAATGCGGGTATGCTGTTGGGTTCTATGTTCATTGAAGTTGGAGATCTCTATTCTTTTACAAACATTGCCTCTTTTCATCTAATAGACTTCCACGGTGGATCAAGCATCCTATCAAATTCTTTGCATGAGACCCTTGATTCCAAGTTCCACTACGTTTGCTTGAAGACCAACCAATGGAATCGAACAATCACAAGGCTGATTGGTATAGGTCAAGGCTTATATGATCAAGGTTTGGATAGCCCATCATACATCACACTGCCAAATAGGCTTACATACACCCTTCTCCTTACATTGTTATTTTGCATGTGCGCAAGCCATTGAGCTGTATGGGGCTCAGTATGAACCATCATATGGAGGAGACTTTTAGCATTTTGTCAAAAAATTCACATGATTCCCCTATGTTTCCATATTAACATGAGCCTTGGTCCCTTCTTGTTGGCATTGCATACACATCTCATCGTATTTGATGCCATTGGGCCTCAGTATTGAAGACATCTCGATAAGGTAATGTGGGTTGTTTGAAAAATTTCTTTATCAAGTAGCTGGGAGAGCCTACATGATTCATTCCAGGCCCATTTCAACCTTGAATCAAGCCTTTGAAGGTGTCATTTAACTGCTAATCTTTAAATTGTTTCATGCTTGCCATCGGGTACTAGTGTTATAAATTTCCTCCCTTGGGCTCACTTGTCGAACTTGTGGAGTTTACATGCATCTATGTTTATGAACCCACATATGGTAGATAACGGCTTGGACAATATAATTCTTCTATTAAGTTTATGTCAAGATCGATTCCCATAAACTTTGTGACCCGATTTGCTAGAATGTGGGAGTGAAGTATTTTATTAAATATCCCACACACTGCTCTTTTCAATGACTTGCATTTATGTTGACCATGCTATAAGTCTGAATGGAGGATGCACTACCTGACGGTAAGGAATTGCATAAGTCAACTATGTGAATAGATTCATACAACCAGCACCATTTGTAACTAATACATATGCTTCCACTGAAGATGCCTTTATCTCTTTCCTCCCCTTTCTTGAGGATTAGTTTCATGATCCATTTACATATTCTATATGTTGATCGGGGTATGTATCTGTATATTCTAAGCTTATGAAATAGACACATGGTTTTTAAATTCTTTTGTAACCTTCAAATATGTTCATCTGCACCAATCATCATACTCATTAGATAAGTATGGAAAAGTGAATAATCGAGAAAAAATGAGCTTTCCCATCATATTCTGGAAAAGAGATATGGAGTAGCTCCCCCAACTAATAGATATGTGTGCAACTCATTGATGCTGCTTTAGTGGTACATAAACCATTATTTGGATGCTCCATTCATCATATATTATCGAGTCAAATGAAGTTGAGCCACTAGTGAACTTGAACCTCTAAGTTTATATCTGCATTCTGAACCAGTTTGAACCATTTTGAACTCTGTTCAAAGTGGTTCAACAAAGAGGAATTATGCTTCGACCCTAAATTCTGAATCTGAATCTGGAGGTTCACTGCCATGAAATTTCTCCTGAACACTACCTTACAATATATAACTTTACAAAGAATTATCGATATAAATGAGGGGGAGGTTGAAGAAAATCAAGGGAAAACCATTAGGAAGACTGGATGTTAAAATTTGAAAAATGGGATGCAAAAAGAAAACCAATAACTTGCTTTGATTGGGGAGTATGTGCATGAAAGGTGCATAAAGAATCCATTAACTTCTGGTAAAAGGACCAGTGCCTAGCATCCATTGGATAGAAGAGTCAAAGCATAGAGAAAGGGAGCTTCTTGTAGGGAGGAGGGGAACAATGCAAAATAGAAAAGCACCTAACTACCAAAACAACAAAAACCAACCAAACTAGTAGCAAGCTGAAATGAAGCAAGCTAAACTAAGCACAATAAAAACCGCCAAGCGGAGACTTATTTACAAAAATATACATAGGCAGGAAGATCCTACCACAACAACTCCAAAAGAAAGAAAAACTTACACAAAACCATCCACTGGCCGGGAGAAATAGGATCCTCTTCGGAGTAAAGGATTGTACTCAAATGGAGTACCTTGAGAGAAGTGTTCTCTGGCAGCTTCTTTAATGTTGAATATCAAGCTATAAGCTTGTAAAAACCTGGCAACCCACCATTCTTTCCCGAACAACCAAATCTCATCATAGCATTCTTTGTCTTCCAAATGTTTATCTATAATATCCTCCAGGTCAGGTTTCATCCCTAACTAAAAAAAATAATGCTCAGGTATTCTTTCAAAAGGAACTGCATGATTTCCACAATCACATTCACCAGAACTATTGTCCTTCACATGGACATTAACATTATGATCAAATGGAGGAAGAAGAGATATCTCGTCCAACATAGGATCGATTCTTGGATAGATATTTTCTTCATTTCTATCAAGAATCATATTATCATCAAGTATACAACACATTTCATCTTTCATTTCTCCAAACACATCATTGCATTTTTTTAGCATAATTTTCATGATCCAACCCAACAAAGTCACATGAAGAAGAATGAAAAGAATATTCATTCAATAACATCTCATCTTCAACTCGGTTTGGATTGATACCTGAGCTATTTAGAGAGAAATCCTTTGGTCGAAGAGATGACAAGAAGCTACCCATGATTTCTTCTTCTTCACCAAGAAGAACATTATTCCACTTTTCAAAAGAGCTATCTACAAGCTGAAAGTTAACTTCAAAATTTCTTTCCCCAATAAGAGTTTCAGCATGAGGAGCTTTCCCGACCTGTAGTTTTACTTTATCATCATCATAATTTATTTTTTCAAACTGACTAAATTCTTCTATAGGATGATTATAAATTAGGCATGAAGAATCACCTTTAGTTACCCCTTCATTAAAAGCAAAAGTCTCAAGTTCTGGTTGTACATTCTGGAATTTTTCACAAAGAGGAAATTTTGAAGCAAGATAACTATCATCACTTTCAAATCTATAGCTTTCTAAATTAGGAGGGAATAAATATTCAGATGCACCTTTATCATCTTTATCCATGGGTTCTTGAGTGCCATCTTGATCACCAAAGACTACATAATTGTGAGAGATGATATTATCGAAGGGTCCTCCTCATCAACTGTCAACTCTTCTTTCAACCTTGCCACCTTTCCTTCATACTCCTTCAGATCCTTGAGTTTGCAAAACTGTGCACCGAGACTTCTCCACAAAAGAGTACTTGCATGATCATCTTCTAGACTGATATTTTCTTTGACAGCCCAAGAGATACTTTCTTTGAAGCTATCCAAGAACTCGCGCAACACTTTGTCAGCCATTTGATAGATTTCCATAAGGGTGGGATTAGGCCTTTTTTTAATCATGATCTTTCTGGTCTGCATGATGAATTAATAGAGTTGCCAAGCCTGCATATACAGATGTAATATGCAAACTGATGAAATAAATTTAGCACTGATCTTTGATTTCATTTCCCTAGTAGAGTCGCCAAAAATTTGTTGGTGAACAGATATGTCTTCAAAGAAAATGATTACAAATTGACCCTAAATGCCCAAACACGAAGACTTGATCTCCACTAATAGTTGGGTCACTTTGTGATTGGACAATGTAAGCACCCTCTGAATTATTTTGGTTACAACTCCTTGTACAAGATTTGCAATGAATTTGTTTAAACTATGAATTGTATTGCTTTTAACCCGAAAGCAAGATAGGTAAACCAACATCTATCTGTAAACACATAATAGATGTGAAGGAACTAAACAAATGAAAATAGAAAATAAATGGTACAAAGACCATTTATCCAACCCTTACATTACAAAGAACACAGAAAGAAAAAGATGCATCAATTCTTCCAAACACATGAATAACTTTGGTTCAAAGTCCAAATGATAAACACATTCATGATTGAGTGAAATAGAATAAATTTCAGAGAGAATTGAATTAATTCACAGATTAATATCAATAAGAAAGAAAGCATCTAGACTCAAAGATCTAATACACAAAAACTTTCTTCCTTTGAATCTATAAAAAGATACTACAGATCCTCTATTTTTGCATTCACAAATCATGAAAAAAAGATCATCCCTTTCTCCTTGTCATTACAAATAGAAAAGAAAACTCACTCCTGTAGCTCCAAGTCTCCAGGGTAAGGTGGAATCTGGAACCCCCTTTCCTTTTTTGGCTCTTTTCTATTTTGTATCATCTTCCCTCTTCCCGATAAGGTTCATTTGTTATCATAACTGTTTCTTTTTTATCTTTTAAAATAGTTGCTCTTTATTATTTTACAGGACCTCCTATTTGATTAACATTATCTTTACAAATATAACATTAAGGACACTTATCGAGTCCAAGTTTGTGCATTTCTAAACAACTGGCATATGATTTGGCAACGAGAACTTCATCTTATAATGACATCGAGAATGTCCATGACATGGAACTCGCATCTGATGATTGCCCATTTATTTCAAAATTATGTGGAGACTGACTTCACCACTTTGTGAGGCATCATCAATATAAACTTGTGCATGGTTCTGTAATGGGTCAGGCTCCTCCTTCACGATGGTAACAAGAATGTGGGTATGCTGCTGGGTTCTATGTTCATTGAATCTGGAGATCTCTATTCTTTTACAAACATTTCCTCTTTGCATCTAATAGACTTCCATGGTGGATCAAGCATCCCATCAAATTCTTTACATGCAACCCTTGATTCCAAGTTCCACTACGTTTGCTTGAAGACCGAGCAATGGACTTGAACAATCACGAGGCTGACTAGTACAAGTCAAGGCTTATATGATTAGGGTTTGGATAGCCCATCATACATTACACTTCCAAATGGGCTTACATACACCCTTCTCCTTACACTGTTATTTTGTATGTGCGCAAGCCATTGAGCTGTATGGGGCTCAGTATGAACCATCATATGGAGGAGACTTTCAACATTTTGTCAAACAGTTCACATGATTCCCTTGTGTTTCCATATTAACATGAGCCTTGGTTCCTTCTTGTTGGCATTGCATATACATCTCATCATATTTGATGCCATTGGGCCTCAGTATTGAAGACATCCTGATAAGGTAATGTGGGTTGTTTGAAACATTTCTTTATCAAGTAGCTGTGAGAGCCTACATGATTCATTCCAAGCCCATTTCAACCTCGGATCAAGCCTTTGAAGGTGTCATTTAACTCTTGATCTTTGACTTATTTCATGCTTGCCATTAGGTACTGGCATTATAAATTTCCTCCCTCTAGCTCACTTGTCGAACTTGTGGAGTTTACATGTAGCCGAGTTTATGAACCCACATATGGAAGATAAAGGCTTGGACAATATAATTCTTCTATTAAGTTTATGTCAAGATCAACTCCCATAAACTTTGTGACCCAATTTTGTAGAATGTGCGAGGGAAGTATTTTATTAAATATCCCACACACTACTCTTTTCAATGACTTGCATTTATGTTAACCATGATATAAGTCTGAATGGAGGATGCACTACCTGACGGTAAGGAATTGCATAAGTCAACTATGTGAATAGATTCATACAACCAGCACCATTTGTAACTAATACATATGCCTCCACTAAAGATGCCTTTATCTCTTTCCTCCCCTTCCTTGAGGATTAGTTTCATGATCCATTTACATATTATGTATGTTGAATGGGGTATGTATCCGTATACTCTAAGCTTATGAAATAAACACATGGTTTTTTAATTCTTCTATAACCTTCAAATATGTTCATCTGCACCAATCATCATACTCATTAGATAAGTATGGAAAAGTGAATAATCGAACAAAAATGATCTTTCCCATCATATTCTTGAAAAGAGATATGGAGTAGCTCCCTCAACTAATAGATATGTGTGTAACTCATTGATGCTGCTTTAGTGGTACAAAAACCATTCTTTGGATGCTTCATTCATCATATATTATTGAGTGAAATATCTTCCTAAAGTTGAGCCACCAGCGAACTTGAACCTCTAAGTTTATATCTGCATTCTAAACCAGTTTGAACCATTTTGAACTCTGTTCAAAGTGGTTCAACAAAGAGGAATACTATTTCGACCCTGAATTCTAAATCTAAATCTGGAGGTTCATTGCCATGAAATTTCACTTGAACACTACCTTAAAATATATAACTTTACAAAGAATTATTGATATAAATGAGGGGGAGGTTGAAGAAAATCAAGGGAAAACCATTAGGAAGATTGAATGTTAAAATTTAAAAAATGGGATGCAGAAAGCAAGCCAATAATGGAAAAAGAAAAGAATACATAATCCAACAAATCCTCATTAAGATCAATGTTTCCTTTTCTCTAGGATCATAATCCTCCATCCATGTATTCATATTTTTAAAATAAAAAGACTACTCCAAAATCTCACATCAATTGTTTCTTTGAGAAAGAAGAACATCATGAACATCCTACCTTTGATCAAAAACATGTTAATGATAACCCAATCTTTGACCAAGAATTTATTCCACAATCTCAAGAAGATTCCATCTTTGATCAAGGAAATCAAGAGGAATTATTCCTATCTCAATAATCCTCATCACATGATAGTGGAAAATCAGATCATCATGATCTTGAAATTCAAGTCTCTTGGTCAACACAAGTGCATCTCAACTTCTATTGGATATATCATTTACTCCTTTGGGACAATCTTATAAATCAGTTTTGGAAAAACTCCTTGAAAATGATCTCATTGCATTTCCTCAAATTACTTCATGTGGTTTTATCTTTTTGAGAAACTATTGTGCATATCATATACATAATGAACATGAAACTTAAGATTGCATGGAGTTGAAGCATAAAATCCAAGATCTTATTGATGATGACCTAATCAAAATTGAAGATCCTAATGACACATCTAATGAAGATACTACTCTCAAGAAAGATCAAACTCTTGAACCTATGTCTAGTAGTGGTTCTCTTATAGCCTCCACCTCTTCCAACACTCATGCATCTCCTAAAGAAGGAAAGCCATCCAAGATTCCTCCATCAAACAAAGAACCTAATTATTTTCATGCTGACTATGTTTACTCTCAAGAACTACCTCTAAAAGAGAGCCAAGTTAACTTACATCTTGCTACAAACTTCTTTCATGATTCAAAGGTTATAGGCCCCAAGCCTTCATGTGCTACAATGCATATCAGGCCTATTTTAAATGAACCTCCATCAACTCTTCAAGAATTGCTAATGCAGATCCAAACCCCTATATCATCCTTAGAAGTGGATCCATGTCAAGAGACTAATCCAAAGTGCAAAGAAACAAGTATTATTAAGGATCAAGATCAAGATATTATTCCTCCTTATCCTTTAGTTGACCAAAGTACTATACCCCAAGAATCCCATAATGATCCCTTCATACCCTTCCATTTTTTTCAAGAAGATACCCTTCCACAATAAGAGTTCCATATTCCTTCACCTCCTACATCCCATCCATCTCCTAAGAAAGATCAAGGTATTCCTTCCATCATCCCTAATGAGCTTATTGAAAATCAAAAGCGAAATAATTTTCCTATGCTATCTAAATATCCTTTTCAAGATTGAAGTACCCCAAAATACCATTGTCATAAGCCTCCATATTTACTGTAAAATTCTCCCATTCTTCCTAATCCATTTAATAAGAATAAATCACCTCAGGCTTCAACTTCTCCTATCAATATTTCTCCTATCGAATCTATTCATAAGCCTAGTGGTATAAAGATATATCTGAAAGATGAGATCCTCAGCCATGCATCTCACTCTAAAGATGTTTATATTTCTCCCACATCTCATTTACATCCATTTTCATATAAGCATAATCCTTCTACTTCCTCCAAATCCATCCTTAGTCCCTATATCCCAAAGTTGAAACCTTCATATCTTCCATCTATATTGGGTCCTTACATCCCTCCATCTCCTATGCATATCACTCCCAGCTTTCTAGTCACTTACCCCCTCATACCTCAAGATAAACAAAGACACGCATCCTTGAGAAATTTCCATACACCCATCCATGTGAACCTTATTCATTCACAATTCCCAATTCGTTTGGAAGCAATTTGGATGTGCAACATAAAAATTATAAACTTAGAATTTGCTCATGTATGAAGATCACTATGTCCAATCTAATCGACATGTGAATAATACAAAGCAGAAAGAGATATTCAAGAGACCGTAAAGGTACATAAAGAAAAAAAAATCAAAGAAAATGTGGGTTCCTAAATCCCTCATTGAAGAAATGAATTCTAAAGCACCCACTAAACAATAAGAAAAATAAAAAAAATGTGGATTCCTAAGTGAATTTTGAAGGACTTGTACACAAAAGAGAAATCAAAGTTGGAATTCAAGATTCCAAAGGCTTCCACTCCACATTCTCCCAAACATATTCCATCTTATCCATCTATTTTGGGTCCTAGTGTCCCAAGATCCATATCCTCTCCTACATCAAAGCCTTCAAGTGTTTCACCCATTTTCCCTCTATTATTTCACTACCCTTCAAGGTGTGTGTCATGTTGATCTTGCTAATACTTATTATCCTCCTATTTATTATCCTTCCATTCCCATTCTCACACCCACACATAGAAATACTTCTTATCTTCTCATTCATTATCCTTCCATTTCCCTTATCCAATCCATTGCGTAAATCTTTAGTCACTCTCTACCTTATCCACCATATCACCTTTCCATCACCCTATCATCATCTTTGATCTTACCTTTTAGCAGCCTTGGCCCATCATATCATACCTTTTCAAGGAGTATCCAAAGAGTATGAGGCTTGAGTCCCTCCAAAAGTAAAAAATACAAAAAAATAGAAAAAGAGAAAAATGTACCTCGGTGAAAACCTGGTAAACATGCACCTTGGTAGAAGAAAAATCAAAAAGAAAAAAAAAGAAAAGAAAAATAAATTTGTTCTATGGCGAAAACCACTTCTTGTGGTGCCTTGGATAAGTTCCATGATGAAAACTTGGAAAATAGGCGTCATGTGTAATTCCTCCTTCTTGCACTCTGCAGTTGGGGGAAAGTTCCATCTATTATCTACCATTTATCCTATCATATTTCCTTCTTTCATCTTTGATTTTGACAAGGTTGAACATATCCATGAGCATCGGGTATCTTGACATCTGTTATCCTTTTCATCACCCTATTCACTTGTTGCATTCATGCTACCCTATCATGATCTTGCTTATCCTAAATCCACCTTCATTATTCTTAAGAAGCCTTTCCATAATCCCAAATCACCCACTCATAGCCTCCATCACCCCTTTATCATGATTGCATGGTCCCAGCCTTTCCCTATTTGAATTGAATCTTCAGTTTTGATCACAATGAAGAACATAAAAGGTGAAACAGGTTCTCTGAAATCTCTTGACATGTCCACTCTTTTGGACCACATTCTTGCATGACACCATGTCATTATCCCATATGCCATCTAGCACCACATCATTGGCCTATATTGCGATATTATTTTTCCCTAGCTTGGGTAATCTAGAGGAGATGGTCTTACGGGTCACATTCACTCACTTCATCTATCATGGCCTATTTATTTCTGATCCATCAGCTTGCAATTTCATTTGTCATGTCCTACACCTTACTAGACATTGGGAGCAAACCAATGTGATCTTGATTAAGAGCTTGTAATCTCTAAAATCCAAAAACATCTAAAAATCTTTTTAAAAAAAAAAAAAAAAAATTAAAAAAAAAATCAAATTTTTTTTAAAAAAAAAAAAAAAAAAAAAATCAAAAAAATTCAAAAAATGTTTAAAAAATTAAAAAACCAAATCTTTTAAAAATAAAAAAATAAAAAAATCTTAAAAATTCCAAAAATCGTAAAATCTTAAATAAACTATCAAAAGCCGCATGATCCTCTGCAACATCTTTGCCTAATCAAACTAGGGGGTACATCCTAAATCAAATGGGCTCATCAAACATACATCAATTGGCACAAATCATCACATCAAAAACTAAAAAACTATTACACTTGAAGGTAATAATCAATATTACATTTCAAACATATAAACACTTGATTAAAAAATAACATTTGACACATCAAATTCTCAAACAAAAAATTAGATTGAAATCTAGAAAGCTTAAACATAACTAAGGATAAAAAATAGATGAAGTTCTACTTGAAATATGGATCTACAAACAAAAAGCAAAAATGTTCAAAGTGTTACTAATTTTTTTGAATTGTGTCTTCTAGCAAATTGATGATGTTTTTGACCACATGAGCAATGATGAAGACATGTTATTTTCTTGATTTATGCTTAAGTGCTTGTCAAGTTTATTCATAGCAGTATGCAAGTTCATCTAATGACATGATCATCAAAGAATCATCGAGGACATTTGCATATGAAAGGGATCAATTCTGTCTGTTTACTTGCAACATTAAAATATGAGAGAAAGAGGTATTTCGACCATCATGGTTGAGCCAGTGAGGGTTGTACCAATTTCATGTTCCAAAAGATCAATAATGAAAATAAGCATCCTTGTGATTAAAAGAGACAGCTAGTTGCATCCATATAGATTATTTTTTTATGTTAAAAGTTATGGATTTTCCTTAATCAAGGGGTAGAGTTATCATTATCAAAAGACCATATCAATGTACATCAATGTCCATATAATAATACATCAAGGTACATCATAAAATGTCTAGAAATATACATAATAAAATGTTCATCAATATATAATTAAAGTCTTAATCAATGTTATCAAATGGTTGAAGTATCCATAAAAAAAATCATGCTCAATCTGTTGAATATTACTAATGCATGGGTGGTGATTGAGACATTTAATATGTTTAATCACTACGTTACTGAATGGGCACTCATACTATTGTCATTTATGTTTTGTCACTGATGTCAACATATGCTTCTATGAAGGAACCAAACTGGTAATCACAGTGTACGGACACTGTACGAATGTTTCAGATGTTATGAAGTTAGATGAGAGTTCAGGTGGATGTTGTGATCTTATATCTAAGATCACATCATTAGATGTTTCATATTAAGAGAGTTACAACTATTTTGGTAGAGACTAGTCACTGGACTGTGACAGTGAGAATTGACAAAGTTAGTCTCTGGGTTTTCGATATAGCTTTCAGAGGATCTAGATTCAAGGTATGCGAACTTGAAGGATGATGGAAAAGGTACTGAAGGATGTTCATTGGTCAGTGCATGGTACGGAATGATTGGTGACATCATCTGTGGTGTGTGCTCTGGCGATGGCTTATTTTGAAGCTGACTTAGGGAATGAAGCGTGTGTTTTGTTTGGCAAGCATAAATTAAGGATGTCAGTCCTTAATTGTTGTAATGTAATCATTGTAGACTTGTTTTAGATACCATCTATATCTTAGCAAGGGTTTATGTAATTGTTTTTAATTAGGAAAGCCTCATGGGCCGACCTGATCATGGTAAATTGTAATAAGGTATATATGTAGAATCTTTTCTTTGGAAAAGATATGGATGAAATATATGTAACATAGAGAAGTTGGAAAAGCCACGAGCTTGTGTCTGCTATATGTAGAACAAAGGTTTACTAGTGGACTTCATTGGAATTGATCAAGCAAAGACAATTGCTGGAGAATAGTTCAAAAGATTGTGTATACACCTGTTGCGAACTAGTGAGTTCTGAAGGTGGATTTAACCTTCTTTGGGCAGTGAGCCCTCTCTTTGTTCTTGAATCCTAACAGGGTCTATCCTCTAACAATGACTATGCAGTATAATGTTTCAATAAGCTCCTAACAGGGCTATATCTTCTAAGAAGGATTACTATACTCTTAGTACATCATTTGTGGGTGCTAATTCCCACTGAGGTTTTTACCTTTAACAGGGTTTCCCCGAAATCAAAATATTGTGTTATTGTGTTGGCATTCATTGTGTTCATTAGATCTGATATTGAAGAGCTTAAAGATTAAAGTTTAATATTCTGTTATACAACTGATTCACCCCGCTCTCAGTTGTATTGTGGACTGTTATTCCTAACATAATATGATCATCAAAGGTTCATCAATATCGTCAAGATAAAAATATGTGGAAATGTCTAGTCCATCAAAGGATCCAAGCTACATCAAGGATATCATCAATAAGAATTTGATTAACTAGGAGAAACTTAAATCAATCTATTTCCTATATCTGCACCTACACCAACAGATGGCCCCTGCTCTTCTACCAATCCCTAATTTTGCATCAAGAGAACATCTAATCAAACCTGTATTGTCAAAACATATAACTAATCTTATCAAATACAAAATCAATGAGTCACATCATCTAATTGATCATCAAGCATCAATCAATTATCTTATCATCCACTTGCTCATTTTTTAGCGCATCAAATTTCCTAACTCTAGATATTGAGGAAGTAAAACCATTTTTTTCATCTCTCTATATCTTGAGAGCGAAACATCAATCCATCAACCTACCTATCCTATCAAATTGACATCAATACAAAATCAACCAAGGGATTCTGACTGACACCAAGTGATATCAAAATATCATCAACTCATCTGGAGCATCAACAACATTTTATCAATCATAGTTGTTGTCATCAAATTCTCTCATGACCGGGGCATATTCCAAATTGATTTTTATCAAGAAACAAATCAAAATTTCCCAAAATCAACCAAATCATCCAAAATCAATTTTGATTTATTTCCTAAGGGGGCATACCATCATATCATCATCAATATTGTAATTCAAATCAAGTGAATCAACAAAAATTTTCATTAGGACTATTAAATGCAATTTTTTTTGAAATTATTAGTGGGGCATCAAAATCAGGGAATATATTTGAATCAACTTCAAGTATCATATCTGAAGGTCATTGATGAATCTAAAATCTATTATCAAATCATGAATTTTTCATCAAAATCAGTTTCAAATCAAGAAATCGGTTATTAAGATTAGATTAGACATCAGTTAAATGAATCAATCAGACATTCTTTGAACCAACACGCTTCACACATTGATTCAAAGAAGGGCATTTGTATACACCTAAAAATGGTCAAGAAAAATAGAAATGAGCAGTCAAGGATGAAATCATGAATTAATTGAAATCAAGGCTAAATGATTAATTAAATAAAAAAGAGAAAATAATTATGCAATTGATTTTAATCAATTAATTGTATAGTTAAAATCAAATCAAATTCAACCAATTCAAGGGTACACATGGCTAAGATAAATCAATTAAATAAATTATTAATTCCTATTATTTTCACCCACCACATGGGGACAAAAATCCAATCAACCAGTGAGAATGAAGGAGCTCACATGGATCAAGGACAAATTAATTCTCCACCACTCATCTTGGAGATGCATATTGACCGTTCATGTTGTTTCTTTGCTCAAACCTTTGAGAACAAAATATTTACTTTGTCCCAACATTTGAAACCATCAACTTGACTCAACTTTGATCATGGTTAATCTTACTCTACCCCCTAGCCTTAGGAAAATCTATAAATAGTGAGCATTTCTAAGAGGAAATCATCTAGATTCATCTTGTTTAATTGCATCCATATTATAGGCAATTAGATTTGAATTCTTAGCATAATTGAGAATAATTGAGCATAATTGAGTTAGATTGGTTAAATGGCATTTAGCATAGCTTAATTCTCATTCTAGAGCTGTCTTTAATGAATGCTAATCTAAGAGCATTTCTTTAGCTTTTCTAGTTAGAGATTCATAGGATGCTTCTTGCCTTTGTTTCAATTAAATTTGTTTAAATTGTTGTATTTTCCATAATTAAGTTGATATTTTGATAAATGTATCCTATGAAGGTATTTATTATACATAGGTACACATTGAATTTTCTAACCATTATGTTGTTTATCAACATATATGTGTAGGTTTCCATTCTATCAATGTTTTGTAGGATTGTAACATAAAGGACCCACCTAGATCTTCAATGGAATTAATATCTAATATTTTATGTGATAGAGTGAATGGTCAATGATTTTACAAGCTCTAATGCTTGGATGGTACGTGCATAAATTGTAGCGGTTTGCAACATTTGCTAATTTGTCAACATATGGAGAGTACACATGCACTTGGGAATGAAATAGTGGAAGTTGGAAAATATAAGACCATTGCATACAATATAAAAAATGGAAAAGAGACTAAAAGATGTGATTTAGTAATTGAAAAGATTCCAGTGTATCAGTTCATGGACATTTTTCATGAAAAAATTATTTATGAGTATGCAAGGCATACACATAGAGATCAATGGTTGGATTTTCAATTCAAGTTGTACAAGGATAAATTCCTACTTGATAGCATTATTTCAACTGTGGACTTCACAAAGAAATCCACACTAAAACCACAAAACAAGGTGTAAGCACAATATTACAAATTTCCATAGGTTTCTATATTTGTTCATATAGCATTCATGCATTCACTTGACAATACATAGGAGAAAATGAAGATATTGAGGGAGTATCATTTTTTACATCAGTGATGATTACTTATATTATACAGAGTTTGTACATGGTATCTTTCATCTATTTTATGGTGATTTGGCTAACATGGGCATATCATATCATCGAAACATCATATGGTTAGACAATTGTGTATCACCATTCAATAATTCTGAGATGTTTTATTGGTTGATAAGGATGCATAAGATCACTTGTATTCAATATATGTGGAATATTACAGAGGCTGGTCATGAAAAGAGAGAGTACAATGGTGTGTGTGCATGTATCAAAAGAGCCTTAGCACATAAAGAATTAAAGTACAAACAAAAAGCAACATTGTTAGATGCAAGATGTATCATCCAATGGTGTAATGCTACAATGGGTCCAGGTAATGAATGCAAGTCTACAGTTCGTAGTTTTTTTTTTTCTTGATAGATGAAACTGACATTGCACCATATGAGGATTGTTGTACATCAACAGGATCAAGTGAGCTACACTCTTTTAGAAGCTCTAATGTAGGTTCATGGTGTATCCACACATGACATATGATATACTTTTTTTCATCATGTGCAAATTAATATTGGGATGAGTGCGAGTCAAAGGAGTGGATTGACGAATCGTGTATACAAGTTTTGAGCCCACTTGACTCATATCATACTCCAACATCACTACAAATATGGAGGACTACAATTGACACAAATGGAATCATCCATTGAGTTTGACCTCTTGTCTGATCTAGTTCAACTAGGTAAATTTTCCATATACAAATAATCTCAAACTTAGTACTTTATCCTAACTATTCAGTAAATTAATCTTCTCATTATGCTTCTATCATTGTAGGCCATGTTTTTTTTGATATTACACCCGAAGACAATGAAGAAGGGACAAATTATTATTTTCCTTATTGTGTTGAGGCAAAAAAGAAATTGGATCACTTAGTTATAGATGGTGAAGAATTGGAATACCCTATAGGAGCAGTGGTTATAACTAGTACATAGCTTAGACGGTATGGGGCAAACAACCCTACGATATGGTTGTTCAAGGATTGGGAGACACACAAAAAGATTCTTCATTATTATTACCTTTTTTTGTATCAAATGTCCATTTGATTAGATATGGAGGTAAACCACACAATAAGACTCTTTGTATGGTTTGTGAGTCAAACCACGGGGCAAAAGTTGAGACAATAATGGGTAGGGAAGATCAAGCTGGTTCATTGGACTGAATATCAATATAAAATGTTGTAATGTCAAATTGATTTGAATTCTTGTACATATAACATATATATTTGTATAGGAATTTATTTTTACATATGTTAAATTTATTTGAATGCATTTGAAATTGACAACCCAATCTCAGTTGTTGCCAAATCTTACAATGTGCCTCAGTTAAAATTTGCAACATTGCACATATTTGAAATAGTTTGTCATGGCCTCCATTTGTTGTACTAATAGATTTAGTTGGCTAGGAAAATGCCAAGAAAAAACTCTTTTTTGTCCCCACGTCACTTGAACATTTTAGACCACTCTAGACCAAAGTATCCCTTAAGGTGCATTAAGAACAAAAGTCAATGATCTTTGGAAGATCATTTCTTGGAGCTCACGTGACATATCAATGTGTAGACACACAAAAATGGACAAGTGCTTTTAAATTGCAAAAATCAATAAAATGGCTTAAAATCATCAAAATGCATTAAAAGGGATCAAATCAATTAAAAAGGACATAATTAAATCAAATTGGACAAAATCAATTAAAAGCAAAGGAAAACTCAAATAATGATGTTAAATAATTAAATCAAAGCTTAAAGGGGTGAAAAACACTACATAATTGATTTTAATCAATTAATTGTATAGTTGTTTAAATCAAAAAATCAAAATGAACCTATTACCCTTACATGGCTAAATTTAATTAATTAATTGAATTTAATAATTCCTATTTTCTTTCAACGAAGTTGAGCAACCAATGAAAATTGAGGACAAAAAGACACAAACCACTCAAAAAGGATTAATCTCAATCACTCATTTGAAAGTTTCAATCTCAACCACTCAATCTTGTCCTTTTGTCCAAAGCTTTGAGACAAACCTTTAAATTATCCCCCCATTTATGAACAAAGAAAAGTATTTGACTCAACCTAAGGCAAATCATGATTACTTCACTCCACCCTCTACCCTTGGGAATTTACTATAAATATAAAACATTTTGAGAGCAATTATCATCTTAGAACTTCATTTGAAAAACATTGTTATTATAGGCATTTTTAGAGCATTGTGAGCAATTGAATATCTTTGTATCAACTTGAGCTAGATTAAGCATTGAATGAGCAGTGTAGAAGCATAGTAGAAGCATAATTTCTCATTTTAGAAGTGTCACTAGTGAGGATTTGAGCTGAGAGCTTCACTTACCACCTCTTTCTAGAGAACCATGGGATGCTATAGATATTAGTTTCAATTCTAATTAGATTTGCATTGTATTTACTTTTAATTGTTGCTATTAGATCTTAATTTCATGAAGGTGATAATCATCATCACACAAATGGCGCCCACCGTGGGGCCCTAGGCCTCGTTTTATCATTTTCATCATAATTTGCATGCTTGTATTTTCTATTTTCCATGAATATTTTGCAGGAAACTGGTGAAGTCACGCTTACGGGAGATCTGTTCACACCTGTAGTTATTTTACTACCGCTTACAATCTCTATCTTCACGCCTGTTATCTAAGAATTCACGCCTAGCATCCAAATTCTACACGGTTCTAGAACTCTGCAGTTGCCTGCAAATCATTCATTCACACCTATGAGATAAATGCATTCAGCCTTTGGTACTTAAAGTCATGCCTGTGACTCAGGGAGTATCACCTTTCTAAAATCTGTTATCGCTTAACTTCCTACTTTGCTTCATCATTTTGAATAACAGTCACGCCTGTAATATTTCAATTCATGCTTTCTGTTATTAAACCGTCGCTTAGCATAAGTTATTTTTCACACATTTAAGTTCTGTTCACACTTCGTGAGAAATTATTTACGCCTGTGTAATTTTTAGTACCACCTGTGTCACTGCAGAGTGTCACTGGCTATCAGTAAAGTTATGCCTACTAACAATTTGTTCACGCTTATTAGCTGGACAATGTCGCCTGCGGCTTGTTTTTTATATTTGCTATTAAATTGATCAAATCATTTAACTAACTCCTTGTTTATATCATTTAATAGTAAATGAGAAACCACAAGAAAGTACAGAAGCTTAAAAGCAGATTTAACAAAGAAGGAAAGGCTCTAGCAAGGAAGATTAAGAAGGAGAACATTGAGCACATAAAAGCTGTTCTTGAGACTACACAAGAGGAGGAAAATTAGGTATTTCAGAATTACCTTGCAATTGTTCAAGCATATAAATCAAAGTTTGTCTCTCTAAATTGGATTTTCAGTCCTTAGATCAAGTTTTCTTTGGAAATTTGCAAATGAGTTCTATAAAATTCATACATAAGTGTTGCTCCTTCAATTTTTGATTTTTGGTTTCCCCTCATAGTGTTTGTTAGTGTTGACTGACTTGTTGGTGGACAAGCACATTTGGAGGAGGCTATTGCCAAGGTGAGTTGAAAAACAATGACAAAACCTCTCAAAAATGCCCCTAGCTTAGGCCAGCTACAAAGGAAAGGTATTCTTCTATTCAAGCTTGCACTTGATTAAATTGTGGCATTACTTTGAACATAGCTTAATTAAAACAAGAAATGAACCAAATACTTCAATTTTAAGAATCTCCTTGTTAAGAGATTGGGAAAGAACGAACTGGTGTTTGAGTGTTTGGAACAAAGAAAGGCAATAGGGATATGCTCTTTAGTTTTTAAGTGAAACAAACTCCCAAACTTGTCCGCCTAAGTTCACTTCTTGCTTTCAATATACATGCTAGTTAAAGTAGAGATTTAGTGGGCTTGCCTCCCGAGTTGTGCCTTAATGAGGCCAGTGAGAGGGATAGCCCAAAGTGGGATACGCTTGCTTTTATAGTGAGAATCTGAACCACTATAAAATGAAACGCATGCATCCTTAATGGGGTGTGTGACAAACAGATCTTAAATTTTTTGAATTTCCTCTAGTAGTCTTCACGGATTGCTCAAAATCGTACCTTGGTGCATGTGGGAAACCCCTTAACATACTTGGGGCATGAAAATTTAAGATTTATTTGAATGGAATCTACAATAAAATCCTAGATAAAGTAGCAGGCCTACCTTTTAGAGCCATGTTAAGAGCCAAAATTTGACTTTAAGTAAGTTGCTTGGAATTCTTTCTTGTGTTATACTTGTGGAAACGATCGAAAATATACACATTAGATTGTTTTAGGGACATTGATGTGTGTGTTGCATTTGTTTTTTATTTTCAAACAAGAAAATTTCAAAAGACCTGATCTTAAATGTTTAAAAAATTCAAAATCTTACAATCTAGTCAGAGAAGTTCCACCTGTGCACAAATTAATCCCGCCTATTATAGGTTTAGTCATGCCCGTGACTTTTATAAAAATGCGTATCAACATGCAAGTCATGCCTAGAACACATTGATTCATGCCTGTCAAAACTGGAAAGTCACCTATCAATAGGAAAGTGCCACCTGCATCCCTGCAGAGTGCCGCCTAACAATAAACCAGTACACGTGTATGCAAAATTCAGTCACACCTACAACCAGTTCAGTAACGCCCAGAAATCTAAAAGGGAAAACAAAGAGTACTTGTAGGAGAGGTTAGAAAATTTTGATTATATATTTGAGTACCCTTTTCCGTGTTCTTACTATTCCAATCTTCAGTCCAATCAAAAATCCCGTTCTACAACACTTTTGCAAATTTTACAAAGGATTTGGCCAAGGGTGCAATTGATTCTTGTTTTCCAAGTGGTTTGTTCATGCCTGCTTTTACTAGATCCTACTACGTCAAGCAAACTCTGCAAGTGGATGGAAATTACTTAAGACAAGAACTCCCTTACCCAAGAGACGAATCTGCCACCCTGAGAATACCTGAAAAATCACCCGAACAAGAAGGGGAAGGCAACATGATGTATTATGGTAGTTTGGGTAACAAAAGAAATAGTGGCATTGACCCTAATAATCAAGGTGATGCCAATAATGGGGGCATTGACATAAATAACCAAGGCAATACCAATAGTGGGGTGGTGGATCCAAATACTCAAGGAATTGATACCACCCACCAAATAACTAACACCAAACCAACTGCCAATGATGCTACCGATGATAAAGTTGATGAAGCTGTTCAATGCCCCTATTTCTTAAGACTCATGGAAAAAGCAATGGCAAGGGATAAAGAGAAGTATTTCATGGACCTAGCCCGAGCAGGTCTCAAACTTCCACAAGATTATGATGTAAATCAACTAAAACCACCCAAAGTTGAAGAAAGTGCCATAGATATTATAAACAAACAATTTAAGATATTTCAAATGCAACTGGATACAATCAAGCAAAGTAGGGCTCCTAAACCATTTTCCATCAAAGCATTGTGTCCATTCCTGTTTGATAAAAGTTTGATAATGGCACCGTTCCCAATCAATGTAGTGTTCCCCAAATATGACAAGTATGAAGGAACGTCAGATCCACAAGATCACTTGCGTGAGTTTTGTGCATTGAGCTTAGAGTTCATGCATGATACAAACTATTTAATGAGACTATTCCCAAGGAGCTTAGGAGGGATGGCCATGGAGTGGTTTTCTAAGTTACCCTCCGGCATAAAGACCTTCGAAGAATTAGCTTCAAAATTCATGGCCCATTACTCATATAACATCAAGCATGAGGTCACGATGATAACATTATGCAACACTAAACAAAAAGATGGAGAGGCATTCCTCACTTTCTTACAAAGGTGGAGGATAGTATTTGTGAGGTATCCTAGGAGTGTGCCCGAGAAAGAAAAAATGGATATATTCATTAATAGTTTGAGAACTGAGATGAACTACCGACTGAGAATGCAATGTCCCAAGACATTTCAAGACCTCATAGAAAATGGAGTAACAAAAAAAGAAGTGTTGGTTAAGAGTGGGGAACTGAAATTATATAAAGAGAATAAGAACAACTCTAACAACAATAACTCCAACAATGGCACCAATCAAAATAAGAATTGGTCCAATAGCAATAATCGGTACAAAAATAATAATAAGGGAATAGTCAATGATGGAGTTGTTGACTCTAGCAACTTGAAGGTTACTCCATTTGCTCTTACAAGAACACCTAACCAGGTGAATAATACCAACCATACCTCCAATGCACCTTCCAACAACAACAATGCTAATAATGGCAACCAAGGAAATAATTCAAGGAGTAATAAATTTGATAAATATTTGGTGCCAACTCCTCAAAGGAACTTCACACCCTTGGGTGAACCCCTTGAAAAGGCACTAAAGACCCTCATAGCTAATAATATCATTGCTCTACCTAGCATCTAGCCTTATGAGCCACACAACAAGCCTAGTTGGTGGAGTGCCAATAGCCATTGTGAGTACCATAGGATTCGAGGGCACACAACAAATGAATGCTTGCAGCTAAACAATATAGTGCAAGATTTAATTGATAATGGCATGATCACCATTGATGGACCTCAAAGCAATGAAGACCATACAATGTTCAAACAACCCTTCTACAAACATGACAAAGGGGAGTCATCTAATGGAAAGAAACAAAGCAACAATAACATCAACTTTGCGCCACCTTATGATAACATTGTGAATGCTATAATAATCAAGGAACAACCCCAAAAAGAGACATCAAATGTTATTACAAGAGGGAAGACTTCGAGGGTTACCCTACAAGGGATTTCTCCTAAAGTTACTAGCACTCCGTAGTCCAACATTGTGATCAAACAATATTCTACAACAGCAAAGCCTTATAGCTTGGTAGATCAGTTGCAAAGAACTCTAGCACAAATCTCTATCTTGGAGCTATTGAAGCTATCCCCTAACCATAAAGAAATTTTAGAAAAATCTCTAGTAGAGATGAATGCTCCTACTAACTTAGAAGAGGGGAAGTTCCAAAACATGGTAGGTCATCTCATAGCACCTCATTGCTTGTCGTTCTTCGACCAAGATGACATGTCTATTACTCATCCTCAAAACCTACCACTGCATATAGAGGTCTTGATTGAATGCCATAGAGTCAAAAGAGCTCTCATTGATGGAGGAGCTGGCCTTAACATTTCTACATTAAGCCTTGTTAAATCCTTAGGGTTGTCTGAATCTTGTATTGACCCTATGAAAAAAATCACCATTAAGGCTTATGATGAAGCTGAAAGGGCCTCTAAAGGCATGATCATATTGCCCATTCAAGTGGGACCTATCAAGAAGGATACTAATTGCCAAGTATTGGACATGAAGTTAACTTATAATATTTTGTTGGGGAGACCATGGATCCATGAGATGTAAGTAGTCCCATCTATGTACCACCAATGCATCAAATTTACGTACATGGATGAGATGATGGATGCCTTTCAAAAAAAATGCAAAATTAGTTCAAAAGGAGTAGGAGAATACTCTATTTCCCTATTCAACATGCCCACATCTCCAAGAACACATGGAAAACCATCAAAAGAACACTTGCCTCATAAGTACAACTCTTACTTCGTAAGAGAGAGTGACAAAGTAGCATTCGACAAGGAAGAGGATGAAGTCCTTCAATGGCTTTATCATGATGAAGAGGATACCTCAAACACTCCCATGGAAAGAATTCAACATGTTAATATACAAACCGAGCAATATGGAAAAGGGTTTGAGATAATGCAAAAGATGGGATACAAGGGAAGAGGACCCTTAGGCCAAAGGAATAGAGGTTTATTACAACCCATTGAACCTACTTGGAGGGAAAAACAAGAAAGGTCCATAGTAGGTTACCAATACAAAGGCGAAAGCTCCAGCCTAATGCAAGATTTCTATCCTCAAGTAAATGCCTTAGAATCTGATGGAGATAGTGATGACTCCTAGGATTATGAGTGGGATACCTTATCTGATGAATCATGTCAAGATAAAGAAGTAGTCACAATACATACTTATGCAAAGATCCCAAGGCAAGAAACTCAAGTCAATGAAGAGCCTAATATACAAGGTCTTCACATAGGAAAAGCACCTACTAATCTGCCATGGATAGATACATTTTGGATGCCTTCGGAGGAGGGAGATCCAAACATTAGTTTTAATCTGCTCATGGTTTTTCCCACACTATTTCCTATAGAAGTCGACGAGGATTCAAGTGAAGGGGATTTTGACCATTCTTCCATGGATCATCTTGAGGAAGTGCACATCATAGATCTAAATGATACAATGTACAAACCCTCAAATGAAGTCATGTCCATAAACCCAATTAATGAAAACTTGCCTAATGAAACCTTATCCTTAATAAATCCCCATCTTATTGATTGGGACCAAACTGAGCCAAGTGACTTACTTTACTTCCCAAATGACCAAGCAGCAAACCAATACCTTAATGTGGTTGAGCCTTCTTTCACCAATGGATTCAAACCGAACATGATAGAAGCAGCGGGGGTTCAATCTCTTAGTCAAAATAAAAAAATGAAAAAAAATAAGAAAAAGAAAAGTTTTAGTGCTGAAAACCATTACGTGGAAGCATTAGAACCAAAAAAAAAGAAGATAAAAGACATTTCCTTTGGTGAAGAACCAATTGTGGCATCAAGGGAAGAGAGATTGGATACTCTACCAGAGCATGAGGAAGAAAGGTTTCCTATACTCATAGAGCCGATAGAAAAGGTTAACATTGGGACATAAGTAGATCCAAAATTTATACACTTGGTAGCATCACTCAAACCTCTAGAAAGAGAGGACTTCATCAAGTTCTTCCAAGAACAACAAGTAAACTTTGCATGGTCATATGCCGACATGCCCAGCTTAGATCCTAACTTTATAATGCATCATTTGAATATCAGACTAGGGGTTAAGCTCATTAAGCAAAAGTTGAGGAAAATGCACCCACACATAGCTTTGTTAGTCAAGGCATAATTAGAAAAATTGTTGAAGGTGGGATTCATAAGGGCAATAGCTTATGCTGAATGGATTTCTAACATTGTCCCGGTCACAAAACATGACAAATCCATTTGAGTATGCATGGATTTTCAAGACCTAAATCCCGCTTGTCCTAAGGATGACTTCCCACTTTCAAGTATTGATGCAATAGTTGACCTGACAACGGGTCATTCTATATACTCCCTAATGGATGGTTTCAACATATATAATCAGATCAAAATTGCATCGGAGGACCAGGAGAAGATTGCCTTCACTTGCCCTTGGGGCACTTTTTATTGGAATGTCATGCCCTTCAGCCTTAAAAATGCTGGAGCCACATATCAAAGGGCCATGACAACTATCTTCCACGACATGATGCACACATTTTTAGAAGATTATGTGGACGTGTTATACACTGAATTTGCACCCTTAGTTCAAGCTCTCGTAGTCTTGATGACTCAGTATAACAAGGGAATCATCTCAAGGTTGTGGGACCTTTTGCTAACCAAGATGAGACCTCCAGATTCTAAACTAGTTCCTCTTGGATAATCACCTTGATTTTCTTTTAACAAGAAAGTAAACTTTTGAGGGAAAGGGATAGAAGGAATGCATAAAAGGGAAATAACTGAAAGCAAATCTATCCTACTAGGTGATGCACCAAAAACTGGGGTATGAATTGTAGTATGAGGATTGAAACCAGTGAAAGGCTTAGGTTTAGGAGATCACAACTTACTAAATAGGCTGGCATAAGTATTTCATAAGAGGGCCTAAAAATTAGACACAATCTATGACCTGCAAGCAGACATTCTCTTCAGCAAAAGGGGGCACAGGAATGTGATAGAATGATAGGGGCTGAAGAATACCCACAAACTCACTCAGATCAGATCAGACATAGTAGTGCACATTCAAACTAAAAGTAAGAGGAATCAGGGAAACTAAGAATCACTTGAAAGCATTCATAAACTTCAATCCAATAAGAGATAATGCAAACAGGGAAACACAAGGACATGAAGGACTATCACAAAATGCCTCTACAATGCTTGTATTATCAATGAGAACTTACAAGATGTGAAAAACCAGAGAGCAGAAATGCTACAGATAGTTCTCCAAGGAAAGACTTTCTCTTTTTACAAAATGTGAATTTTGAGCTCAAAAGCTCCAAAAAAAATAATATATACAACTCTGCACGAAGGCAGGAATAAAAAATATCTCAATTAGGGCTACATAAATTTGCAATATAATAATCAACCCTAAAACTAGTCAAAATCTGATCATAAATGTGCTTTGTAAATATCATGGCCAATCAGATATTTTCTTTGCGTGCCCATGCTTGAATTGATCACGTGCCTGCAGATAAAAAACCTCGACCTGACAACCCCCTGCAACCCCACTAAGCCATTAAGGCTCAAAAAATTTGATCCTAGATCCTTGAAAGGACTAAAAAATGACAATCTAAAATCCTCTGCAAAAATCTCCTAGCAACCACCTCTAAAATCATCAATTTCTTCAGCTACCTGCACTTGCAAAAATGCCTTCAGACGAAAGCCCATAAAAAATAGGCCGCTCCACTTAAAAATATCATCGGTCGCATGATCGCATGAGCCAAAAAGGCTTCATGCGATCATGTGACAACCCCTTTGAAACTACCACTTAGCCAGGAAAGACACTTGGACCTGCAAGGAAAGCCACCTCAGCATCCCTATGAAAAGGTCATCGATCGCATGATCGCATGAGCCAAAAAGGCTTCATGAAATCATGCGACAAATCTTTTATAATATGCCTTCATTTGACACAAATGACACCTCAGGCCCGCAAAATATGCCACCTATCAAACCTTCACCGACTGCCACCCACCCACTGCAAACTAGACACGTCACCAAACTGCAAGCCCACCGAACCCCTGTTGACCGCTAGGGGCTTGTCGCATGATCACATGCAGCTAAGAGGCCGCATGAGATCATGCAACAAGCTTTAGATGTTCACACAATCCTAACCCCAGGTTCACTTCAGGTTCACATTTCCCTTTAGTCGCTAAACCGCTTGTTTCTTTCTTAACCCCAGGTCACATCCAGCGACCACGCAAAAACCATTGACAGTTTGTCGCATGGTTGCATGGGCTCGGAAGAGCCCATGTGATCATGTGACCAACCGTAAGGTGTTAGTCACCGACCACCACCTCGCTGTTCACCGATTGCTTATTGTTTGTTGCATGATCGCATGTGGCCAGGAAGGCCCATGCGATCATGCGACCAACTGCGTGATGCTAACTGATGACCACTTCAATGATTGTCTTGACTGCTGATCTTTGCTGACACCACATCAATGGTTGTCATATGATCTCATGGGATTGGAAGATCCCATGTGATCATGTGACAGCCGTCGGATCTTTTCTGCGCTGGCACGGCCTTAGGCACTGGGACTCGCCTGTCGGAGTTGCGCACTTAAGGTTGAAAATGCAGAAGGTGCCAAAAACCCAGAGGGTTTTCAAGTGAAGGTCGAAAACACACTGAATTTTCAAACCAAAAGGCAAAAACATCTCGAGCCCGCAGAGAGGAGGTCGAAAACACACTGGGTTTTCGACACTTGAGCATTTCACTTGGAAAATAGGGCTTTGGCCGAAAATGAACAAGAGGGAAAATTTTGGGCAACATGACGATATATTGGCAAAATCACACAAAAGAGAAGAACACCTCCAAATTTTGAAAAAGATATTCATTCGGTTGGAGAAATTCAAAGTCAGATTAAACCTAAAGAAATGTGCCTTTGGTGTCATATCCGACAAATTATTAGGCTATATAGTTTTAGCCAAAGGAATTGAAGTGGACCCGGAGAAAGTACAAGCAATAATGGACATGGAGATACCAAAGAACATCAGCCAAATGAGATCCTTACAAGGCAAAATACAATCCATAAGAAGGTTTATTTCTCAATTGGCCAAAAAATGTCATTCCTTCACTAGATTGCTACATAAGGATACTATATTCATGTGGGATGAGGAATGTGATCAAGCTTTCACATTATTGAAGACCTATTTGATAAATCCTCCTATTCTCATGCCACCAATCAAGGGCAAAGCATTGCTTTTATACATATTTGCTACCGAAAGATCCCTAGGAGTACTTTTGGCGCAAGAGGATGAACAAGGAAAGGAAAGAGCTATCTACTATTTGAGTAGGACATTGATCAAATATGAACTTAACTACACATTCATGGAAAGGGCTTTCCTTGCAGTGGTGTTTACATCTCAAAATTTGAGACATTATATGTTGATGCATAAGGTCAAGCTAATTGCCAAAATTAATCCTCTCAAGTATTTGTTAAGTAAAACTGCCTTAATAGGTAGGATAGCCAAGTGGGTTATGATATTGAGTGAATTCGACATTGAGTATGTTGATAGAAAGGCAATAAAAGGGCAAGTGATAGCAAATCACTTAGTTAAAAACCCCATGACTTCTACACAAACTATCCAAGTGGAATTTCTAAATTCTGCCATTGTAAACATAGAGGCAAAAATGTGGAAGTTATATTTTGATGGCTCCTATACTCAAGGAGGTTCCAAGGCCAGCATATTATTGGTCACTCCTTAAGGTTACACCATTCCTAAGTCCTACAAGATCTTGTTTCAATGCAAAAATAATATTGTGGAATATGAGGCACTAGTCATAGGCATCAAAATGGCCTTAGAGTGGAACATCATGGAGCTACAAATTTATGGAGATTCTCAACTTATCATCAATCAAGTCAACAATGAATATAACACTAAAGATGAAAATTTGATGGATGGAAGAAGTACTTTGCCTTGATCACTTTTGAGTAGATTCCTAGAGAGAAAAATAGAGCAGCTGATGCCATGGCCACCTTGGCTTCCTTGTTACAAAAACCTGATCAAAATGAAAAGTATGAGTTCTTGGTGGAAGAGTTGGTGAAACCGGCATTCAACCTTCCCAAAACCCAAATTGTTTCCCTATTACATGGACATGACTCCCCTTGGTATGGACTTATATACACGTATCTCAAAGACCAAGTGCTACCCTTAGACCAAACTCGAGCTCAAAAATGAAACTTTATACGCCAGTCAGCCCGTTACATAATCCTCTCAGAAACATTATATTGTAAGGGTCTCGATGAGACGTTACTTAGGTGTCTAGAAGAGGAAGAGTCTAAATTAGCTTTACATGAAGTTCATAAAGGCATTTGCGGGTCACACACAAGGGGGTTAAATCTAGCTAAGAAAATCCTTCGCTTAGGGTATTTCTGTAAGACATTAGAAAAATATGCTTGCCACTTTGTAAGGATATGAAACAAATGTCAATATCATGGCGACATGGTACATGCACCAACATAGGAATTACACCCATTTGCTACACCTTGGCCTTTTTATCAATGGGGGTTTGATTTAATTGGTGTCATATACCCACCTTCTTCAAATGGCCACAAATATATCATAATGGAAACAAAGTATTTCATTAAGTGGGTCGAAGCAGTTCCTTTGATCATGGCCACGGGTAAGAAAATTTCCATGTTCATCTTGAACCACATCATTTGCAAATATGGAATTCCTCATGCCATAATAACATATAATGGAAAATAGTTTAAAAACAAGGATGTGGATGAACTTTGTGCTACATTTCATATCACTCACCACTCCTCTTCAATCTATTACCCTTAGGGAAATGGGCAAGCTGAAGCCACGAATAAGAACATCTTGAAGATCTTGAAGAGGTCAGTTAATAAATCAAGAAGGGATTGACATGTGCAAATTAATCCAGCATTATGGGCCTATTAAACAAGCATTCAGACACCTATGGGAGCTACGCCATTTTCATTAGTCTATGGTGCCGAAGCAGTTCTACCATTAGAGGTTGAAATCCCATCTTTATGAGTTTCATTACAAGGATTGGTCACATATGAGGACTATAGAGTAGCTAGACTTGAACAATTGGAGTTACTTGAAGAACATCAAACATAAGCTTATGAGCACCTAAAAGTGTACTAAAATAGAATCTCGAGGAACTATAATAAACATATCAAACCAAGAGTCTTTCAGGTAGGAGACTTAGTGTTGAGAGAAAATCCAAAGAATCAGGTTGAAAGAGAGAAGAAAGGAAAATGGGAGGCTAATTGGCTTGGCCCATTCATCATAGTGTCTTCATTTGGCACAGGGACCTATAAGTTATTAGATTGTGAAGGAGAGGAACTTCAAGAACCCATCAACAACATTCATCTCAAAAGGTTCTACACATGAGGGAGATGAAAGAGTATAAAGAGTACCAGATGAGGAGTATCATATTTATTGCACATAGTCAAAGAGATCTTGAAAAATACAAAAAAATTGAAAAAAAGAAAAATACAAAAAAAGAAAAAAGTGCCTTGGTGAAAACCTAGCAATAGGTGCCTTGGTAGAAAAAAAAAAAAAACAAAAAAGAAAAAAATCTAGAAGGTGAAAACTTGGTAAACAAGCACCTTTTGTTCCCTTAAGTTTGTCTTTCCTAGTCACTTATGTCCATATTACCTTTCCAACATCCCATTTGTACAACTGCCATTGCATTCGTCATTTGTACATAGTCATAATAAAGTTGTTCAATCACATTGTTGCATTGCCTATCAGCCTTGAGTTAGTCGAACGATCACATTTATCACTTGGGGGCACAAGAGGATTGGAAATTTGGTACCAAATGGATTCAATAAGTGCTACAATTAGTCATGTCAGAGAGAGATTTATCAAAGTTTCAAAAAAGTGGAAAGTTATTGGACCTTTGATGGATATCATTGTTCAAAAGCCTAAGTATTTGATCCTACAACATAATCCTTGAGCTTACATTGACTTTATAATTCAGTATTAAAAATTGACAAAACATCTTAAAGATCAGAATGCTTGGAAATACTTTTTGATAATCAGGAAACATTGCAAAACACTAGAAATTTTCTTTTTGATAAATCTTTAGGAAATTGAATTTTTATCATATCTTTTGAGCTATTCAATAATGTTTTGACTAGATTAGTCATGAGAAAGATGTGATATTTTATTGCCTTTGAGTGATTGTTTTGAGGAAGATTCATCAACTTATGCAAGTTCATCTAACGACATGGTCATCAAAGAACCATCGAGGACTATCTCATAAGAGGATGGATTAACCTTTGCTTGTTTACACAAACAAATCCCTTGGCTATTTAGATCTTCTATATCTTAATACCAAAAATCCACTTGCAACATTGAATCCATTGACACCGGTATTCAGACTCCCATAGTTTGGTCATCCAACTAGTGAGGGTTGTACTTGGTTCAAAAAGGAGGTTACCAAAAGAGATAAAAAGCGGTATTCATATCATCATGATGTGGTTAGTGATGATTGTACTAGCTTTCTGGTCCCAAAATGCTCAATGATGAAAATTTATCTCCATGGCATTTCTTTGCTAAAAGCTAGTGACACTTAGGTTGCATTGCATTATCATGTTAGATTAATTGTATTATCATGTTACCTTAATGGCATTGCATTTCTTTATCTTGTTAGATGGCTTTATCATGTTAGATTAATTGCATTTGTTTGTGGTTAATTTTCCAAGGGCAAAAGGGGGTACATCAATAATCTTGGTTAGTCAAAACATTAAAGAAATGAGGGATTCGATCAAATGTCTTACTCTTGATCTATCAAAACAAAGAAAATGAGATTATCTTTGGCATTCATGCATAACATTAATCATTAGAGATTATCCATATACCAAAAAAAAAAGATAAAAACATCCATACATCATTTGCATAAAAATAGTTAAGGATAAGATTGCATTGCATCTGAAAAAATCCAAAAACATAAGGGACATTTCCATAAAACATTTTGCATTCATACATTGAGAAAGATAAATCATGTCATAAATCCATACATCATTGCATCATTTATCTATATCATAAAATAAGATAACTACATCCATAGCATAAATCAAGGTAAATGCATAAAACATCATATAGTTGCATAAAAGATAATCTCATAAAACAACTCATCAAGGAGAACCAAGGAGTATATCATCATATATCATCAAAAAAGTGTTCATCAATGATCCATCAACTCAGTATATCAAGATACAATTTCATACAAAGGGGTACATCAAATGGTTCGATCAATCAAAAAACATGACATGTGATACAAGTACATCAAATCATGAGTGAATCTATCATCAAAGATATCAAGATCTTGTAGGACCAGATCCATCTGGACCTCTACCATCCAGTGGAGGAGAAGCCTGGGAAGTGCTCGCTCCACTCTGTCTCTACACCACAGCTGACATAAACTACTGCATCAAGGCAGCAACCTGATCTAAATGCCCAATAACACTAGACATATCTATCCTCAGAGACTGAACCTCTCATACTACAACACCTATAGTAGGAGCATCCTGTGAACCCTATCCATGATCCTGTGGTTGTTGATCCTGTCTAGGTACTTGCTGTGCCAGAACCTGATCCTACTGTGCTACATCATCATCCTGCTGAGCCAAGGCTACTCTCTGAAACTGAACCAAAGGATCCAATCCACTGGGAATATTTTGAGCAGCATCAACATGAGCCTGTCTCTCCTGTCTTTGATGTCTATGAGCTCTTTGCTGTCTATCTACTCTAGGCTACCTATCAAGTGCATCATCATGATCTCTAGCATGATGTATATCCCTCGCATGCCCATCTCTCACCTGTCCTCTACCAACAATAACCAGAGGATCTCTCTACCCTCCTCGTCTCCACCATCTACCACCACCACCTCCATCACCCCGACCCGGGATAGGCTCTGCTGGATCAGTGAACCAAGTAAACCTGTTATGAGCCCACCAATCAGAAAACTCGTGAGACATACCTGCATCAGCTACACGAGAAAGCATCTCCCATCTACCATAGGGTAAAAGCACAAAGCTGTGTCACGTTTCAGGACAACTTATCAGCATAGCTGAATTTGAGTATTTCTAACTAAAATTATTTTTTGTCAAACATATGGTCTAGCTAGATTCATTCTAACTAAGTTAGATAAGTTCTTCATCTTTTCCAATTGGAAATATCTATTAAAAGCATGTTTTATAACAATTACTAAAGAAATAAAATTATTTCAGAAAAGCGATGTTTCAATAACTCTTACTCTTTTTAATGATATTTTTTTACAAATATAAAAATACCCTTTTTTAGAGCACAGAGTCAAGATTATCATCATATAATTTTTATAATATTTTAATTAGATTTAATATATTATAATTTCAAAATACTCCAAGTAGGTATTTTAACATTCGAGAACAAGATGCTTCAAAAATAGAAAAAAATAGTAAAGCTTATCAAAAAAATTGAAAATTTATATTTAACACTAGAGGAGAGAGTTATCTTCAAGAGTGTGTAATTTATTTTCTAAATGGTGTAGATTTGATAGGGAAAATTTGACGCGAGGTGAAAAATATCGATTTCAGGTATGTTCGACTTTGAGCAGTTATATTAGAGAAAATATACATTGAAAACTAATTTTTCTTCTTTTCTGCACTAGCTATACATTTTATCTATGACATATTTTGAAATCAAAGGAAAAAAAGATTATTTGCATATACTTTTTTGTTGCGAACAAGACCCTCATTTTTCAGCAAGTAAAAAATGGACAAAAAAAATTTAAAAACTATGTGAATTCTTGTTAAAAAAAAATAAAAAAAATTATAGGCATAAACTTCATCCACTTTTACACATTTCATTAGTTTACATCATCTCCAAATTTTAAACATAAATGCCATTTTTATATCGTTAAAGTTAAAAAATTTGTGTGTTGTTGACCTTTTCCTTTATAAAAGTGTGACACAGCTTTGTACTTTTTCCCAATAAGCCATATCAATAATCTGATCTAAGGAAAACTAATAATTAATAAGAGGACCCCATACAACTCTCTCTACTTGTACCTGAGCATACACTGCTGTACCCTATGGCATATCCTGTGTTCAACCATACTGTCTAGAAACTCTGCCAAAGTATAAGCACTCAATAGTGGTAGTCATGTGACCAATCATCCAGCGAGGGGAAAACATATATGGTAACTCATCATCATCTTCTCTCCATAACTCGCAACCCCTATAAGGTCTCCATAAAACTTGATCAAGATCATCAATCTGTCATCACCAAAAATCTAGATGACCCAAATGATGCTATATAACCATCCTAGTGTATAGAAAAGCATAGGGAAAACCCCAAGGCTGAACTCTGTCAGAAATGGGCCTAGTAATGGGAAGATGCTCCCATATCCACAACTGAAGAACCATTGCACCAGCCAATAAAGATGCACTCGCTCGATAGACCACCTCATGAAAATCATGATATAACTATGCCAGGATGCATGAACCCCAATCAAAGCATCAAGGATGAGCCAGTAAATCCTCCAATATCCTACCCCATCTGATGGAAAAACCATGACCTCGCTAGTCAGGAAGAAGTAAATCACCAATCAACACACCAAGGACTGCTGGCAAGGTAGGAAAGGATGCAAACTAAGGCCAAGTGATCGTATCACCATCATCAATAGAATTGTCCTCGAACACTCATTAACAAATAGTGGAATCATAAATGGAATCGTAATATACTATCTCCCCCTTGCATGGGATCCGTAGTAACCGATACATGTCCTCAGGCATGACCGTCATCTCTCCATATGGAAAATGAAATGTGTTGTGGTTGGAGTGCCATCGCTCTGCCACTACAGTAAGTAAACCATGGTTCAACTGGAACTATGGAAGATCAAGGAGGAAACTCAAACCACACAACTCAATCACGCGGAACTTGACATCTGTAAGCATCTGGCCCAAATCAATGACCCAAGAAGCCACTGTCCGAATGTATAAGGTAGGAAAGTTTTCCTATTGGCAAAGCAAAGGAATCATATCAGTATACCATATCAAGGGATTATCCCAAGTCAATCAAAGTTTATCAAAAGTATTGAGCAATCACACCAAGTACCATTTGTTCATTTCTTTGTGTCTTGAGAATGAAGCAGTAGTATCAAATCATATCGATTTTCACACTGATTGATTTCTCTTATTAATATCCTATCCTAATCGGATTGACACATCACATTCATTGGTAACACTATCTTGATATCCTAATCCATTTGTTTTTTTGAAAGAAAAAGACCTAATCTAATCATTTGACTCAAGCATCGAAAGTCATCAATTTTTTCATTAGACACAATCAAAGTACAAGTGTGGAAAAAGTACAATTTTTTTTCAAAATTCTGTAGGTGTGATTTTAATCATCCCAGGTGACATTTCTCCTAAGTGACAGCAGGAAGTTGACAAGTGACATTATTTGGGTGTTAGGAGATAGTTCTTATGCTAAGCGACACTGAATCATGTAGGGCGACAACAAAAGGTGGCCTAGGTGACAGTAAAATTGCTAGGGTTTCCTAAGCGGTAGACTATTCAAAAAAGGGCATTTTGACCTGGCCGTAGGTGTATCCTATTCCTAGGTGAGGATAAAATTTTCTTAAGTGGCATTAAACTACTTGGAAGTGTGAGAGAAAAGTGTAGATGTGACAATTAAAGGGTCTAAGCGATAACAAAATGATCCTAGGCGTGATTTTGCAGATTAAACGCAACGATGAAACAAGAAATTGTAATAAATGCTAATAAATGTGCAATAAATGCAAATAAGAGGTTTGAAATAAATTACTAGAGGTCCGTACTCAAGTGGCCTCGCATATCTCCGACACCTCTCGAATCGATGCTCTCGAATAGGGACAACCATCTCGAAATTCACTGCAGGATTAGAGCAAAATCACCAAAGAGAAAAGTAAAAGTGAATAGTAAAACAAGGTTTTTCAACCTATTTAAGCTATTTTGACCTAATTTTGGAGGTGAAAATTGGCTTAGACCCATATATTGACATATCAAACCAACTGGGGCATCCTTTAATGCATAGCATATCATCAAAATTTTCAGAAATGAAAACATATTCACTGAATCAAACATCATCAAATCTTTCAAATCAAGAAATTAATATGTTTTCATTTCTGAGGGGGCATCAGGGTATCAAATTGAAATTGAAATCAAATATTATGGAATCAGTGGGGATTCAAATTTTTTTGTATCATCAGTATTAGCAATCATATCATATCAGAGGCATCAATCAATATCAGTATCAGAGGCATATCAGTGAATTAGCAATCAAGACCTAAAAGTGATTAGAGCTCAAAAGAATCTTTGAATCAATGTTCTTCGCACATCAATTCAAAGAGGGGCATTTGTAGACACACAAAATGGACAAGTGCTTTTAAATTGCAAAAATCAATAAAATGGCTTAAAATCATCAAAATGCATTAAAAGGGATCAAATCAATTAAAAAAGGACATAATTAAATCAAATTGGACAAAATCAATTAAAAGAAAAGGAAAAATCAAATAATGATGTTAAATAGTTGTTTAAATAAAAAAATCAAAATGAACCTATTACCCTTACATGGCTAAATTTAATTAATTAATTGAATTTAATAATTCCTATTTTTTTTCAACAAAGTTGAGCAACCAATGAAAATTGAGGACAAAAAGACACAAACCACTCAAAAAGGATTAATCTCAATCACTCATTTGAAAGTTTCAATCTCAACCACTCAATCTTGTCCTTTTGTCCAAAGCTTTGAGACAAACCTTTAAATTGTCCCCCCATTTATGAACAAAGAAAAGTATTTGACTCAACCTAAGGTAAATAATGATTACTTCACTCCACCCCCTACCCTTGGGAATTTACTATAAATATAAAGCATTTTGAGAGCAATTATCATCTTAGAACTTCATTTGCAAAGCATTGTTACTATAGGCATTTTTAGAGCATTGTGAGCAATTGAATATCTTTGTATCAACTTGAGCTAGATTAAGCATTGAATGAGCATTGTAGAAGCATAGTATAAGCATAATTTATCATTTTAGAAGTGTCACTAGTGAGGATTTGAGGTGAGAGCTTCACTTACCACCTCTTTCTAGAGAACCATGGGATGCTATAGATCTTAGTTTCAATTCTAATTAGATTTGCATTGTATTTACTTTTAATTGTTGCTATTAGATCTTAATTTCATGAAGGTGATAATCATCATCACACACAGTGATCCATCAGGTGCTATAGGATGGTGTTGACACTTCCCAAAACAACCTATCTTAAATTTGGGATATTCAACCTCATTTGAAATTGGCAACCCAATCTCAATTATTGTCAAATCTTGCAATGTGTCTCAGTTGAAAGTTGCAACATTGTGTATCTTTGAAATGGTTCTTCATGGCATTGAAATTTCTATTCTAATATCTTCATTTGGTTGGGTAAATTCCAAGAACAACCTCATTTCACTCCCAAGTTGCTCAAATGTTCCAAACCACTCTGAACCAAAGTGTCCCTTAAGGTGCACCAAGCATGAAAGTAAATGATCTTTGGAAGGATATTTATCAAAGCTTGTGTGATGTATCAACAATTGATCAAGTATGACAAGATAGTATTGCCTCTTCCCACAAAAACCTATCTCAGTTTTGGGAGATTCAACCTCTTTTGAAATTGACAACCTAATCTTGGTTGTTGCCAAATCATGCAATGTGCCTTAGTTAAAAGTTGCAAGATTGCATATCTTTGAGAAAGTTCATTAGCATAGCCTTAAATTATCTACAACAATAGCTTTGGTTTTCTAGGTAAACACTAGGAACAACCTCAGTTTTCTCTCCAAGTCTCTCAAATGTTCTATACCACTTTGGATCGAAGTGTCTCCTAAGGTGCACTAAGAATGAAAGTCAACAATATTTGGTGGGACATTTTTCAGAGGTCATGTAACATATAAATGATCCATTAGGTGTTTCAAAATGTTTTTAATTCCACCTACAAAAACCTATCTTGATTTTTGGTGATTTGATCGCGTTTGAAATTGGCATACCAATCTCGGTTGTTGCCAAATCTTGCAATCTGCCTCAGTTGAAAGTTGCAACATTGCGTATCTATGAAATAGTTCTTCATGACCTAGAACTATCTATTCTAATAGATCTAGTTGACTAGGTAAACGCTAGGAATAACCTCATTTCTTTCTCCAAGTCATTCGAATGTTCCAGACCACTCTAGAGTGAAGTGTGCCTTAAGGTGCATTAAGCATGAATGTTAGTGATCTTTGGTGAGATATTTCTTAGAGATCATGTGATATATCAATGATCCTTTAGGTGATATAGGATGGTGTTGATGCTTCCCACAAAAACCTATCTTAGTTTTGAGATATTCAACCTAGTTTAAAATTGACAACCCAATCTTACTTGTTGCCAAATCATGCAATGTGCCTCAATCGAAAGTTGCAACATTGTGTATCTTTGAAATAGTTCATCATGGCCTTGGACCATCTATTCACTCCCCAAGTTGCTCAAATATTCTAGACCACTTTGGACCGAAGTGTTCCTTGAGGTGCACTAAACATGAAAGTCAATGATATTTTGTGGGCTATTTATCAGAGCTTGTGTGACATATCAATGATCTGTTAGGTGATATAGGATGCTGTTGACACTAAGCAAAAAAAACTATCTTGGTTTTGGGAGATTCAACCTCATTTGAAATTGGAAACCCAATCTTAGTTGTTGCCAAATATTGCAATGTGCCTTAGTTGAAAGTTGCAACATTGTGTATCTTTGAAATGGTTCATCATGGTCTTGAACCATCTAAGACAATAGATTTTATTATCTAGCTATAGGAACAACTTCATTTCACTTCCCATGTCACTTGAACATTCTGGACCACTCCAAATAGAAGTGTCCCTTAAGGTACACTAAGAATGAAAGTAAACAATCTTTAATGGGCCATTTATCAAATCTTGTGTGTCCTATCAATGATTTGTTAGGTGCTACATGATGGTGCTTCTACCACCCCCCAAAAATATCTTAGTTTTAGGAGATTCGACCTCATTTGAAAGTGGCAACCCAATCTCAATTGTTTCCAAATATTGCAATGTGCCTTAGTTAAAAGTTGCAACATTGCATATCTTTAAAATGGTTCATCATATCCTTGAACCATCTGTGATAATAGCTCTATTTGGAAAGGTAAACACTAGGAAAAACCTTTTTTCATCCCTAAGTTGCTCAAAATTTTTAGACCATTTCAAACCGAAGTGTCCCTTAAGGTGCACTAAGCACAAAAGTTAGCAAAATTTGGTGGGACATTTCTCAAAGCTTGTGTGATGTATCAATGATCTATCAGGTGTTATAAGATGGTGTTGATGCTACCCAAAAAATTCTATCTCAGTTTTTAGAGATTCAATCTTGTTTGAAATTGGTAACCCAATCTCAGTTGTTGCCAAATCTTGCAATGTGCCTTAGTTGAAAGTTGCAACATTGCATATCTTTGAAATAGTTTTTCATGGCATTGAACCATCAATGCTAATATATATAGTTGGCTAGGTAAACTTCAGGAACAAGCTCATTTTGATACCCAAGTTTCTTGAACGTTCTAGGCCACTCTAGATCAAAGTGTCCCTTAAGGTGCACTAAACACACAAGTCAATGATCTTTGGTAGGCCATTACTTGGAGCTTATGAAAAGTATAAAAAATACATTATGTGCTACAGGATGGTGTTTCCACTTCTCACAAAAACCTATCTTGGTTTTGGGAGATTTGACCTTGTTTGAAATTGGCAACCCAATCTTGGTTGTTGCCAAATCTTGCAATGTGCCTCAGTTGAAAGTTGCAACATAATGTATCTTTGAAATAGTTCATCATGGCCTTGAGAAGTTTGTGTCTACACATTTGATTCTATGAGTAAAAAATAGGTAAAATATTTTTTGACTCTCCAAATTAATCAAACATTCTGGAACACATCATGCTAGTGGGTCCCTTACAATGCACATAGTGCCAAAATTATCAAAATTTGACAGAGCATATCTCAGAGCTCATGCAACATATCTATGATATAGAAAATGGCGATCAATGATATACCCCCACTTTCTATATATATTAGAATACTAATCTTTTCCTTAGACCAAATCTAACTTGTATAACCAAAAAGGATAAAGGGGTGCAAATGCAAAATATAGATAAAGGGGGATTTGGGTATCCCTATATGGTGATCCAGGATCATCTTGGGTCTTTGAGCAATCTTGCATCAACCAAAAAATATTTCCTATTTTCTGTTCCTATAGGTTGTTTTCATTGTAGTCATTGCTACTATTGGTTTCTTGTTATGCGAAGTAAATTCAATGATGTGGACCTATTTTTGAACCTTCTCCTAAGAGCACAAATATTAATTCATCTAGAGTTAAGAGTTATCACCATTTTCCTCAGATATTGACTTTCCAGCCAGTTTCACATGAAATGTGGAAGCTCTTTGCTTTGCATGGTTTCGTATGAGGAAATAGGACCTTGCAAAGTTAGGGATTTGTTCCTGGATCACGTGTGGACCTAAATGTTAGTTCGCATCTTGTTGTGTTCATTCTTTCAGTAGTTTTGGTTTTCTCTTCCTAAGTAGATCTATAATGTATTTAAATGCCTGATTGGATGACTTGTGGCTTAGCTAGCTATATAAGAAGCTTAGGTTGGTTTAGTAGGGAGATAGATGTAGTAGAAGAGTACTAGAAGTAGAAAAGAAGGTAATATGTGAGCTAAGACTTTGAATTCATAAATTCTCTTTGTATAAGGCCAAAACCCGAAAGGCCTCATAGCCGAGCATGTTGAAGGATTTATAATAATTGTACCATTGTGGTTGGTAGTTTCCTTGCCTTATTTTATGTTGTGTTTTCACTGTTTCATGTGAATTACATATTGCTTCCATGTGTAACTCTGAGTAGGGCTGGTTTGTAGATTCAAGTGGAGGCAACTCTGTTTGAAGCTGCTTGAATTTTTCCTACCCCTATGTCAGGTGGTTTCAGAGTGAGTTATTTCTTATGGATTAGATCATGGAGAACCTTATTAGATTGGTTGTAGGGTGGCAGATCTAAGGTCTGACCTATAACTTTCTGAAGGTTACGATCTTGCTAGAACCTGATTGTCAAGATGGTTCGTGGTAGAGGAAATGATAATGCTATCTTGGATATGTTGAGGCAGATTGCAACTAGGCTTGAAGTTGTAGAGACAACCCAAAGAAGAGGAACACATCTTGAATATGTTAGTGATGAAGAAGAGGAAACACCTAATCCTGAACTTGAAGTTAAGTAGGACGAGGAAATACTTTTGAGAATTTTGTCTAAGGCTAACTCCAGACATGCGGTTGAAGTTTCTTGCTATGATGGAAGACTTGAGATCGATGAAATTTTGGATTGGATCTCTGAGATGGATAAATACTTTGAGTATGAAGTTAGTCTTGATAATAATAAGGTTAAGATATCAGTCACAAAGTTGAAAGGTCATGCATCTCTTTGGTGGGATCATTTGCAAACTGAGAGACAAAAGAGAGGAAAAGAAAAGATTAAGACATGGATGAAAATGCTTGGAAAGATGAAGAATAAGTTTCTTCCAATTGACTACCAAGTTAGTTTGATGAGAAAAATGAAAAAATTGAGACAAAGGGACATGAGCGTGAAATAATATACTAAGGAATTTTACAAATTGGATATCAGATCTAGACATGTGGATGATGAAGTTGAGAAGGTGGCTAGATACTTGAATGGCCTGAGGATATCGATTCAAGATGAGATTAGCTATGTTAAAATATATAGTGTGGAAGAAGCATACCAATTTTATTTGAAGGAAGAAGAGCGATTGATAAAAAGACATGATCAAAGACAAAGAGGAAGATGTGGCATATTTCAGAGAAGTAGAGTTAGAACTTATGGAGAAAGTAGTAGATCTGACAATGCAGTGCAAGATAAAGGATGGAAAGATGAACCTATTGATAGAAGAGGTAATTACTCTAGAGGTAGCTATACTGGTTACTCTAGGAATCACAATAGTGGGAAAAGAGAAGATAAATCTTGGTTTAGAGGTACTTGTTACAAATGTGGTGAAGAAGGACATAGAGCTTTTGAATGTACTAGCTTTGGAAAGAAGAATGGAGGTAATGGAAGAAATAATTTGGCTTGTGAAGAAGTTGAGGAATTATCTAATGAACCTAGACATAGTGAGAACTTGATGCTAAGAAGGATCTTGTGGAATGAAGAAGCTGATAAGGAACCTATTTTGAGGAAAAGTTTGTTCAAAGCTAGATGTAGGATCATTGATAAATGTTGTAAGGTAATCATTGATAGTGGAAGTTCTAATAATTTGGCATTTGAAGAGCTGGTTAAAAAGTTGTAGTTGCAAATATTGAGACATCCTAAGCCTTACCATATTTCTTGGATCTAGAAGGAGCATAAACTACTTGTAAGTGAACAATGCCTTGTTAAATTCAAAATTGGAAATTATCGCGATGAAGTCTTGTGTGATATTATGCCTATGGATTGTTGTCATATTATTTTGGGTAGACCTTGGCAATATGATAGGAAAGCTTTGCATGATGGTAGATTGAATCAATATACTATTTAGATGGATGGGAAGAAACAAGTATTATTTCCTTTAGTAAATTTTTTTGATGAAGGTCACTGTACTACGACCAAATTATGCTTGGTTAATGGTAAAACATTCACAAGAGAAATGAAAGAACATAATATTTGCTTTTCTTTAATTCCAAGAAAAAATAAGAAACAAGATGAGTTAGAACATGCACCTAAGGTTAAACCTTTGTTGACTAAATTTCATGACATCATTTCTGATAATGTACCTAATGGTTTGCCTCCTATGAGAAGTATAAGTCATTGTATGGATTTGATACCTAGAGCTAGTTTTCCTAATAAAGCACAATATAGGTTGACACCTGATGAAAATACTGAGTTGAATAGACAAGTGCAAGAATTGCTTGAGAAAGTTTTGATTAGGGAAAGTTTGAGTCCTTGTGCAGTGCCTACTGTGTTAGCATTGAAAGAGAATAGAGAATGGAGAATGTGCACTGATTCTAGAGCTATAAACAAGATAACATTAAAGTACAAATTTCCTTTGCCTAGAATGAATGACATGATGGATAGTTTGAGTGGAGCGAAGTATTTCACAAAGATTAATTTGAAGAGTGGTTATCATCATATTAGGATTAGAAAAGGGGATGAATGGAAAATTGCTTTTAAGACTAATGACGGTTTGTATGAATGGTTGGTTATGCCTTTTGGTTTGACTAATGCACCTAGTAATTTCATGAGGCTAATGAATGAAGTTTTGAAAAGATTCTTGGGTAAGTTTGTGATCATATATCTTGATGATATTTTGATATTCAGTAAGATTAAGGAAGAACATCTTGAACATACCAGACAAGTATTGCAGAGATCGAAGGAAGAAAAGTTATTGATTAATTTGAAGAAATGTTCATTTATGAAAGACGAGATTGTGTACCTTGGTTTTGTAATTTCAACTAATGGATTGAATATGGACCTTGAGAAAGTAAGAGTTATACTTGATTGGCCTACACTAGAGAATGTTGGAGAGGTAAGATCATTTCATGGATTGACAAGTTTTTATAGGAAGTTTATCAGAAATTTTAGTTCTATTTGTAATGCTATGACTAAAACTATGAGAGGAGATAAAAGGGATTTCAAATGGACACATGGAGCACAAAAGAGTTTTGAAACATTGAAACAAAGAATTACAGAATTACCTACACTTGCTTTGCCTGATTTTAGTGAAGTTTTTCAAGTTGAATGTGATGCTAGTGGAAGTGCAATTGGAGCTATTCTGAGTCAAGAAGGAAGACCTATAGCTTTCTTTAGTGAAAAGTTGAATGATGCTAAGAGAAAATATTCAGTTTATGACCAGGAATTCTATTCTATTATTCAAGCTTTGAAGAAATGGATACATTATTTGATGCCTAAAGATTTTGTGTTGTATGCTGACCATAGAGCTTTGCAGTATTTGGGGAGTTAGAATAAATTGAATTAGAGACATATGAAGTGGGTTGAGTTCTTGTAGAATTTTTCTTTTTCATTGAAGCATAAAAGTGGATAGTTGAATAAAGTTGTTGACGCCTTGAGCTAAAGAAGAAATTTGCTGACAGAAATGAGAGTTGAGGTACTTGGTTTTGATGATTTGAAGTGTTTGTATGAAACTGACCTTGATTTTATAGAGCCTTGGAAATCTTGTAAGGAACAAACAGTGAGTGATAAGTGGACTGATTATTTCATTCAAGAAGACATGTTGTTTAAAGGAGTTTAGTTGTGCATACCTAGAGGATCTACGAGAGAGAACATAATAAAGGAGAAACATAGTGGTAGACTTACTGGACATTTTGGGATTGATAAGACTGTGAAATAGATTTCCAAAAGATACTTTTGGCCACAGATTTATAGGGATGTATAGTGAATGGTTAGAGGTTGTAGAATTTTCCAAACAACAAAAGGAACTAGTTAGAATTTGGGATTGTATACACCTTTTCCTATACCTGATAGACCTTGGGAATATGTGATTATGGACTTTGTTCTTGGATTTCCTAGAACTCAGAGAGGTAATGATTCTATTTTGGTAGTGGTTGACAGATTTTAAAAAATGGCTCATTTCATACCTTGTAAGAAGACATCTGATGCATTACATGTAGCTAAATTATTTTTGAAAGAAGTGGTAAGATTGCATGGTTTGCCTAAATCTATTGTTTTAGACAGAGATACTAAGTTTATCGGTTACTTTTGGAAAACACTTTGGAAGAAGATGAATACAGAGTTGAAGTTTAGTTCTACATTTCACCCTCAAATGGATGGATAGACTAAAGTTGTCAACAAAAGTTTGGGAAACTTGTTAAGATGTTTAGTTGGAGATAAGCATGCTCATTGGGATTTAGTTTTGGCACAAGCAGAGTTTGCATATAATAATTTTGTGAATAGAAGCACTAAGAGGACACCATTTGAGATTGTTACTGGATTTCATCCTAAGGGAACCACAGAGTTGAGATATTTTCCTACTGAGACAAGAAGAAGTGCTGAAGCTAAGGATTTTGTAGTCTTCATGAGAACTTTACATGATGAAGTCAAAAGGAATTTGGAGGACAATAATCTAAAATATAAACATAGAGAAGTTCAAAGAAGGATACATAAATATTTTGAAGTTGGAGATGAGGTTATGATTCATTTGAAGAAGAATATATTTCTAGTTGGTACCTACAACAAGATAAAAATGAAGAAGTTTGGACCTTGTAAGATTCTAAAGAAATTTGACAGTGGAAATGCTTATGAAGTGGAGTTACCAGAGGACATGGATATATCACCTATATTCAACATTTCCAATATCTTTGAGTATTTTGAATCAACAAATGAGATAGAAGATGATCTAGATTATCCTAAGAAGAATAAAGACAATATTGAGAACATCTTGAATAGTAGAGTAAGCAAGAGTACCAGAGGAAAAGACTACATGGAATACCTAGTTCAGTGGAAAGATAAGCCAGTTGAAGATAGTTCATGGATTACACAAGCTGAGTTGGATCTTTATGATTCATATCAAAATATGAGTAGTGCCTAATTTGGACACCATCTCTTTATTTAATCCAGGTGTCTGATGCAGGAGCATCTTGGGTCTTTGATAAATCTTGCATCAACCAAAAAACATTTCTTATTTTCTGTTCCTATAGGATTTTTACGTTGTAGCCATTGTTGTTGTTTGTTTCTTGTTATGAAAAGTTAATATGGTTATGTAGACCTATTTTTGAACCTTCTCCTAAGAGCACAAATCTTAATTCATCTCGAGTTAAGAGTTATCACTGTTTTCCTCGGGTATTGACTTTCCAGCTAGTTTCGCATGAAACGTGGAAGCTCTTTGCCTTGTGCAGTTTCGTATGAGGAAATAGGACCTTGCAAAGTTGGGGATTTATTCTTGGATCACATGTGGACCTAAATGTTAGTTCTCATTGTGTTGTGTTCATTCATTTAGTAGTTTTGGTTTTCTTTTCCTAAGTAGACCTATAATGTATTTAAATGCCTGACTGGCCGACTTGTGGCTTAGCTGGCTATATAAGAAGCTTAGGTTGCTTTAGTAGGGAGATAGATGTAGTAGAATTAGAAAAGAAGGTAATCTACGAGTTGTGACTCTGAATTCATAAATTCTCTTTGTATAAGGATGAAACCTAGAAGGCCTCACAACCGAGGATGTTGAAGGATTTATAATAATTGTACCAGTGTGGTTCCTAGTTTCCTTGCCTTATTTTATGTTGTATTTTCACTGTTTCATGTGAATTATATATTTATTCCATGTGTAACTCTAAGAAGGACTAGTTTTTAGATTCAAGTGGAGTCAACTCTGTTTGAAGCTACTTGAATTTTGGCTAGCCTTGCGTCATATGGATAGAAAGTCTGATTATGGTATGTAAATGCAAGAAATATTCTTATGTTATGACTAAGGAAATAATAAATATCAAGATGTGATATCCTATATAATGTATCAAAGTAAATGAAAGATAAAAATGATAAGATTGATCTCATCTTGTGGGATAAGAGAGGACAAGTAAAATTCAGATCTATAATCGAGTGTCGCAAACCTGACAAAACTAGGAATCGTTCTGGATATAAAACCCTGAGACTTGTAATTCCTGACTATAAAATTTGCAAATATCTAGGTACATGTCAACTCAAGTCAACCTATTCCCAAAAGGTCAAACTATTCCTAGAAGAGTAATAACTGATAAAATCTATAAAGAATCAATCCCTAGTTCTGAATCTCTAAAAATATGGATTTGTAACTTCACCACCTACTCCTATACACAAGGAAAATAGGGAAATTATTGTGGAAAGGGGCTTGCCTTGGTCAATCCCATTTATAGGAATTAACCATGAAATCTAATTGAAATTTCATGAGGAAATCTAATTCAGATCTAAAACATAAAATTACATTATAGCTCAATGATTCAATGCCCCTTTGGAGATGATCACAAGTGTTGATGCATTAGCGTGGAATCCATAAAAACCCAATATAAAATTATGAAACCAAACCCTTTAATGATGAATGTTTTAGTTTTTTACAATTTTGGATGAAGGAAGAAAGAGAAGTAGACTTGAAATGCTTAATGAATTCCTTGCACTTGAATACTTGATGGGATTAGATGTTCTCTTGTATTGAATGCACAATATATTTCTTGTAGATGTGAATGCAATTGATGGATGTCATGGATTTCACAATAATGGATCTCAAAATAAGAGGGAGAGGTATCCTTTTATACACATTTTGGGTCCTAGATTTTCTGAAACTAACCCAGATTAAGGACCTAGGAGAAATAACCCTACATCAGGCCCAAAGCCCATTAATAATCAAACCCCTAGGAATAGAATGAATTTTACCTATTCCTAGAGAGGAAATTTTTTGAAATGGTCTTGGGATTATGAAAAAAGGGACATTGAAGGATGCAACCCACTAGGATATTAAGTAAATTCTGAGATTTGATGCATGTAAAGGACCTAGGTAGAAGATAGATTATGTGGATGGGTGAAAACTAGGAAATCATGCATATAAGTTAGATCCATTCTTGAGTTTTGAATAAATAATGCTGGTTTTAAGGATACAAAAGGGCTAGAAATATGTGAAATTAATGTGGGAACCCATATATGCAAAAATGGGGATAAAAATGAGCACCTAACAAGGGTGCTTAATTTTTAGGATGGTACATTTAGCCCCCACTTTAGTGGGAGTATGATTCCACCTCATGCTCAAGGTAACAAATAAAAAAGAGAGAAAGATGAAGATCATGAGAAAACTGCAAGGAGATAAGACATTGTTAAGTTTAAGGACATAAGCCCCCAAACTAAGGATCTTAACTCATACATGCATATGTAAAGGTAGAAAAAAAAATAAAATTCCTAGAGCTTACTAAGGTTCTAAGTCAATTAGTTAAAGAGACCTCTCTAGAGAAAATGTATCAACTACTAATATTATACTCAGAAAGCTATTGCAAGAGAACAAGTGGTCACCTGAAAAGAGAAAGAGTGTAAATCAAAGATAAGATAAGACTCCATGATCCAATCCAATAGAAAAGTATGTTATGCTATGGAACCATGAAGGATAGACAAAGACAATCATGGATGACGCAGGCTAGGAAATTATGTTGCGCTAGGTGATCCATGAGAGAGAGAATAGAGAGGATGGAGAATTGATAGTCTAGAAAATTGTGTACAATGCTAGTCAACTCTACCTTGAGAGGTTTGTGCCCACTAGTGGCTTTGACTGTTGTGCACCTACTAGCAGCTTTGTGGTGTCAAGATAGATCAAATGGTCTAAAAAATTATGATATGCTAGTCAACCCATGAAAAAGGATAAGTCAAATAGTCTACAAAATTATGTTATGCTAGTCAACCCATGAAAAATGATAGGTCAAATGCTCTAGAAAATTATGTTATGCTAGTTAACCAATCCTGAATATGTCAAAAGGGATAACTAGCCCTATAAAATTACGTTATGATAGTGTACTCTTTCTAAAAATATGAAAGGAGAGTGATTTGGCCCTAGAAAATTGTGTTATTCTAGTGTACTCTTCCTTTCATGCTTAAAGTGAACAACATGTCTGCAATAAGGAGGCTATGTATACCTCCCTCTTAAGATGGAAAAATAAGCACTATTTTGTGATCTTAAGGAAAATAAGAACAAGGATAAAGCACTTTTAGCACCAAGATAGTATCCACAAGAAAAAACCAATCCAAACTAAAGAGGTCACAACTCCTATGGGGTCATGGAAGGGATGAATGCAAAGAGGTACCAAGAAAGAAATGTAAAAGGGATCCTTGTGAAGAATGTCATGCCAAAAAATTAGGGCAAAACTGACACAACATTTTTTTTAAAAAAGCACCAAAGGACAAAAAAGCTAACATTCTAAGGTTCACTCAACCAAAACGAATGCATAACCTAACACAAGTTAACTCATAAGAGATATCATGGCATTCACTGACTTGCCAACATCCCTTGATCGTTAATTGCACTAGATATCTCAAAACCCTAACTAGGTGTCTAAGAAACCCTAACTGGGTTTGAACAAGAGAAATAATAAAAGAGATAAACAAAAGGGAAATTAAAACTAGATAATAATTCAAAGTCAAAGCTTGGGTCAACACACCCCAAAAAGGTTCAATTGAAAACCAAGATTAATTCAATCACAATTGTAACCTGAATGGTTCCTAACACGAACCAGGTTACCAGTAAGGATAAAAAACACAAAATATTCTCAAATAAATAAAATGATAAAATAAGAACAAGATAATAACCCTAAGCGAAAACTAGGGTTAAGAAATTACTACCCATTAATATAATAATGTTCAAATATTTTAAATTAAAATATTATATTTTTACATAAGTCATAAAGCTCCAAAGTTTATTAATTAATTTAATTTATACATTAAAATGATTTAATAACCTTGAAAAAACATTAATAATAATTAAAACATTATTGCTAAGGAAGAATTAATTTACCTAAGTCCCATCCTGGACATTAATTAATCTGCCCTAACAATAACCCCTTAAATATTGCAAATAATAAAATAAAATAAAATAATAAATATTAAATTAATCACCAACTTTATGTTAAAACATTAATAAATTCAATATTCAATATTCAATAATATTAAATTTTAAATATGAAAATATCAAATCTTGAGAAATAATATTAAAATATTAAAGGGACCATTTAATTAACAATACAATATTATTAAATTTAAAAATAAATTAAAATCCGTTATCCAATAATCAAATATTTAAAATCCCAAAATTAATAATAAAAGGGAATTTGTTTAAAATCTGAAGAACAAAATAATAATATTAAATCATAATTATTAAATTCAAAATAAAAAATGGCTCCAAAAGCCAACCCTAACCCTAATCTCAAAATTAGGGTTAGACCTAAAAATAAAACTTGGTGAAAACCCTAATTTCTCCATTTTGTTGTTGCAGATTTGGTCTTGTAGCAAGGATGAAGAAGAAATGCAAGATTTGTATACACATAAGTATACATGTGTGTATATACACACACAAGTATGTATATACATACATATATACTTGTGTATATATGCTATAGGGTTTTCAACAATGGAATTTATTTCAAGAACACATACATGTGTCAAATAACCTAATTCATTAACCAAGTTCATGTCACATAAATATTTCTTGCAACAAAATGAAATTAAAGCATAATATTCTAAATTAATAATTTATCAATTACCATAACATCAAGACCTAAAAATCAAAGCATGGAATATGTCCTAAATCATCATCCATGTAATCATAGATCATCACATAGTATCAAAAATATAAAATCCCTATCTAAAAAGCCCAATATAACAAAATAATGTATCATCATGATAATCATAAGGTGGAAATAGTCTTCTATGAAATGATGGTACGGGGTGAGGCCTCACATCCTCCCCCCTAGGCATGAACTTCCTCCTAGAGTTCATAAAAAAGATGGGGATAATGTGCTCTCATTTGTGTTGCGTCCTCCATGATGCTATAACCTCATCATAGAAATCACATTGGACCCTAACCTGGTCTAGCTCTCGACCTCAAAGGGCCAGCGTCCTGCGAGTCAAAATATGAATGGGCTCCAGAGCTAGCTGCCTGTCTGACTCCACCTATAAGCCCAATTAATAATGTGAGACTCATCATAAATATATTTCCTCAATACAAAAACATGAAACACATTGTGGATACATGACAAGCTAGGTGGCAGGTGGTAGAGCTAGATGATATGCAATTGGGGCTATTCTCTCTATGATCTCAAAAGGTCCAACAAAGTGAGGTGCGAGCTTCAAATCCTTTCTAAAGTAGATTGGGCTCTTATGCAGTCACACTCTCAAGAAGAATCTGTCACCAACCATGTAGACATGATTAGTCCTCTTCACATCTGCATACTTCTTCTGCCTATCCTGAGCCTCTCTAAAATGTTGCCCGATCAGGTCTACCTACTTCTCCATCTCTTTGACCAACTATGACCCCACAACTACTCTATCCTTAATCCTATCCCAACTCAAAGGTGTCCTACAAGGTTTTCCATACAAAGCCTGATAGGGTGGCATACCCAAAGATGAATGATTCCCATTATTATAGGCAAACTCCACCAAATGAAAATACTTCTCCCAATTGGTCTAATGATCCATCACATACACAAGAAGAATATCCTCTAACACCTGGTTGACCCTCTCAGTCTGACCATCTATCTCGGTATGATAAGATGTACTAAAATTGAGTCTGGTGCCCAAAGCTGTTTGTAACTCTCTCTAGAAGGAAGATGTAAAGAAAGAATCTCTATCAGATATAATCTTATGAGGAATGTCATGGAGTATGACAATATCTTGCAAGAATACCTATGCCCCTACAGGTGCTATGAAAGTAGTACGAACGGGTGAAAAGTGGGCTACCTTGGTCAACCTATCCACTGTCACCATAATAACATTGTGGCGATAAGATGACATAGGAAGACCAACAATGAATTCCATGGATATAATGTCCCACTTCCACTTGGGTACGTCATGTGGCTGAAGAAGCCCACCTGGATGACAGTGCTTTGCCTTAACTCTCTAACACTCAAAACATCTAGCCACAATCTCAATAATGAGCAACCTCATACTCGACCAATGGAAAACCTATCTCAAATCTGCATGTAACTTCTTTACTCTAGGGTGCGATGCATAGGGTGCTCTATGAGCCTCAAGAACAATGAAATCACGCAACCCACCAGAAGAAGGTACATAAATGCCTCCCCTATGATGAAGAAGGCCATTGGAATCAAGGGTACAATATGAGAACTTCCCCTCAAGGGGTCTCTGAGCCTAAACCATTTGACAAAACTTTGAATAAAATCCATCCTCAGGCAAGTGCTACAAAATGCACCCTCTCAAATATGTGCTAGAAGTCATAGCTGAAAGCTCATGACATCTCCTACTCAAGGCATCTACAACCACACTCTCCTTACCCTTGATGTAATGAACATCAAAGTCATACTCACAAAGGAACTCCATCCACCTCCTCTATCGAGCATTAAGATTTGGCTAAGTAAATATGTACTGCAAGCTCTGATGATCTAAATGTAGCTCAAATCGATGCCCCAAAATAAAACACTGCCATCTGACCAAGGCATGCATCACTGCTGCAAGTTCAAGGTCATGGGTAGGGTAGTTAAGCTCACGAGTCTTGAGTTTCCTAGACTCATAAGAAATAGCTCAACCACCTTGCATAATGACTGCTCGAATCCCATCTAAGGATGCATCTCTACAAACCATGAACTTTGTCCACTCAAACTTATTCTCCTTTCTTTGAAGGGATGTGATCGATAGGATATGCCACTCTGGAAAAATCCTCAACAAAATGTCTATAATAGCCTGCAAGACCCATGAAGCTCCTGACCTCGGTCACAGTGGTAGGTGCTAGCCAATTCATGATAGCTCTAATCTTCGATGAGTCAATTGTGATACCATCTCCTGATATCACATGACAAAGATAGTGAACCTTTGACCTAAAGAAATCACACTTTGATAAGCTGTCGAACAAATGATTATCCCTCAAGCACTGTAAAACCTGTCTCAAGTGCTCCTCCTACTCTTGCTCATCTCAAGAGTAGATCAAAATATCATCCAGGAACACCATCACAAATATTTCTAAGAATGAGTGAAATAATCCATTCGTGAGACTCATGAATACAAGTGGAGCATTTGTGAGTCTAAAAGGAACCATAGTGAACTCATAGAGGCCATAACACATATGTAATGCAGTCATGTGGATATCACTCTCCACAATCCTCAACTAATGGTACCTTGACTTCAAATCAATCTTAGAGAATACATGGGCATCCTAAAGCTAATCAAACAAATAATCAATCCTAAGAAGTGGATACCGATTCTTAATGGTCACCTTTTTCAACTATCGGTAATCTATGCACAACCTAAGAGATCCTTCCTTCTTTTTAATGAAGATGACAGGTGCACCCCACAGTGACACACTAGGACAAATATGCCCTTTCTCCAAGAGCTCCTCGAACTGAATCTTGAGCTCATTGAGCTTGTGGGTAGTCATCCTATAAGGTGCTTAGGATACAGGCTCAACTCTAGGCACAAGGTCAATATGAAAATCCATTGCTCTAGGTGATGGCATACTAGGTAACTCTAAAGGAAAAATATCTGTAAAATCTTGCAAAATGGGATGGTCATTGAGGGAAGGCTTCTTCTCCACCACCTCCTCTCTATCACTAATAGTGATGGAAAACATATGGCACCCCTTTGACATGCACTTCTTAAGTTGTATAGAAGAAATCACACGAAGAGGTATGATCCTCTGAACTCCAAAAATCACTGCGGACACACCAAAATAATTCACATACTCAACTCTCTTCTACCTACAATCCATCTTGGCACTATGGGCATAAAGCCAATTCATGCCAGTAAAAACATCATAGGATTTGAGTGGTGTGATACAAAGGTCAACTATGGTGGTAATGTCCCCTATCTACATTTGACATCCTCTCACCAAGGAACAAACTGACACCCTAGCACCTGAGGTGAACTCAGCCTCCCAACTCACATCCTACCTAGCTGCCACTAGCCTGCAATGCTCCACTATAAAAGAAGTAATGAAAGAATCAGTAGCTCCTGATTCAAAGAGAATGGAAATGCTACTACCTCCAATCCTACTTGTGACCTCAATAACTATGGCTTGGTGCTCAACCTGACAGTTATCAACCACTACAAATACTTGACGAGATCTCCCCATGTCTCCCACTATAGGGTCTGAAGCTACCACCCTCTTACTACCAGATGGATGACTTGACATACAATCTCTCGCAATGTGCCCCATAGAACCATAAGTGTAACATGGGCCTCGTACCTGAATCTGAATCCCTTGAGGCCTAGACTGCTATTTCCGCCCTGTCATTCTAGATCCACTAAAACCACCTCTAGAAGACTACTAAGTCCTAGCTGGAGGTGCATACTGAGTTTGTGATCTCTGATCCCGTCGAGGACCCTGCGATTGCCAATACTTGGGCTTAGAGCCTTGCTGACCCTGAGGAGGCCTCTGTCTCTGACTTTGCTATGAATATTTTTTTTGCTATGGCTGAGGGGCTCTACATGATCCTGATGAATGCCTCTGATTCCCTTTACAATGGGATCTTTGAAAACTAGAAGATTGAGGTACAAGATTATGATTCTGATACCTATCTCGTGCATCATGAGATCTATTATGGATCTCCTCGGCTATCATGGATCTCTCAATAGTGTATTGAAAATATCCTAAGGGTAAAATGCACACTTTTTCAGAAATAGTGTGGTTCAACCCCTTAATAAAGTGGTTGACTTGTAGTTTCTCCTCCTTCATATAACTAACGTATGGAAGGAGCTCAAGAAACTTTCTCTCATACTGAGCCACTATAAGACCCCTCTATTGTAGGTCATGAAACTCATCAATCCGGTGCTACCTGAAGTGCTCTGACATGTATTTGGCTCTGAACCTCTCTAGAAAAGTCTCCCATGAGAGGGTATATATTGTGTGCTAAAATGTTGTCACACTTCTATGAATCCTTACATGCAAGAAAACTCAAGAATGAGCCCTCACAAATCGATCCATAGCTCTCTATGCATGGAGTTGCAAGATTTGTAAAATTGCTCTCAGCTAGAGCTATAAACTCATGACCTTGCTAGTCAACCATACAATGAGAGATTCTAAATGAATGCAATGCTATGCAAATCTATATGAGAATGCAAATTAATCTTATGAGAATGAAGATGCAATTAAGCTATGAAAATGGAAATGAAAGAGTTACAAACCCTCTAATTAAACTATGTGAGATTAATCTAAAACATGAAAGGAAATGATACCATGATGATGCAACTATGATGCAAGCTAGGATGTGATGTAGATGCAAGATGAATGTCAATGATGCTCCAAATCTTCAAAACTTGATGCAAGAATATCTCCAAAAGCTTCAATGACTTAGAAAACTTGTAGAATAACAATTCAAGTATGTATTGTGTGTGCAAATGAGGAAGAGAGCTCTTCTTTTATAAGAAGTGAAAAATCAATGGACCATGGAGATTAAGAGGAGCAATCCATGTGCACAAGTATCCTCCAATAGGAAAATAGGAGTTGACTTTATGTCCATATGAGACAAAAAGTGCTTTTCTCCTTTTTATAAAATAAGAATAATACTTTGTTTGTGCAACTTAGGATAAGAGGAAAGTGGGGGCTCTTTATTTAATTAAAAGGGGAGGAAATATTCTTTTTAAGTAAATAAAAACTTAGGATAAATGGTTAGCCCATAGGATCAAAATCCAATATATGATCGAAACTAAGATTTGATCAAGAAATTGATAATGTTGAAAATATTGATTATTGATAAAAATGATTCAGGGTTGATAAATCAAATAAATGGGGCCCAAAGTCTAGGCGACCATTTTTGGGTGCATACATTTGCCCCTCTTTGACTAATGTGTGATCGATTTGGGAACACATGTAGTCAAAGAATGAAGTTGAAATGTGAGATCCATCTGGGATCACAAAACAACTCAGATGTGTGTTCATTTTGGGAACACATTAGGACAAAAATAAGCAAAAGCTGAAAGACAAAACCAACACTGTCGCTGCTAGGTGCAAATCAAGCCTTAGACAAAACTATCACTGTCGCTGCTAGGCAATAATCAAGTCTAAAAAATAGGAGATAAAAATTGAAAGAAAAAATCACCACCATCGCTGCTAGGTGATAATCAAGTCTAAAAATAAGAATCTCAAGCTGAGCTGAATGATAAAGCTGAATCAAAGATTAAAGCTGATAGGTATTGCCCCCTCGGAATCGAAATCGAAATCAGGTAGAGGAGAACAACAAACTGATAAACTTGATCAAGTCATAATAAATTATAATTGAAGGATGGAGCATGATAGGATAACTATCAAATAGTGAAGACATGCCTCAGGTTGACTAGGTTTGACTGGGAAAGATATAGGATAAAGATTAAGTCAAACCTTAGAGAGAGGAAGCGAAAGGGTTGAATGAAAGACTAGAAGTTTGGAAGACATGGAAAGGAAGAAATTCCATCGAAAATCAAAGAATTGTGCCTCAAATGGTCAGTCAACGTGATTGAAATTTTGATTTTGAGTCCAAAATGGATAGAAAATGATGTGACATAAAAGACCAGAAATGAAAGATATGATCAAGAAGAATAAAAAAATGAGCAGAGTTGACCAACTAGTCCATAGATGATAAAAAGGAGGGCTCTCTCCCTATGCAAGATGCAAAAACTAAACTATGATGAACCTAAGAATGCAAGCTACTATGAAAGTGGTTGACTTGCAAGGTCACAACGCTTATAGACATCTAATTATCATCATCGAGCATTATTGGTAGCGTCGTAAGATCATACAATGCACATTAGCATAACTATGTGAATATGAATATGATCTTTATCAGATAGAAATGTGGGAATCTCACCTAGGCATCAAAGACATGTAGGTCCAAATGACTAATGCAGTGATATCACCTAAATTTTGATATGGAGAGATTATGCTTGTATCAAGACATATGAAAGTCAAGATAGCTAGAAGCATGCACTCGCAAAACAGTCAAGGATAATACCTTGTCAATCCATAGTGTCAAGTAAGACCAACATAAATGCTCATGATGAGTAGGACCAACAAAATATACCCACAAGCAGATAAAGAAATAAAACATGTTCTCATACCCTCAGTCTTCTAGCTATGCATCATCGAAAACTTCTCAGGGAGAGACCACTCATCAAAGAAATCCTCATAGACAGCACACAAAGAAAAAAAAAGTCAACATATCTCAAGCGAGTTGATTGTTTAAGTGCGTGTGTGTTGGTCATAGAGTCAAACTTTGAGGATCAAATTTGCTAATGAAAAATATCGCATCATACTAGACTGTAGGGTAAGACATTTGATAAGTGTTAAGAAACACTCGACGCAAGGGTAGTGTTGAAAAACACTGTTTGGGGTGGTGTTGAGAAACACCTATTGTGAAATGCCCCAAGAGACAAACGCACCTAAAGGACCAATGCTAATAGGTATGCCCCTTAGACAAAGATAAAGACCAATTCCAGACCAAGTCAAATAAGGTCAAGGCATGATGGAAAGTGGCAAAGTGTCGAGGATGCATGCTAACAAATAGGAGTGCAAAGGCCTCAAGTAGCGCCTGCTTCCAAGTTTTCACCACTTGGATTCTTTTTTTGGTCATTTTTTTATTTTTTTGTATTTTTGCTACTAAGGCGCATGTTTCCAGGTTTTCACCAAGGCACTTTTTCTATTTTTTTTGAATTTTTTGAAATTTTTTTTTGATTTTTTAATATTTTTTCAGGACTTTTTATGCTTTTAAAATTTTTTTCAGCATCATATATGAATTTTTTTAGTATTTTTTCAAGATGAATAAAATATATACAAAGGATGCCCCCAGACAGAATGGGCATCAAACTTCTTTAAGCAAGATCATATCGTGTAGTCCCAATATCTAGAAATGTGGAGGACAAGATGGATAAGCAAGTTGGTGGAAGAGATGGAAGACATGAGAATGAAGGAGAGTGAAGGGAAGAAATCCTCAAGGTCAAACTCCTCAAGAGTACCCAAGCTAGGGAAAAATTATCATGTAAAACTCATTTGGACAAGCAATGAAAGGCCAGCATAGGATAAGTCACAAAGGCATGGTATAAGAGCAGGAAAGGATGCAGTCCAAAGGAGTAGACATGTCAAGAGACTTCATAGCATCGTGTTTTACTCTTTTTTTATTAGATCAAGACCAAAGACGAAAATGATAGCGAAAAGTTAGAATGAATAGAGGAAAATGAAAATGAAGGCTAGACATGAAAGGAATGAAAGCAAGATCATCGAAAGATAGCTCACAAGATAGCTAAATATTCGTGTATAGGTCAGCATTGTCAAGATCAAAGAGAGAGGATGGAATGGATGAAACATGTAGAAGAACTACGCATGATGCCTGATTGCCAGGTTTTCATCACGGTACTTATCCAAGGCACCACAAGGGAGTGGTTTTCACCATAGGATGAATTTATTTCTCTTTACTTTTGCTACCAAGGTGCCTGTTTCTAGGTTTTCACCATGGCACATTTTTGAATTTTTTTCATTTTTTTCTTTCATTTTTTTTTTCATTTTTTTTCATTTTTCTATTTTTTCTTTTTGTAGAAGAAAGCAAGCTTTTTAGATAATGATCCTTGAAAGGATAAACCATGATATGTCAAGGATTCAAAATGATATGCTCAAAGATGTTGATAGGGAAAAGAAGATGGAAGAGAAAAATGGACAATAAGATTTTTATGCAAAGCGAGTGAGGTTGGAAGATAGGAGAAATAGGCAAATGAGGAAAAATGATAGAAGGTAGAAGGATAATGAATGGAAGGATTGTGAAAGGGTAGATGAAAAGGAAGGCAAGATCAACATCGACACACACCTTGAAGGGTGGCGAGAGGGTAGAGGAAATGTGAGCGAAGGAATACGAGAAGGAATATGGTAAATATTTAGCAGAGGTTGCGGTTTAGGCGCATGGAATTGAAAGATGTTTTTGGAAGAAGATGAAGTGGAAGCCTTTGGAAGCTTGAATGTCAACTTCACTTGTTCAATATTAGACTCTTTCAAGAGAGACTTTGGAATCCATATAGCCTTAGGCTTTTTATTTCCTTTTGATGATTTAGAGAGAAAATCTTCAATGATGGATTTTGGAACCCATACTTGTCTTGTAGTTTTCTTCTTAGATATCTCTTTTGACTTTATGCTTCCATGTTGATTAGAGGAGACATGGTGATCTTCTTTTTTTGATGGATTATTGTATTGCTTCTTTTTCTTATATTGACCATTCAAGTTACTTCCAAAAGACTTGGGACTTGTGGAAGGACAAGAATATGACCGGTTTAGATGGGTGAATGGATGAAAAGGATTCAAGGGTATGCATCTATGTTGATCTTGAGGAAAGATATGAGATGGAGGGATGTAAGGACCCAAGATGGATGAAGAATTAGGAGAATTAGGAGGGAAAAATGAAGGGACATAAGGGCCCAAGATGGAAGGAAGATGTGAAGCCCTTAGTATTGGTGGAGGAGGTCCAAGGATGGACATGGAAGATGCAAAAGGATAGTCAATAAGTTCATCAGCATCTATATCACAACCAAGGATATCAACATCTTTAGAGTGAGCATTAGAATTTTCAACAGGATCCTGCACATCTTGAATAGGAGAAACTTCGTTGATAGGATTGTTTAAAGCTTGCAAAGACTTAGGAAGAGTAAAAAGCGGAAGTGAACATGGAGCGGTAGAACAAGAAGGTGGAAGACTTTGATCTTGACAAGGAGCTTTGGATAGCATAAGCGCATCATTTTTTTCTTGATTTTCAATAGGCTCAACATTGGAAGTAACAACACCATTTTTAATAACCTTAATGGAAGTATCATCTTTGAAAAATGCAAGTGTAGTAAGGTTATTTTGATTATCAATAAGCTCAACGGTGTAAGTAGTAGCTTGATCTTGCTTAGGAGATGGTGGAATGAATGTGGAAGAGCGTAGAGGATCAAAAGAACCATGAAATGGAGGAGATACATCATGAAAAGAATTGGATGACATGGAGGGTTCTTGATCTTGATCTTTCTTTATGTTCTTTTCTTTATCATTTTTAGAGTCCTCTTGACATGGAGCCACTTCTAAGGACAAGGAAGTAGGTTGGAATTGTATGGAAGACTTTGGAGGAGATGCTAAAAGACTAGCTGAAGTAGGCATTGTAACATATAAAGGCTTAAGCTCTTTAGGTTTAACATTATTGAAAGTATTTTTAGCCAAATGAAGGTTAGCTTGAGTTTCTTTAAGAGGTAGCCCTTGAGGATAGCTATAGGGAACCACATGAAAAGTTTTAGGATCTTTGTTGGATGAAGGATTTGTGACAGATTTGGAAGACTCGGAAGCTTTAGGAAATGTATGAGTATTGGAAGAATTAGGGGATGGAAGGGAACCATCACAAGACAAAGGTTCAACATTAACATGATCTTGTTTGAGAGTGCAACCTTTATTTTCAGCATGAGAACTTTTAGAGGAGAGATTCTTTTGACGTTTGAAATCAGTGCGGTAGATTTTCTCTTTTTTAGTAGGAATATTGTATTGTTCACAAAAATCATCAAAGAATTCTTCAAATTTAGAGTCATATGGATCACCATCACAGTCTACCCAATAGGAATCTCCCTTAGAATTCACAAGTGTACCACGAGGATGATGCTTAAGAATAGAAGTTTCATGGGCATCACTACAGTGTCCATCATTATAGTCATCATAGTCATCATAGGTGGGTGTGTCACTCTTTGTGGAAGAGACATCATAAGGACTATCACGTTGCTCTTTATGGTATGTCTTCTGAAGATAAGTAAGACTCTTTGAAGAAGTAGAAGAAGAATGAGATCGTGAAGAAGAGGAAGGTGAAGATCTAGTGGAAGAAGAATACTTGGATAATGAAGAATACGAATAATGTTTAGAAGAGTCATGATAAGATTTGGAAGATGAAGAATGTGAATAATGTTTAGAAGAATCATGATAAGACTTAGAAGATGAAGAATGAGAATGATGTCTGGAAGAGTCATGATAAGACTTGGAAGGTGAAGAAGAATGAGAAGATTTAGATGATGAAGAATGTTTGGAAGAAGAAGATCGTGATATGATCATGTTTATGATTCTAGCAAAGGCATCTGATTTAATCTTCTTTTCTATTATTTTTGCCATAAGTTTATCACCCATGAGATATTTGGAAGGACTATTGGAGGAATACAAATACTCTTCAAATTGAGAAATGAGTTCAAGATCATCTATTCTCAAGAGAGGTTCCTTAACAAGATAGTTGAAATTCATGGTTCTAGAAGAGGAGGAATCAAGCATAGAAGAAATGAAAGAGATGAATAGAAGAAGATAGACTAGATAGTAAGAGGAAAAGAATCAAGAAGAAGATGAAGAAGAATTTCCCATGGGAATAGAAGACTTTAGAAGAACGTGGGAAATGGAGAAGAAAGAAGAAGACTAAGAGTCATCTTGTGCAATTGATACCATAACATTCATTGAGATGTTGAACAACATGACAACACTTAGGATCTGACCTGGACTGACCAAGGAAGACCAAGCTTCTAAGGAGAACTCACTACAACAGGACGAAACTCAGTTTCAATATTCCAAATAGATCTTTCAAAAGATTTCGCAATGATGATCAAGCACATAGAACAACAACCAGGGAGTTCAAGAAAATAGTCTTCAAGCAATGAGCAAGGGACAAAGCAACCTTGCGCATGAATAGAGATAGTGACTTAGTATGCTACTCCTTAAAGATTCTACTTGTGTATGTTCTTGACAATGTTTTAGCAGACACTTAGAACACAACAACACCTTAACAAGCTGTCTACAAGGATATACGTGGCTTTCTAAAAGGAGTCCTTGATATACGTAAGGTACGTGAGGCCCAAATTTGTAGATGAGAAGAATCCAAAATCACACAGCCAGGGGGAGACGGTAACCCAAATCTCCTCCTTCACTTCTCAAAGGTATAAAGTTCTTTGAGGCTTAGCCAAGAGTGATATCAAACTCAATTCTCAAGAGAGGTATCTCTGGATTCACCTCCCGATATTTATACTCTGTCGAAACATAGGAGTTAAGGTCGTCCCTTGAGGTGGTGTGTCCCCAAGCAGGCCTTCTAGAAATAAACATTAAGTAATTCACTATCAAAAGTATTTAGAGCACTAAAGGTGGAACACTTAACTCTTCAAGTAAATGTGAAGTGAGTCCAAAAGTGGAACATTTAACCCTTTAAGATAATGTGAAGCGAGTCCAAAAGTGGAACATTTAACCCTTCAAGAGAATGTGAAGTGAGTCCAAAAAAGTGGAACACTTAACCCTTCACACAAACTCAAAGTGAGTCCAAAAGTGGAACATTTAACTCTTCACACCAACTCAAAGTGAGTCCAAAAGTAGAACATTTAACTCCTCACATCAACTCAAAGTGAGTCCACACTTTAGAAAATAAGTGAGTTCCAAAAAGCACAAAAGGGTTGCCTAGTGGAACAATTAACACTTCTTTCCTGTAGACCCTCCCCTTTAATGTGGCATTGATCTTGCAACCACGGGGCGAAAATGAGGGGCCGATGGATTAGCGAGTCCAATAACCTAAGATAGCAATCTAGATCAATCACAAGTAATCTAAAGTTGCTTATCAATACTACTCACAAATGACAAAGGGTTGAATCAATGGAATATTTAACTTTCCAAGTAAACATAGAGTGAGTCCACAAAGTGGTGCATTTAACTCCTTATGTAAACAAGGAATGAATCCATGCCCTCAATCACTCAATGAGATATTTGATATTGGAACCAAGAATTCCTTAAAGTTTAAACACAAGCATTCATTTATACAAACTTGTATGAAAGAAAATCTATGTTCATTCATTTCCCATTAAGAGCATCAATTGAAATGTGTTCTATGAAAGCATGTAAACACTCAAGCCAAACACATGAGAGGTTCAATTTTAATCCCAAGATCCAAATGTTGTAGAGTTGTAACAAAATACCTCAAGTCCAACACAACGCGCTTAGTAGATTTCACCCTTTTTTTTGTTTGTTTTAAGCATTTTTCATGAAAGCAAGAGCACCTTCAAATGAACAAGACAAGAAAACAAGCAAACAAGATATGCAATGTATACCCAACTTATGCAAACCCTAGGGTTAGATCTGAAAATTAATTATTAGGAGCAATGATAACCAGCAAATAATCCAAATGATAACTCATATCATGCAATGAACAATGAAAAATAAGTGCATACCCATCACAAAATTTTATTTTTTTTGCATTTGACCTAGTCAACAAGATCTGATTTTTACTACATGAATTCGGACCCTAAACCCAAAATGCAAAAAAAAGACCTCTATCAAAAAATAGAGAGCTTTCAAAAAATGTAAAAATTTTAGAAAAATCTCTTCATTTGTGCTCTAGAGACCCATTTTACCAAAACAGACCAATTTTTATAAATTGACTAAATGAGCTATGGTATGGTTTCTAAATTTTAAAAAAAAGTGAATGAACCCCTTATAGAATTCCAAGACCTTTCCAGAAATATAAAAATTTCTAAAAAATATGCTGATTTGCACTAAAAATTGATTTTTTATGAAAAATCAAGAAAAAATCATAAAAAATACAAATCACCTCCAAAAATTCTAAATTTTTTTTTGGAGGATCTATAATATGTCACCAACTTGAAAATTTTTTTTTAGACCAAAATACCAAGCCGTTTGGGAGATATGATCAAATCTTTCAAATCTAGAGTTTTTCATCTCCAAACAAATCTGCACAAGGGTTAGCTCCAAAAATAATCAAAACCAGCATGCAAGAGGTGGGTTGCCCCATGGTGGGTGCCAAAAAATGTGTGCTAAAATGTTGTCACACTTATATGAATCCTTACATGCAAGAAAACTCAAGAATGAGCCCTCACAAATCGATCCATAGCTCTCTATGCATGGAGTTGCAAGATTTGTAAAATTGCTCTCAGCTAGAGCTATAAACTCATGACCTTGCTAGTCAACCATACAATGAGAGATTCCAAATAAATGCAATGATATGAAAATCTATATGAGAATGCAAATTAATCTTATGAGAATGAAGATGCAATTAAGTTATGAAAATGGAAATGAAAGAGTTACAAACCCTCTAATTAAACTATGTGAGATTAATCTAAAACATGAAAGGAAATGATACCATGATGATGGAACTATGATGCAAGCTAGGATGTGATGTAGATGCAAGATGAATTCCAATGATGCTCCAAATCTTCAAAACTTGATGCAAAAATATCTCCAAAAGCTTCAATGACTTAGAAAACTTGTAGCATAACAATTCAAGTATGTATTGTGTGTGCAAATGAGGAAGAGAGCTCTTCTTTTATAAGAAGTGAAAAATCAATGGACCATGGAGATTAAGAGGAGCAATCCATGTGCACAAGTATCCTCCAATAGGAAAATAGGAGTTGACTTTATGTCCATATGAGACAAAAAGTGCTTTTCTCCTTTTTATAAAATAAGAATAATACTTTGTTTGTGCAACTTAGGATAAGAGGAAAGTGGGGGCTTTTTATTTAATTAAAAGGGGAGGAAATATTCCTTTTAAGTAAATAAAAACTTAGGATAAATGGTTAGCCCATAGGATCAAAATCTAATATATGATCGAAACTAAGATTTGATCAAGAAATTGATAATGTTGAAAATATTGATTATTGATAAAAATGATTCAGGGTTGATAAATCAAATAAATGAGGCCCAAAGTCTAGGCGACCATTTTTGGGTGCATACATATATAACCAAGTTGTTCTTATAATCCTCTTGCCTCCACCATATAGAAGCAGTCCTTCTCAACATGTGTACTGTAAAGTGTACCTTTAAGTTTCTCTCATAAGGATGCAACCCAAAGCAAAGCTCAAGGCTCAAGAGCCATGCCTGAACCTCAATCCCATCTATAGATCCTATGAAAGGTGGTGGCTGAAGGTGAAGAAGATCCCTAATCTGATCCCCTGCATCATGGGGCACTCTCTACACTACCTCAGGTGGTGGCTCTAGCATGTGAACCGACTCACCCTCAAGATTTTCCTGTCCCTCAAAATGTCTAGGAGGAGGGCTCCTACTCCACTCTTGGATCTCAATCCACTAACCCACTGGAGGAAATCTATCCATGATAATACCAATGAGATTCTAAAGTACATTCAGAATGTCTTGGTTTGGATTCAGTGGCAGCATAGGGGGAGGTCCCTGCTCACCACCTACTCCCTTTGTTGTCTGCTCAACATCCTCTGCTACCGCGTGAGAAACCCTAGCACTTCACCCACGGAGATGACCATTATGTGTGACTGGAGGCATCCTACACAAGGGTAAAAAACAAGAGATGAGTTGAAAACACAATGAGTTTAGGTTCCTAGAGTTGAAACTTGGCTTTGATACCAAAATGTCATGCCCAAAAATTAGGGCAAAATACACACAACAATATTTTTTAAAATCACAAACGGACAACAAAGCTAACACACTAAGGTTCACTCAACAAGAACAAATGCATAACCTAACGCAAGTTAACTCACAAGAGGTATCATGGCATGCACTGGCTTGCCAACATCCCTTGATCGTTAACTGCACTAGATATCTAGAAACCCTTACTAGGTCTCTAAGAAACCCTAACTGAGTTTGAACAAGAGAAATAATAAAAGAGATAAACAAAAGGGAAATTAAAACTAGATAATAATTCAAAGTCAAAGGTTTGGTCAACACACCCCAAAAGAGTTCAATACAAAACAAAGATTAATTCAATCGCAATCGTAACCCTAATGGTTCCTAACATGAACTAGGTTACCAACAATGATTGAAACTGCAAAATATCCTCAAATAAATAATATGATAAAATAATAACAAGATAATAACCCTAAGCAAAAACTAGGGTTAAGAAATTATTACCCATTAATATAATAATGTTTAAATATTTTGAATTAAAATATTATATTTTTACTTAAGTCATAAAGCTCCAAAGTTTATTAATTAATTTAATTTATACATTAAAAGGATTTAATAACCTTAAAAAAACATTAATAATAATTAAGACATTATTGCTAAAGAAGAATTAATTTACCTATGTCCCATCATGGACATTAATTAATCTCCCCTAACAATAACCCCTTAAATATTGTAAATAATAAAATAAAATAAAATAATAAATATTAAACTAATCACCAACTTTATGTTAAAACATTAATAATATTCAATAAGAAATAATATAAAATTTTAAATTTAAAAATATCAAATCTCGAGAAATAATATTAAAATATTAAAGGGACCATTTAATTAACAATACAATATTATTAAATTTAAAAATAAATTAAAATATTTTATCCAATAATCAAATATTTAAAATCCCAAAATTAATAATAAAATAGAATTTGTTTAAAATCTCAAGAATAAAATAATAATATTATTAAATCAAAATTCAAAAAGGTGATTGTGCAAAGTCAACCGTCATTAAATAAAAATAAACATAAATTAAAGGACTAAGCCAAAATTAAAGGAAAATCATAATTATTAAATTCAAAATAAAAAATGGCTCCAGAGGCCAACCCTAACCCTAACCCTAATCTCAAAATTAGGGTTAGACCTAAAAATAAAACTTGGCCAAAACCCTAATTTCACCATTTTGTTGTTGCAGGTTTGGCCTTGGAGCAAGGATGAAGAAGAAATGCAAGATTTGTATACACACAAGTATACATGTCTGTACACACACACACACAAGTGTGTATATACATACATATATACTTGTGTATATATGCTATAGGGTTTTTAACAATGGAGTTTATTTCAAGAACACATACATGTATCAAATAGCCTAATTCATGAACCAAGTTCATGTTACATAAACATTTCTTGCATCAACATGAAAATAAAGAATAATATTCTAAATTAATAATTCATCGATTACCATAACATCAAGACCTAAAAATCAAAGCATGGAATATGTCCTAAATCATCATCCACGTAATCGTAGATCATCACATAGTATCAAAAATATAAAATCCCTGTCCAAAAAGTCCAATATAACAAAATAATGTATCATCATGATAATCATAAGGTGGAAATAGTCTGCTATGAAATGATGGTATGGGGTGAGGCCTCATAAAGAATGACACATTGTTTAGTCTTCAAAGTAAGGGATTTATCTACCATGGAAACCCAATTGCAAACAATGAAAAAGGTTATGATCAAGGATGCATATCCTTAATGTAAACCAACATTTCTATATATGATTGGATGCAACATGATAGATAAATACTGCTTAAAAAAGGGAAAAGTGTGTTGGTTCCCAAATAAAAGATTGGAAAGTTCTAAAAGGATGCCAATCTTTATTTTCAAACTCTCCAACTAACTTGGCCAACTAACTGTTAGGATCAAGCAATATTGAGAGGGGGGATGAATCAATATTGCAACACTTTTATACTTTCTAAACCAATTCAAACTTAACCATGCAATAATTGAAATATGAAGAGCATACACAAAGTAAATAACTCACAACACCATGATTTGTTCTCGAGGAAACCCTAGCAAAAGGGAAAGCCGGTGAGGATGGTACCCACAAATTATGCACTAAGAGTATAATATCCATGTTATGAGACCTTGCCCTATTAGGAGTAGAATATTACATTAGCACATGTCCTTATTAGAGGACCGACCCTATTAGGAGTCTACAACCCTGTTAGGGGTGAATACAAAATGGAGCTCACTACTCATACAAGGAACTCACTGTCCATTATTACAAAATGAATTTACAACAACAAAAGTGAACTATAACAACATCTACTATGACAAAGTAGTTCCAGTTGATGATCAAAACAATCATCATAGAATCTCCACTTAATCATTTATCACATATTATCACTATATCATACATACTACTTCACAACTCAAAACCTTCATGTGTATATACCCGATCAACTTCATTTCCTTTCCAGCTCACTAATTCTTCACAAAACATGTCTTTACACTTCATTCACAAAAAAATATATCATGCAGCCATACACATGCCAATATAGGTGAGGACCTATTATAAATCATAAATCACATCAAAAAAATAACTTATGTTATTATCCCAATCATCACGTCTATTCAGGTGCCCTATTTTCACTATGTATTGCACTCACACAACTTCAGAAGTATGTAAATCTATCGAAATGAAGCCAAAAATCAAGAGATCAAAAAAGAATCTTTATTATGTCCCATATAACATATATTTATGCTCACAGACCATAAAGATAAGTATCGCATGCTCACTGATGAAAATAGTGTTATTTTATTCAGGAAACTATCTTTGTACTTAGGAATTTTTCACTTAACTGATTACCAAAAACTATTTATACTTTAGGTGACCATTACAAACGTATGTGTTGCCTACAATGACAACATATACACCTTCAAGCATTGCTCACTTTCCAACAATCTTCCCCTTTGGCATCGATGGAAACACTTAGTGAAACATGACTGTTTCCAACACCAAACTACTATCTATACACTCCTTATACATTTTCACAACTACTGCTCACCCTTTGACATCAATGGAGAGGGTATATACAAAAATGTATCTATATACAAGGCAAAAAATTGGGATTGTACATCAAAACTTACACCATGTGAAGTATGTCTTGGAAGGAGGTTTCCAAGACCTTTACATCTACTTCCCATGTCATCTTCAATGTGTGACCAATTTGAATTAGACCATTCAATGAAAAAGATGAGATCTTAGCATTCCTTAGTACTGTAGGCATAGATCCATCAAAATATTTCTTCGTTGTCTCCATATCCTCAAGGTAATTCTCCAAAATTGTCAGTTTAGGAGTAATCAAAATCCTCAACTCACCAAATCTTGCCAACACTCTTGACTTCTTAATTTGTAGCAACACTTATTTTATCCAATAATTTGGACACTTCCTTGTCCAACTCAGTAACCGATTGTGAGGAGGACCCACAATTCTTTGCTAAGATGTCCAATGTCTTCTCATTATTATAAATTATGCCCACAACATTTTGCACATAGTTAGAAGGATTTATGCAATAGTTGTATATCTTCTTCCCATGCTCAATGCAAGTCCTAATTCTAAAAATAGTGGTATCTAGTATGCCTAAGTCCCACTTTATTGACTTGCATACCTCTTCAAACTTCTTCGCCATGAATTATTTTTCAACCTTCACAACTACAACCTTCTCCAAAGAAGTGAAGTTCATATCAAGGTCATCAAGGACTTTCCCCAAGTTTTCTTATGCATTATTACCTTTGAAGGTAAGATGTATGGGTAAAAGTTTATTAATTCTATCCAATACCCTATCCATTACCTTGACTTTATTCTTAGTTCTATGATCAAATATTTCCTTAGCCTTAGCAAAGGACATAAGAGATAGCTTCATTAGCTTATCCTCATCCATTTCATCGACATTGGTGATTAGAGGCTTACTATCACTTGCCAAAAATTAAGTTGTAGAAATAGATTCCTCCTTAATAGGAGTAGAATAGAAATGGATATGGGTACTTTTATTTATTTTTCAACTACAACTTCTATTTCAATATCCTTCTTTTCTTTAGCCATAACTTCTTTCATTTTATCTTTAGTTAGCGTGCCAAGTTCTATCACTTGTACTATGCTTTGCGCATTACGACCATCTATCTCAAGAGCAGTGTCAACATTCTCTTGAAAAGGGTCATCAACATCCTGTGAAGTATCCAAAGGCATATGTATACTTGCCAAAAATAAATTTGGCTGCTTTGCTATACTGTAGAACTGGTCAGTACTTTCATCATCCTTAGGCTGTTCTTCTTCTTCTCGAACTGATTTAGATGATTCTCCAATCATTATTTATTTTGGTTTGTTCCCCATAGAGGGATTATGTTTTCAAGTCCTTCTTCAAGTAGCAACTTATCAATGGCCTTTTGTGTATCTTTTTCTACTTCTTCATATTTTCTTGCCATTATTTTGATTAATCTTGTCTTTGTCCTCAATAAAGGTTTCACCTTCTTCAAAATTCTGTCAATCTCTTTATGATAAATAACTGGATGCATATCCTCTATTACTTTTACATGGATCTTAGTATCTTCTTATAAGGCTCTCTACTTTCTAACTTCTAACCAAACAAATCCTTAGGTATACTGCCTTCTAGTTCAATCAATTTATTTTTGAAAGCTAACATATGATCTATCACAATATCTTCAATTTTAAATTTATCATCATCATCATACCTCTCATAGTACCTAAGAAGTTGATTCAAATTCCCTTGATCAACTATCCTTTTTCCCAATATCTTCAAGTTAGGTTTCCATAGTTGTCTCTCAACTGACACTAGTACATTCAGGGTATATTTCTAATAGCCTTTTGTTGGAATTCTGACAGGCTGTTGTTAGACTAATGACAAATGCCACTATCAAGAAATTATTGTCGGTACGTTTGATGACGCTTGATAACGTCAAAATTATGACATCAATATGCATTGGATTTATGACAAGTGGTTGCATCTGAAGATACTATTTTTTCGACGACATCCTCATCAGTGGAATTTGACAGGTTGTTAGGATACTGACACCCGTCAAGAGCTACACATCTAACGAGGATGTTTTCGAACATACAACATCCTCATCATTGGAATTTGACAAGTATTTGGGCTTCCAAAAAACTTTAAGGATGTATATCCTATAAGGATTCTATCAGATATACAACATCTCCATTGGTGGAATTTGATAGTTTATCAGAGTTCCGACAAAAAATTAATTTAAAAAAAAATACAAAATAAAAGGGTTGGGAATCCAACTTGTGAGATTGACTAGGAAGCATGTAGAGGTTCAAAGAAATGAGTCCTAAGTGAAATGAGCACCTACAAATCCAAAATTATGAACATGTAAGACAAAATAATTCCCACTATTTTACTTGAAATAAACCCCATACACATAATCTGAACACTAGATCCTGCAACAAAATTAACCAAAAAAACATGATTAAATTCATCTTACCCACAATATTTTTCATATTATGTTCCTTTCTATGAACAAGAACATCCATTTCCACAATCAGATTGACAGTTGCATGAGTATATTGTGACATTAGGTCTTTTCCATCTGTACTTCTGGCGATTGCTTTTCTTGTTACAGACTAGCAAGGCTTGCATTTTTTTCTTCCATGCCCAAGATTTTTTCTTGTCTGAACCTCAATTTCCTATAACATATTCAAATATAATTACTTTTCCTCTGTAACAGTTCACTGATAATGAATAGAAAAGGCTAGAAAACTCATCAGAGGAGTACAAACCATGGTATCCCTAGGATAAGTGGGTGCATCATTACATCACATGTACTCTTCTATCTCTGCACATGTCTTGAGACCACTCAACAAGTTCACCGCTATAAGACAATTGGACCAAGAAACTAGACAAAAATACATACCCCACTTTAGAAATACGTTAATCATAAACATGAAAAGCTAATCTATTCTAAACCCCTAAACTAAAACATGTAGATGGTGGGGAAATAACTTAAATAGCCTTGAGTTGTATTTTCAATTTTGATTCAAGCAAAATCAAAAGAAGTAGAATAGCTTTATGTTGGTTTGAAAAATAGAGGTCAATGGGTTCATTAAGGAAACAAGGGCCAAATCCACCTCCCTTTTCTATATAGTATGGGAAAGACATACAATTTCAATTGCATAGACAAGTTGAGCAATCTAATATTCCCAAGGTTTTTCAGTAGGATTCATTTTATACTTTTTTTAATCAAATTAGCGAATCTATATTTCAAGGATTTTAGTTCATGTAAAATCTCATGACTTAATATTTGTTACATTTAAATAATGTTTATAAGGATTAAGTACTCAAAGTTTAATCACTCATTCATGATTCTAATTCAAATAGTCTTAATGATGGAGCTTCCTTCAAGATCAAACCCACTAAAGATACCTATTTGCAAAATCTTCACCAACATAAAAAAAATCCTTATTATCTATTTCATTGTAAGATTGGAAAATTTAAAAGAAACAATATTGAACATAAACCTATCTTCCTTTACTATATATCATAGAGATGTACCACATAAATAAGTTGATCATTCTGATTTTCCTAAGAAGATGGTTGTTTTGTAGGATTCATTGTGCAATTTTTGGGTCAAATTAGTTGATCCATATTTCATGAGTAGTAGTTTACATGAACCAATTTCTCATGAGAATGAATGGTATTATATCTCATAGGACAACCACATGAACAAGTTGAGCATTCTTATTTTCCAAATAAGATGGCTATTTAGTAGGACTCATTGTATTGTACTATATATCATGGGACAACTGCATAAACAAGTTGAATATTCTTATTTTCTAAATAAAATGACTATTTAGTAGGATTTATTATGTAGTTTTGGGTCAAATTAGTTTGCATAAACAAGTTGAACATTCTTTTTTTCTAAATAAAATGACTGTTTAGTAAGATTTATTGTGTAGTTTTGGGTCAAATTAGTTGATCCATATTTCCTTAGTAGTAGTTCACATGAACCACTTTCTCATGAGATTGAGTGGTACACTTAACAAGAAGAGACAAGATTACTAGTAAAGAGGAGACTGGCCTATAGATATACCAGTAAAATGGTTTCAAAACATTCATCTGATCTTCATAATGAAACTTCAAAAGTCTCCAAAAAATTAGAGCACCAAATTAAAAAATGCTAGAGAAAATCTCAACTAATAAAAATACTTACAAGGATGAGGCATATTCACAACTTTTGCAGTCGCGCCATGGATATTAGTACCAGAAGAAACTCATAGTGTTAGTGTACATACAAGACAATATGGGAGTTCGCTATACCCAACAAATTGTGGTGTAGTTGTTCGTGTTAGCTCTATTGGACCCTGCAATTAAGATTCAATATACATTATTCAATAAGGTTAATTGTGCAACATAATGAAATATTGAAAAGTGTGTTATCTTATTGAGCTTCACTTCATTTCAAGAATAGTTTAATATTCTCTACTTAACAGGGCCAATTATGTGAAGGTGGAATCTCATTTGTCCCCTCCCGCCCCCTAACATCACTCTAAATTCCCTATTGACATCTAACATTCATTCATTCTTTCAGCCATTAATAAAATATAACATTCATTCATTATCACATAACATTCTTTAACACATAATGCTCATGAATATTCATTAATACACAATATTCATCAATACACCATTTACAATTAAATTCATTTAAAGGAATAATAGTGGTCCTCTTTACTTGATGGGGGAAGATCACATTCCTGATGTTGTCTACCTGGATCATGCTCCACTTGGTCACCACCAACTACATGCTCTAAAATATTAACAGAAAAGGTAACATTAATTACCACACCAATTTCAATTTAAGATGTTTAATTGTATTAATAATTACATCAAAAAAATTGAATAAAAAATGAATACCTCCACTACTGGAATGCACATCTGGACTTTTGTTGGAATTATGATGACCTATCACTGCTTTAAAAAAATATGCTTACCCCTTACATAATTCAGTACACAAGGATCAAACCAATGGTTTGAAACTTCACCAAAATACACACCCCTTACATAATTCAGAATCCTTGGGAACTCATAATTGAGTGGTATAACCCAAATGATGCAAAGAACCTTATGTAGAATTGGGGGGCAAAAGGACGTTCTTTGCACCGTTTGGGTATACCACTCAATTTTGCAGATCAAGAATTTATTGGTCTCTCATTCTCTCCGTGGCATCCTAAACCTGATTCACAATTTGATAGGTTTGAAGCATCTAACAAGATTGAATTCCAAGATTTATCACATGTTCATCAACTTATCAAACTTATCAACCAATGATATACTTACTCCCATTACTTTTCAAATTGGAAGAACACTTCTCCTCAACATGGTGTATGAGGTAGTGTTCTTGTGCATTGAAAAAAGTTGAAGGTAGACGCTTTTGCATTTCACACATTAGATGAAGAATTTTTATCTTCCAATATTGTATATCTTCTTTATGAATTTATTTAGATGATAACCACCTACAAGAGATTCAAGACACAAAAATATATAAACAATACTTTACAAAATAATATACAATATATTACATAACGAGTAAAACAAATCCCAAATACAATATCTATACAAAAAATTGAACAAATACCACTACTTATCTCATGTATTTTCCAAGATCATATATGACTTGCTTAGCATTATTGTCGAAGTGATCTTGGAGAGATAAAGGTAGAATGTACTGCAACAATTATAAAATGATCTTCTCATTATTTTCTAACACAACACAATGAAAAGTACACACAATTTATAAATATATAGTAAATACAAAAGAACATGAATTACCTTAATGAAGGTATGCTAATCATGCGTTTTCATCCTTTCCCCAAAATCACTTTTCTTTGATATGAGATTGTTTATGTTCACAGAATATCTTGTGGCAAATCAAATTTTTTGTATGACTTTTTTTTATAGAATTGCTTTGTTGGTCTGTTAATAACCAAGGAAGGGCACTTATATTAATCTAGTCTCCATTTATATTTGATTGAATGAAATTTTCATTGCATGATTGAATTCATGAATGTCAGTACAAATTTTAACAATTAAAATCAACATTATTCCTCTCATTTGTTAATTTTGTAGCTTCAATTAGATTAGTTTGATCAAGAGATAAATTGTTTTAATTAGTCATTATGTTTACCAGTTTACCAATTAAACATTATTGTCATTGATTAATAATTATTAGATAATTCGTGCACATATGTATATGTATGTGTGTGTGTGTGTGTGTGTATATATATATATATATATATATATATATATATATATATATATATATATATATATATATTCAAAACCATAGCCGCAGGTGAAAGGTAAGTTGTTCAAAACGTGACTTGTATTTTTTTGTAAAAAAAATTTGGAATTTTTTTAAATGGGCACATGGGTTTTGAGATTATGCTCTTTAAAAATAGATAAAACATGGTTGTTGAAAGTAGGAGTCCTAGATTGTGTCACTCAAAGCTGCATTTTAAGGACATTGTTCAGTGGTTCAAATTATGTTGTGTTTTCTTCTATCAATAGTTGATTAAATTGTAATCGGTGCTTATGTTTTACAAGTGTTATCTTTATATATATATAAAATTAATATCTAATAATTATCAATCAATGTCAATCATTGATCAATACTATAATCAATCTAATTAAAATCGATCATATATCAAATGATGTATTCCCTATTTTTACTATCACTTATTAACATAATTATAATGGATTGTACTCCCTGTTTTTACTATCACTTATCAAACAACGATTATTAATGAAATGGTGCTGATTATAGTTGTTATGAATCGGTGGCATTGGGATTATCAGGAATGTACCATGTAGGAACATGTCCCTATATGGATTGGGCCACGTAGAGACATGTCTCTAAATGGGGCATGCCTTCTTAATACGTATATATACAATCAGCTTTAACACTTGGAACATATAGACATAACAAAAGTGTTATTACAAGTTGCAATGGTCTTCATGTTTGCATTTTATATTCAACAAACATTCAGAGATACTTATAGGTTGGCACTCAAATTTACTTGTTCAAATCTGCAAAAGAAATTTATATCAGTCATATCAACAAGGAGACATTAGTAAGAGAGTAGTCATTATTTATATATATATATATATATATAAAAGAAAGAAAAGCATTACAATCTGATCCTATTTCCTTAACATGGTATCAGAGCAAGAACGAGCTTGGATTGCGAGTCGTTGATTTGGACGAATGCAATACCATCTCGAATGTATGTTTGCAGAAGTATACAGAAGTATGTTATGATTCTAAAGCGACGACCTACAGTCTATAAGAAGTCTCAAACCCATGGCTTCTTTAGTAGCAGAATAAATCGCATAGCCATTAAAAATTCACAGATAATATCCGCAATGGGAAAATATGAAGGATCTGCTTCAAATATACCTCTATCAATAGGGGTAGCCATGTGTGGACCTCTGTTGCAGAAAGGTTGTTCTATGTATAGGTCGACCTAGCC